>OX415254.1:18271247-18646378 GCA_948329865.1 Linaria vulgaris | reverse complement strand
GGACCCAACTTATTCGCGCTTTTGCGATATTGTACCCAACCTTTGATTTTTGACCCCGCTGTACCCAACCTTTCATTTTTTAAACATGTTGTACCCAAACTAACTTTCCGGCCAAAATTTTAAAAATCGAGGGGTAAAATTGCCAAATCACTGTTGCCAACGGATAGTTAACGGCTAGGGTGGTTATCTAAATGACGAATTTTTTCCCTAAATTTGAAATTTCTGAAACCCTAAATTCGATACTCCGAAATTCATGAAATTCGTTCGATTAAGCATGGAATACGCGAAATTGTGTCATTGTGGTATCAAGGCTTCGATTGAAACATCCTGGACGAACTTAAATCCTGGTCGAAGATTCACCCAATGCACCAAACCGCGGGTGAGTCTCGTTTTTTAAAAGTATTGAGCAAATTTTGAAATTTTTGCTTTTTATTTGATTAAATTGTCCATATTTGTTAAAATTGGCAGGGTAGGGGAAGGTGCAACTATTGGGTTTGGATTGATCCACCAATGTGCGAATGTTCGAGGCAAATTATACCCGGTTTGCTTCGTAGGGTAGGAGCCATTGAAGATGAACTTGCTCGGGTGAAGAAAAGGGAGAAGGTGCTTCAGGTTGCATTGTTTATTTTTCTTTTGTATGTTATTTGGTCATTGTTCTAGCCTATTAATGTTAGGGTTGTAATGTTGTGTTAGTTTAAGGTTGTAATGTTGTGTTAGGGTTGTAAGTTTGTTTAAGTTTGTAAGGTTTGTAGAGGTTATTTTGGAGTAGTCTTTTGATGTTGGTTGTTTGTGGAGGTTTGGCAGATTTCACTAACCAACGCATTTTGTAAGTTTGTAAGGTTTCATTGGGAAGTGTTGGTTATTTTGAGTAGTCATTTCATGTTGGTGGTTTGTGTAGGATTGACTGATTTCACCACTCAATTAATGGAACGTTTTTCAAATTTTTGTCTTGTTTTTCTGTAAACTCTTTGATAATTGTGTTGCTTTGACCGAAGAGACACAAAGCATGTGAAGAGTCACCAATTATGCCTATAAATACTCTAGTCTTATGTTCATTGTTCATTCACCTTCTCTAAGCCTATTCACTTCTATGTTTGAACATAAGCATCATGATGATTCGCAGTGAAAACGACGTGCATCTGTTGTACACCGATTTTGAATTCAACCAATATTTTGAGGTTGAACTGCTCCGCCGCCTGTCGACTTACGCATGGACTCACGATCTTGACTATCTCCCGTCTCTGGAGCGAGCGTTGCGCCTGATCAAGCCGCAGCTTGACGCCTTACGTTGGGGAGGAGGGCATCACAAGATGTCCAAGGTATATTCAAAGATAGAAGAAATGCGGGAGAAGTGGATCTCCTTCACTGCCTTCCTTACCCTCCCTGCCTTCCTTACCCTCCCTGGTGTTCGCATAAACCGGGACGTCAAGACTGTCACCATCTCCGCCCCATACTGGGACATCGACCGTCAAGTAAGTGGAAGAAAATCTTTATTAGTTTTTGTAGGAAAATGACCAAAATAAGTGTGTTTCATTATTAACATTTATTATTTTTGGTAGGAAACCGATCAGGAAAAATACTTCCAACTCTATGGCTGCGAGAACCTTCCTTTCATCACCGACTTGTTTGCGGTGCACTGCTTGGCAAGGCTACCGGAGTATCTGGACGACCAGGGCGGTGAAGAAGGCAGCGGAGTGGCAGGGGCGGTGAAGATTATGTTTACTGATGTTGTTTTTATGATTGTGTGATGTTTGGTTTACTGATGATGGTCCATTTGATTCTCAGTCGTTTTATATGCCATTTGTCTTTTGGTTATCTTTTGATGTTTATGGATTTTGAATGGTGTCTTAAATTGGCCAACACAACAAGTTAGATGCAAACTAAGATAAGCCAAAGAACAATTGCATCAAACTAAATTGTTCACAATTTCTAAAGTTCAAACTAAATTGTTCATAATTTGTTGAAACTAAATTGCATCAAATTTATGACACCCTCCTAAACTAGTCTAAATGCTAAAGTTCATGACTGTGGAGAGGGTGTCTACAAAATAGAAAATACAATCACCAAGTGTACCAACAAAATAGAAAATACATTAACAGAACCACTATTGGAAATTGTCTTCCACTGTTCTAACAAAAGACATGGTAACAACTCTCTTAGGAACACCAACTTGAGGCCTTGGATTTGGGGCTTTAAATTTCTTTCTCCCGGGAGGTGTTAACTCTCATGTTGCACTTGTTGAGGCCTCGTTTGATTTTGCTGGCCTTAGTGGTTTAGGAAACAACCTCTTCTTGTTTTTATCAGGAGTGTTGCCTCTACTGTTTGGTCTAGAAGTGGGAACCACAGCATCTTCCTTGTCTTTAGTTGGTGTCTTCTGACTTCTAGTAATAGGTCTAGAAGACCCTACTCCACCTTGGTCAACAACACTTGTACCAGCTTTTTTTCTCACCTAAAGATTACACAAGTTTTAGAACAAGTAGTATTGGTACATGAAGTTAAATGGAGTAGCTAGATTAAACACTCATTGGTAGCTTAGTCTTTGTAGAGCTTGTACCAGCTGCATTCCCTGTTTGAACAGAACTACTCCATTGTTCAAACCTACTCCTTTGAGTTGTCTGAGTGGCTAGATCAAAATCAGTTGTTGGAGCAGTGAATTCTGGGGGAGGTACATCATTGGCAGCAGTTGGTTCCTATCACAACAATATAGTAAATAAAATGCAATTGGTTTTTTTTCAAAGGGCACAACAATTCCATATTCTTACTTCACTAACCCTAGCCTTCTTATAGTATTTCTTAAACACTCTTTTCTTTTTGACTGGCAACTCAGGGTTGATAGATGCTGCCTGAGAAGATTGGCCTTGGTGTGAAGGTGGAATTGGCTCATTGGGGACAGTGGATGTTTGTGTTCCAACAGCAGGCTCATTGTGGACAGTGGATGTTTGTAGGCTCTGGATGAACCATCATTGCAGCAGTTGTAGCTGGTACAGGCCAAGTTTCAAGCCCCTCCATGGGCATCATGAAATGGTTATAGATGCATAGATAGGTTGATCTGTGGTAACAGGGATGAACTGTCTTCTCAAGATATTTCCACTTCATGTATCTCATACCACTTATGGCATGAGGACATGGAATGCCAGTTATTTGCCACATGTTGCAACTGCATGTTCCCTCCTCAAGGTTAACACACATTTTCTTTGAAAAGGGACCATGGCACTCAAACTGTAATGATCCATTCCAGTGTGATATCCACTGAACAGCTTCTTCCTTGTTCTTCTCAAAGATTGCATCAATTTTATGAGTTAAGAAACTACCCTCTTTTTCCATTGCTCTTCTTCTAAAACCTATCCTCTTCATCAATAACATCATAATCTGTTCAAACATTTCAATTATTGGCAACCCTCTGGCCTTCACTATCAATGCATTAAAAGACTCTAACATGTTATTAAGAATCAAATCACTCTTGCATGTGTGTCTGAAATAGGCTCTACACCAATGTTCCTTATGTCTCTCCTCCAGCCATTGAAATGCAGCAGGGGTTTTCTCTCTAAGCTGTTGCATATATATATTATAATTTGTCTCTCTTGTTGCTGTGGCAGCATTCCACAATATGTGCTTCAAGGTAAGCCCTTTATGCACTGATCTCATGTTAGCCCATAGATGGAGCACACAGAACTTGTGCTCACAATCTGGAAATAACTGCTCAACAGCATCCACAAGGCCCTTCTGCTATCACTCATGATGGTCCAGTGAGAGCTATTCTGGATGTGGAGGTCTTCAATAAACAACTTTAGGAACCATCTCCAAGTTTTTGTCTTCTCCTTTTCAACAATAGTATATGCAAATGGGTAGGTGCAGTTGTTAGCATCAACCCCCACTGGTGTCAGAAGTATGCCACCATTTTTGGTTTTGAGGTGTGTTCCATCTAAGCAAATAATAGGTCTACACCCATCCAGAAAGCCTCTCTTCAAAGCATCCCAGCAAACATACATTCTCTTGAACTTACAAACTTCCCCAAACAACTTGCATTTAATCTTCACAGTAGTGCCAAGATTAGACTTCATCATCTCTTCAGCATATCTCTAGAGATGTGAGTATTGCTCTGCATCATTCCCATGGCCAATCTCAAACACCTTCCTCTTAGGAATGTACATTTGATACTTGGAAAATACAATGTTTGTGTCCCTTCTTAACACAGTCATCGTTGACTCCACAGGCCAATTGGGATCAGAAATCACCTTATCATAATATTTCTCGGCTAGCCAAGTGGAAGTAGCTTGTCTATTGGTATCCCGTACCTCACAGTCATGAGGTTCTTCAAGAGTCTTGATCACAAAGGTGTCCTCTCAAGACATAAGGGATGCATAAATATACCAAGGGCAATCTGGATCAACACACCTTGCACTTATCTTTTTTTTATTGCTCTTGATCATCCGCATCTCTCTTTTTTCATCAATTGAGAACTTGACAATTGCATCCCTAAGATGATCAGGATGCTGAAAACACATACCTATCTTAAACTCCACCTTGGTCATGTCAACTCTTGGATCAAATACATCATAGTTTCTCTAGAGCTCCCTTGCAGCTGGTGCCACCACAGCTTTCTTCTTCCTTCTGACACTGTTGACTCTTGTCATTGTAGACTCAACTGGGCCATCATTATTGGTTGTACCAGCAGCAGTAGGGCCATCATCATTGGTTGTGGTAGCAGCAGTAGGGTCATCTGCATTTGCTGCATTAGCACTAGTACCAGCTCCTGTTTCCATATTCCCAATCCCACTTGCACCAGTTGTGGCCTCACTTGCATTTGTGGTTGCCCTGTCAAGATCCACATTTTCAGTGTCAAGCACATCATCATCTACAACTTCATTATCAGGATCAATGTACCCATCTGAGTATTCAGAGTCAGATCCCAGAGAAACCTCTCCCTCACTATCATCACTGTTCACAAGGTCAATGATTGAGGCCAGTAAGGGTCCACAGTGCTCCATGATAAAGGCTGGTAAATCCCTTACCCTATTCTGCCCATCTGTATTTCCTTCTTCATTTGCAACACCCTCCCCACCAATTCCAGTGTCACCATTCACATTCTTTGCTTTAGGTGTATCGTTGAATGTTTCCTCAATCCTCTCACCAAATGCATTGATAGTTGCTCTTCTCCTTCTCTCTTTTTTTCCCAACAACACCATCTTCTACCCCTTGTTCAACTTGACTAGTTATCTTCTCAAATTCATCTTCAAAACCAATAGGATCTTCTTCACCCCCAAACTCAGAACCCCCATCATCATCACCAACATAATTTAAGGGCTCAGTGATAGGAGGTAGAGGATCAATATGTTCATCCGTATTCACCTCAACCTCATTATGACTCTCTTGTGTGCCAGCAGCAGGTTGTTCTGGTTTCATTAGGTAAACTTCTACCAATCTGTGTTGTGTAGCATACCTTGCCATCTCAAGGGCATCAAAGTCATCAGTGATAGGATGCAGTTGTAGGGATTCAACCTCAGGTTCATCTCTCCAGAAGACCATCAAATCATGACTGAGACCTATCTCCTTTGCCATGTTGATCAACTCCAATCTGGACATCTCATCCTCAGTGCAATAATCCACATAAGTAACTTGACCCTCCATGTAGCACATTCTGACAAAATTGAGTAAACTCCCAGAATGATGGATCATGATTGAAAAGTACTCCATGTCATTACCTAGAAAAACACAACAATTACAACAAACCTTAAGTTTATTAACATATCATAAACCCTAAACTGCAACTGGCTACTTTTTGCATATAATGTCCAAAATCAAACCATAAACCCTAGGAAAACATCTACCTCGTACCCAAAAAGTGGGAAAATTTCAATATTCAAAAGCAATTACTCACCGTAGTCGGGTACGAGGGATAGGTCCGCAATCGGGTTATTGCCTCTAATTTTCCACCCCATTTGCGTTGTGCGTGCTTAGGACAGTAACAATTGTCGAAATCGTGAAGAATCGGGCAGGGATTTGGGCGAATTTTGCAATTTTGTGAAATTGCGATTTTAGGGTTTAGGGCTCGTGATCAATTTTGCCGCGGAAAATTGAGAAGAAATGGCTGTTGTTCCCTCCTAAATTAGCCAAGTGGTAAAAGACTAAATTGCCCTCAAGGACTGTTGATAAATGACGTGAATTCGATGACTAATGACGTTTTTTTGCCGGAAAGTTAGTTTGGGTACAACATGTTTTAAAAATGAAAGGTTGGGTACAGTGCGGTCAAAAATCAAAGGTTGGGTACAACATCGCAAAAGCGTGAATAGGTTAAGTATAGTATCGTCGTTTTCCCTATTAATTAACAGATAAATTACAGTTGTTGTCACCTTGTCCAAATCACATTCATTCAAAAATCTTTTCCTTTTCGATTAAGAGCGGCTTAACGCAAAGTTTGTTGCAAAAGGATCTCGCCAGGTGATGGGGGTAGATTTTTCCAAACTTTTAGCCATGATATAAAGCTTGTAATAATATGTATTGTCATTACTCTTGTTGTCCACTTTGATTGGCCTACTGAGCAACTCCATCTATCGAATGCTTTCCTTAATGGTTATCTTCAAGAAGAGGTTTTGATAAGAACCGAAATTAATCCTTATTCGAGAAAGGATAAAAACTCCAAATTTAAGATATTGATTTCTTGAAATCTGAATTACAAAACAAGACTTAAATAAAGAAACTAACGTACTAATCCCATGATCCCACTAACTAAGCCATGATTTTAGGCCACTGCCAACATTACTTAAGACTATCTAATGACTTAGTCAAATGAAATTAAAACTAACGGCTGAAATGAAATACTAAAATAATAATAAAATAGCAATGGGTCACATAACTTAATCTAAGGCATATTTTGAATTTGGCTCGTATCACTCCCCATCCTTTGAAACAAAGCCTGATTCACCAGGCTAGCTTGAATTCCAGAATCTTCAAATCTAAATTCTAAATCATCTTCATCCAAATTAAGCTTGAAATCACCTTCCTCCGCAATGAGGGTAAAGAATTGAGCAACTTTGCAACGATGACTTGGGGTGTACTTGTCATCGCAGTTAAAACAAAGCCCTTGGGCTCTTCGTGCTTGCATCTCAACCTGAGTTAAGTTGCGAACATGTAATGAATTGGTGTTGCGTGGTGCAGGCTGCGCCAATGCCATGTTTGGCACAACTGTTGTGTTCCCAACTTGCCTTGCATATTGACGATTGTAAGAGTTGTTTAGTTTGCATTCAATAGCCTTGGCCAAACCAATGGCTTGTGGCAATGTTGTTGGTTTCAAAATTGCCAAGTCTTGTTGTATGTCCCATCGTAAACCTGAAATAAAATAATTTAAAATTGCTTTTGAGCTCAAGCCGGTAACACAGTTGCATATATCCTCAAATTCTGCATGAAATTCAATCACCAAGCCAGTTTTCTTTAGTTTAAAAAGAGCGGCTTGATGATTTTCGTAACTAGAGGGACCAAATCGTAGAGACATGTCTCTTTCAAATGCTTCCCAAGGGTGAAGCTGAAAATTGTTATGCGTCCATTTGTACCAACTACGAGCACGCCCTACCCTGCGAACTGCTGCCATTCCCATCCGTTGTTCTGGTGGTATATTGTAATTGGTAAAATATAGTTCAGCTTGAAATATCCAATCCAAGGGCTCAATGCCATCAAAAGTAGGTAACTCAAGTTTTGTTGGTTTAGGAAACTCAAAAAGTAGATTATTTGTGGTGTTGGCTTGATTTGTGTTGGTGGGGCTATCAACGTAATTTGTGGTTGGGAAGACTGAGCATGTTGAGATGCACTAGAGACGTGAGGGCCTTCATTTTCGTGACTTTTTTTCAAGAAACGAACGAATTTCAGCTAAGGCCAAATTCACGTTTTCTGATTGTTGTTGGTTTTCACGACGAATAGCAGCCATTTGTTCATTTTGTTCCCTATTTTCAAGTCGTACCTCAGCTAGTTGACCTTGAAGTAAACGTATTGACTCGACCATTTGCACGGATTCTTCGGTACTTCCTTGTGTTTGTGATTTTGGAGGTATAGTTGCTCTGCTTGAAAGCACCAATGATAAGAACCGAAATTAATCCTTATTCGAGAAAGGATAAAATCTCCAAATTTAAGATAAAGAGACTTTGGTTAATTGATTTCTTGAAATCTGAATTACAAAACAAGACTTAAATAAAGAAACTAACGTACTAATCCCATGATCCCACTAACTAAGCCATGATTTTAGGCCACTACTAACATTACTTAAGACTATCTAATGACTTAGTCAAATAAAATTAAAACTAACGGCTGAAATGAAATATTAAAATAATAATAAAATAACAATGGGTCGCATAACTTAATCTAAGGCATATTTTGAATTTGGCATGTATCAGGTTTACATCAAACAGCCTCAAGGATTCATCAATCCCGTATTTGCTAATCAAGTGTGCCGCTTGCATAAGACTCTTTATAGTCTTAAATAGGGAATGAGGCCTTTTATACTCGTCTCTCACAATGCCTCTTGGAATTTGGTTTCACTGCCTCAAGTGTTGAATGTTGATACATCTATTTTTCATTTATCATACGTCTGATCAACACTCATATATTCCCATTTATGTTGATGATATGCGTATTACATGAATGCATGGCGCTTTTGTTAACATGTAAAAATATCCGTACTAAAAAAACTATAGTGTACGATGGTTCGATTATCGACTTTACGTATATCATAGCGGCATCGTATTATTACACGCTTCAATTACTAATTAAATTATATCGCTACACGATTTATGATCGTATCGATAACATATTTCACGACTCGTATTTGAAAGAATACACTTGTACTACACAAAGCACGCACTTGGTTAACCCATTTTTTTGCAACACAACTACACAAATTACACTTGTCAATATTATAAGCAACATGATCATGCAACTTGACTGGCGTATTTACATGCAAGAATGAATAAAGAAAAAGGGGGGCTCTCTTTCGGAGGGGGGGAAACAACTTCATGAACAACAATACAAAATCACTCGATATACAACAAATTGAGGGATTGAAGAACTTCCCTCCTACATCATATGATGAATACAAAAGAATTGTTATAATCACTCCTACATTTCATAATCTACAACAGTTTCAAGCTTCTATAAACACCAAATCACAACCTACAATCGAACTACGAGTGGCTTGATTCTCCGATCGTGGGATACGTAGGCATTTTGGATGGGTTCAGGAAATTTGAAAGAATTCAGGGTATCCTCTAAACAATTTCAATCAACTTTGTCGTAAGATTTCTTAAGATTTTCCAATCAACACTTGCAAGAATATATTTTTTTTGGCTTAAAAATATTGTCAAACTTCTCTTTATTCCACGAAATTAGAACTCAATGAAATTTCTTAATAGATTTAATGATCGGCGTCCTTCAAAATATCTGAACATTCTGAATGTCATAGCCATGCCGCCTTGAAACGAAAAGGCCTAACGCTGCTACTTTGAGGGATTCCTCGGCATTACGTGATAAGGTGGGGTGATCTAAATGCGTGTGAGGTAAGTGCACCATGGCATTATCCAAAAATAAATTAATCCATGATTGATTCGCAAGAACTCGACCAATTCTTCCTTTGGCGTTAGCCCCATTGCCTCTCTTATTTGTCCATGTAAATGATGGACCATGAAAGCCAAGGTCAGTTAGTCCACAATGCTACATATAATTCTAAAAGAATTTTAAATGACCAAGGGGAACTGTGCTCCCTCCTTGCCTTTCATACACGAACCCAACATTATAAATATCACCGGTAACCAACCAAGGGATATCTCCCTCCTCAACAACTTTTACAAAAACTTTAAACGCTTTTACCTTATCCACCTTTTTGCGGCTGTGCATAAACCCCTTTACAACCTCAACTTTCTCTTTATTCCATAACATCTACACTCTGTCATTTATACCTGGTATGGGAGTCGTGATAAAGTTTGAATAACCAAATACGAAATAAAATCTTTAGCGAGAGTTTCACTCACTCTAGTTTCCAAGACAAACACAATTGTCGGTTCGTGGATACAAACTAGTTTTCTAAAGTTTCTACGAAAAACTTCATTCCATGCCCCTTGGCAATTCCTTGAGATAATCTTCATAGAAGCGTTAATATGGTGGAACGGCCGAATAGGGTACTCAATTGGCAACCCCATCCATGTCGCAGTCAATTGACTCAAATTCTCTTGCATGAAAGCCATTTGTCTCCTTAACTCCCATACACTTATCACTGTTCTCTGCCACTATGAACTTGGTTCTTCTTATCATTTGTGTTCGTAAGATATTTGAGAGGCTCAGAAAGTGATGTAACATAGTCACAAATGCCGATATTTCTTCCCAAGCTGCTATTAACATCCGATTTGGAAAAACACTCGCACATTCCTCCATATTTACGACCCAGACTACTCGGATTTGGCGTAGTATTAAGATGTGCTGCAAATCTAACAGCTCTAAGTCGTTTCCTTCTAGGAGAATAGAAAACGTGTTTTTTTCTCATATTACCCGTTGTTTTGGAGGCAAAAGTTTCCTTCTGAGGTCTTTTTAGAACCGCACTCATCTTATGAGACTTGCCATAGGCTAGGACTTTTCTTCCTTGCGTAGTAATACTCTCTGGTAGGACTCTTTATCCTTGGAAATTCAATTTATGTTTATTTAAGGTCGTCGCCAAAAATAAGTCACATACAACAAAACCTCTTGATTACTAAAATCTATGGCCAATTTTTTTTTCCTTTCTCTAGTTCTTGAACACCAGTCACCTAGGTTGCACGGATACGAATACGGGTATCGGTATCCACCGGATAAGGATACGTGGATACGATTTTTTAAATTTTTTAAGATACGATACATATGCGATATGTCAAATATTTAATATTAATAATTACATATAAGGACATAGTTTAAATAAAAATATCAAATAATATTATATAAAATTACTAGCACGGTCATTAGTCACATACTATTATGAATCATATCAAAGCTTTGTGTGTTGTTTTTATGTTTGGTTTGAAATAGAGGGTCTTCACGATTTTATATTTAATTTTCTAAAAAAAATATTGCAATTTGGTTCTTGTTGGGCCTTTTTTAGTTTAAGAAAATTACCACACTACTCTTATAAATTGCTAATACGTATCGGATATGTGGCGTATCCGATACGTATCTGAAGAGTATCCAGAGAGTATCAATATCCGATACGTATCTGACACTGACATACCATTTCTTTGGAGTATCCGTGCATTATAGCCAGTCACATTATTTCTTAGTAGTTTGATTAAAAACTCATTTCCCTTTGCACGGTCTAACCTCCATCCAGTCTCCAAATTCGCCTTTTTGAACCTTGTTCACCAGCCGAGTCAAGACTTCTCTTGTTTTTGTATCCTCCTTTGCGGTAGGCAGATCCGAATTCCCTTCCATCAGATTCTCACTTTCTTTGTCACAATTTGTAGTCGTGTGACCAACTTTGCCATAAGTATAACAGAGCGAGGACGGATTTCATATACTACTTGATAGATTGTTCCACTTAAACAAATTCCACGTTCCAAATAGACATATGTGCGTACGTGAACGCAAAAACGTGTATATTTCCCCCGTGTTGCATGGAAGGTATTGCCGTCAATTTTTATAGGGGGCCCGAATGCATGTTGCTAGCGCACGAATCACCAATTCCTTAAAGAATTTCACTAGTTTAGAATTCTCACCCATGTAATGGCACTGTCGATTTTGTCCATATTAGCACGAAACTTAAGAGTCCACTTACGGATTGATAAGAAACTCCATGCCAATTGGCACGGTCTTTTCGTAAGGATCATCTCCCTCTTTTCCATTGTCAACCCTTTCATGTAATAACAACAAAACCCAAGATCAACCAATCATTGTGTAGTTTGCACATCAAATCGAGTTTAGTTAATAGTGTCCAATAGTACCACGGTTTCCCCAATACTCGAATGATAATTGAGTCGCCCCATTGATTTGACATTCGGTTGTCATTTTAGTCGAGAATCACACATGTTTGAAAGACATGTGTCTGTTGGTGGAGCCATATGAATTTAGTCTTGCTTTTTCGCCATTTACAGATCATCAATGCCAACATGATTCGGGTGTTTCTTAAACATATTTGCGTATGGTGACACCGCTGGATGTGAAGGTTGAGGCATTAGAGTATCGTGGTATTGTAAATTCTTCGATCCGGAATCTCATCCCCTTGACGTAGTCGTTTTTGCATTCTCGAATTTGTTGGACGTAACAAATTTAGTCGTGGTGGGATTGATCTTTCTGATTGCGGTATTGGTGGTGTCGGCGTGTCGCTAGGTTTTTTGACATGATACATGTTTACTATTGCTGATTGTATATTTGGTGTGAAATGGATCAAGATATAAATAGGGTTCTTTTAGGAGTAAGAATAAAACTCCATAATTTTGGGAGAGACTTAATTGATATGCAAAAAACAAATTACTTCATTAGTCTGCCTTCCACGGTTTCAAAGTTACGTAATATAAAGACAAGATCAACTGATAAACCTACACAATAAGTACAAACTGCACATAACTTCTAATCTCTAGTTAACCACGCAATTACAGTAATTAGGAATTACAAATTTAGAATATAATTAAACTGAACTTGAATTGAAACATTGGGCTGCATTGCCCAAATAGAAGTGCCCTTTTTACGATCTGATTTGCGTCTTTGGACTAGCCCACTCAGAATTGGGTATATTAACATGATGTTAATACATTTTTTTTGAACAAATTAAATGATGTCAATACATTAGTTCTTAAACTGAGCTAAGAGATCGGCATCGGTTATTCGGCCTATGTATTTATTCACCTTGTTAGTATTTTTGAGATAAAATTATTTTCAAAATTCCATTAATCAAATATATATATATATATATATATATATATATATCGCGGACTCATACGTACATTTACACACAACTCTTACGTACTTTATGTAATCAATAAATTATGGCTCTTAAGTTAGATTTGCAAAGGAAGAAGCTAAACACATCTAAACTAAGTTGATAATTAATCAATGTCACCAAGTTCACAAAATTGACCAGGCCACCGATTTCTGCAAAAACAGCTTATTCACTTCTTAATCCTTGTTGCGACTGACATTGTTCCGTTATGTAGATATCTTAGTTCTCAAAACATACAACATTGATCAGATGACAAATATATTTTATTTATTATAAAATATTTTTTCCTGTTTTCATATATATGGTTGATATATTACTCTATTAAGCACAACGATCAGAGATAAAAGAACCAAAATGAACACACCGACTCCGACATCCCGCATCCACGCAATCCTTATCCGACTTGCACGTGATGATCAAATAACACCACGGCCACGTCCAACCTAGTAATTTTGAAGAAGAAACCCCCAATTGTTTCTCAACTTGCACTTCCATTTGTGTCTCTTCACACTTCACTGCAAAATATGAAATATAAATACATAAATATTACTACATTTACTAATAGAACATATATAATAGAAACATGCAAATTACTTAGTTTGTGTGTGATGGGTTGGGATTGGAGTGATTACTTGATGTAATGAAGAGGAGGAAGACTAAGAGGATTAGTTTAGTAGGAGAAGCAATATCTTTCATCATAGTTACTTTACTTAACTTTGTTATGCATGTAATGTTCACAAGTTATTGAAGCTAGATCAAATATATAAGGTGGTAAGATTAAGAGTTTATTGCTGTCAACCACCCTGAATATATTTAAGGATGGTTTAACCATAAACCACATCATTAATGATGGGTGTAGGGATAGGATTAAGAGAAGAATAGATATGCAAATAGTACTTGCAGCGTTATTCCTCGAGCTTTTCGCAGATTTCTCGAATGACGTTTAGGGATAAAAATTGCTGGGGGAAATGGTGAGTTGGTTGTTATAGTATAAAAAACAAATTACAATTACTATTATTGCTATTATATTATTACTATACAAACACTGACACTTTTGGTAGTTGATCACTGGCTATACGCAAACACTATATAGTGTCTAGTACAGTAACCATCATGAATGGGGTTGCTAGCTAAGTATTTTATAGCATGAGTCAATTTTCACAAATCTTCGTTTTGTCCTTCCCAACTACAGAAAAACAAAGTCCTATATTAAGAATTAAAAGTACATAGCCACAAAGTTTTGTGCATTTATTCTTACTATATATATGCCTAATGCCTAAATTGGTTTCTTGGACTCGCATCGAGTATTTTTGCTAGACATACACACACTCGATGTACCAAGATACTCGAGGTCCACAGGCTCGACGTGTTCTCACAAGTTCGACGTATTTTCAGAAGTTCGACATAATCTCATATATTCGACGAGTCCAGTCAATTAGGCTGGTTCATCTGGTGTTGCAGTCTCGAATGTGTTTCGGACAAAACCAATCGAAAATCATGTAAGTGATGAGTTTACATTAGCATAGTTAGATTAGTTAGTATATTTTGTAATTGCTATAACCCCATACGAAATTGTATGGCATCATTTTGAAATTTCAAATAAAATACTTTAATGAAATGGCTTCCTATTTTTCGATGCTCTGAATACATTAGGCTGATTCATATAGCTTACTTTGATTATGTAAGTTAGTTATTTGTAAATAAGTTACAAGTGTGCTTTAAATTTTTAATTATGAAGTCATCATATTCTTTGCCATTTATTGTTGTGTACCGAAAATCGTGTAGATTCCTAAAAGTCTTTTAGTTTTCAATAAATGTATTGGTCCTCTTTCTTTTGATTATATATATATATATATATATATACATACATATATATAATATGAGAAAATATATTTTCAATAAAGTTAGAAGGCAATTCAAGAATTCGCATGTTATAGAAATTCCTTGTTTGAATGCACGTCAAGAGTTTCAAAAAAAATCATTGTATCTTGGGAAAGATCGACATCGAGAAACTGATTGCACCATTACATCGGCGAAAGTATATTATAAAGAAAGCACTATCTTTGTAGTGTTTTATGATTAATTTGTGATGCATGTTGATCATGATTTTTTTGCCTCTACGTGTTGATCATGATATAACTTTGAAGCCGTATTTTTCTCCAATTGTATCGTTGCTTGGAACGACAAAATTTCCAAAAATTGTCTATTTATTTATGATCCTCTTAAAGCGAGCACTTCATAAGCATATATATCGAATATATTTTTCAGGTGATCATCCTGAATAACATCATAATTAAGGTTTAATGTTATTCATAGGTGATAATAGGTGTGGCCTCCTTGCGTAACTAGCCAAAACGTACACTCTTATACATTAATATGTAACTAACAAATTAAGGCTCTTAATTAGTTTCATTTAATTTGCTCTGTCTTTGCTTTTCGTGTATCTTGTCCAACTTAGTCAATATAATGTCACAAATTGCGCAGTTGATGTAAATATCTACGTTCTCAAAATATACACAGCGAGATAACAAAGATAATTTTATTTATTACAAAATTAAGGAAAGTTTTATCCTCATTTCCTATGGATGACAATACTATTCATCAACACAACGAGTAAAAACAGTATGGCCAACACGAACACACCGATACCCGCAATGTTCATCCATGCAATCCTGATCCGATTGGCACGTGAGGTAAAGGCGACACCACCATCTTAGTTTTGAAGAAGAAAATCCCAATTGGTTCTCTACTTGCCCTTCCATCTGTGTCTCCTCACACTTCACTGCAAAATTTGAAATATAAACACATGAATATTATTACATTTACTAAAAGAACATATAGAGACATGCAAATTACGTAATTTGTGTTTGATGGGTGGAGGTAGGGGTGATTACTTGACGTAACGAAGAGGAGGAAGACAAAAAAGATTAGTTTACCAGGAGAAACGATATCTTTCATCATGTATAGTTAATTTTGTTACACATGTATATTTTGATAAGTTAACGAATTAAGTTAGTTCGAATTTATAAGTTGATAAGATTAAGGCTTTATTAATGGCCAACCACCCAGAATTAATTAAGGATGCTTAAACCATTAACCACCTCATTAATGCTGTTATTGTTATTATTATTTATTGTTGTTATTGTTGTTAATTTATAATTATAATACAAAATACTGAACGTTTTGGTGGTTCATTACTGGTCAATGCATCGTCATATACAAAAATTACAGTACAATATAATAACCATGAATCGGGGTGCAAGCTAATATATTATCATGGATCAAAATTTCTTTGGATCAAAATTTCTTTGTATTTTCTTGAAAAGTAAGGAAATGTTTTTTAACACTTCTTTTTTTTTACAGTTTTGCCACACAAGTAGTGAAGGCTTGTTGATCCGATGTCAGTTTTACAAAAAAGGTTTTCGACTTAAAAAAAAATGAAATGCAGGTGTACATTTTACAAATCTGTCGTTAGTTATTATTTATTCAAATCCTTACTGTCGAAAAATAATTTAAGAGAATCTCTATTTTTCCCATCTACGT
Organism: Linaria vulgaris; assembly: GCA_948329865.1. Taxonomy (NCBI): domain Eukaryota; kingdom Viridiplantae; phylum Streptophyta; class Magnoliopsida; order Lamiales; family Plantaginaceae; genus Linaria; species Linaria vulgaris. Next base: position 18,629,898 of record OX415254.1, on the reverse strand, counting down.
AATGATATGTGTGTTAGGGATAGGGTTCTATTCGAGCTAGAACGAGCTCCAAGAATTAATTGAGAGAGAAGAGAGAAAAATAATTAAATTTAACTAAAACTTTATTGTTCTTTTTTTTGAATAAAAATTACAAGACTTGGACTATTTATACTAATAAACCTAGACAAAATAAACCTAGACTACTAAAGGAAATAGAAATCTAATACTACTCTAATTAAATAAAGATTCCTAATCTAAGACTAACATAAGACTCCTGATATTGAACTAACTCATAACTTAATAAACTAGTTTCCTAATCAGTAAACCCTACGGCCTTCATCTTGGGCCGTATCAATCCTTCCCCCTTAACAGGGTCTTGTCCTCAAGACCTTTTTTTCGCTTTCTCCAATTTATAGTCACTATGCCTTTAGAACCTACATGAAAAGCCATCAAATTATTTCTAAGGGTCACCATCCCTGAATTACTTTTATTCTTTGCAAGCAACAACAAGGATACTCTAGGTTGAATTGGAGGTTGTGGTAAGATTGCCATGTTGATGTTGAATGTCACTATTTCCACGTTGGCCTTAATTTTTGTGGCCTCCTTCGGCTTTTCGAAGACAACTTCAAAATCAAGATCTTGAGTATTGCAGATTGTTAACGACTGCGGCGATGTTGGTGGCGGTGGAGGCGGTGATTGTATTGGTGGAGGATTTTGTGAACGTGCACTCAAATCTCTTTCAATCTTTGACAATAAGCTAGACATATGATTGAACTTGCGAGACATATCTTCGTTGTAATTTCTCCTTGCTTCCATAAGTTTTGACATTTTGGAGAAATAGTCATCCATGTGTTTTTGCATGTTGGAGAGGAACACATCCATTTTTTTTTTAAGGTGACAGAGTTCTCTCGATGAAAGCACCAATTGTTACTCTCAATGAAAGCACCAATTGTTACTATTCGAGCTAGAACGAGCTCCAAGAATTATTTGGGGGAGAAGAGAGACTAAATTTAAAAGAGCTAAACTTTTACTTATTTTCTGAATGAATAAAAGTTACAAGACTTTGACTATTTATACTAATAAACCTAGACAAAATAAACCTAGACTACTAAAGGAAATAGAAATCTAATACTACTCTAATTAAATAAAGATTCCTAATCTAAGACTAACATAAGACTCCTAATATTGAACTAACTCATAACTTAATAAACTAGTTTCCTAATCAGTAAACCCTACGGCCTTCATCTTGGGCCGTATCAATGTGATACCTTAATTATTTTCTAAAATGGTGAAGAACAAGCTAAGAACATTTATGGTTCCACCTGATGTATCTAATAACCAGATTTTATGATCACTGCAACCTGAAAACTCCATTCAATCGAATTTGTTCATGTTTGTTTCAGTTAAGAACATGACTAGAAATATTACGGTAAAAATGTTAGAAAACAAAAAAATCATAATTCTGCTCCTATTCGTTCTTACGGAATATATGCAAAAGCCACAAACCTAAAACTGCAACCACTATTCGGGAAAAAAGAATTAGTAGTCTTTTTTTTTTTTAAACATAAGAAAAACTTTAGTACCGACGCAAAAACGTCAAAACTGTCAAATACATCTTCGCATCAAGGGTCCTACTTTTTTAAAAACTTACAAAAATAATACTAATGAAAATACCAATTAGGAGTAGATTTTGTGAATTTTAACTTAAGAGTAATCTAAAGTCCAGCCCAGTAGGTACGCTTCTTGGGCTGGCTTGAAAGTTATCACTGGACCACAAAAGCTAATAGGCTCATAAGTAACAGTTCAGGACCTTCCTTCCTTCCACAATTAAAACTTGCCGTGCCAGTTCTTTTTATATGAAAGAATGAAGAATTGGTGAAATCGTAATCAAATATTATGTCACAGTAATACACGTACACCACGACAGTCTTATGGCTAAATTTTCAATTTATAAGTTTTTTGTTTAGCTTGTTTCTCAAAATTGATCGTCTCCGGAAATTGCAGAAAAAGAATTGTTTCAAATAAATCCAGAAATGGAATCCTTCTAATGAACAGATATTAATTTCATAAAACATGTTGCAACTGAAGTATTGTTAGAATCCTACCCTTCTTGTAAGAGTAGCTAGAATCAAATTCTGCCACAATATTATAAAAGACTGCTAGTCTATGCAGAGAAGAATTTCTCGAAACTAAATGGAAAATATATGTAATAATAATAATGGGCATATAGGGCAGTACACTAGTTAACGAAAAAAGATAGAATAAAATGACTACGTACCATTATTAGTAAAGTAAGAATAAAGAGTACCACCATTATTTTATAAAAGCGCATATATTATAAGTTTTAACACAATATTTCCACACTCTTGAAACAATAGAAACCATTAAAACCGGTTTAATTAAGAAAGTAGCAACATTACATTACTTGATACTAAATCTGTTTTAGCCAACAGTGCTAAAACAAGTTAAATAAACCTAAGATACTAAAAAATAACTTCAAACTTCAAAATTAAGTAGTTAAAATAAAGATAACTGGTGGACTTCATCTTTCCTCTTGTTCAACAGCACAAAAGTCCCATCAAATAGCAAACGAGTCTGCCAAAAATACCCTATCAACACCGCGACTAATACGCATAACATCGACTGGATCGTCATCCACCTCCACCAGTATCCCTCCATTGACACTCCACATAGGAGAAGCAAGAACACGGTGATGGCAGTGACGAAAGCCGTGGTGTTCAAGGTGGTAAAGATGGCAAAGTAGCCAGGGCTCACGTAACCCATGGGCCATGATCGACTGTCCAGCAACACGGGGGAACTCAAGGTCCTTGCCATTCACGTCCACGTAACAGTCGCGTCGCCACACCCCACCGGGGGGGTTAGCGGTAGACCAAAAAGCGCACCCCGCAAATACGATTGCCATCGCCATGGTTTGGCGTCTCGTGGGGAAATACCTTCTTCGGCCATTGGCTCCACCGTTCGCCATTGGAACAATGTTAAGCAACATGAGTAGCACTAATGAGGCAGGGCCTGGAAACAGAGAAGAACAGCACAAATAGAGATCAAAATCTAGAAAAATTTCGAAATTCAGAAAAAAAGAGAGATGCAAAAGGAATTCCACATTGAGTTTTACACTGAAGTAAGTATAAAGTATAATCCATTACCAACAAGCTAATTATGAAAGTCAGTAAGCATTAAGCAACAGTAAAGAAACAGAATCACCCCTAATAAAGTGCTCAAAATACGAATAGAGTATTCAAAAGAACAAATACTAGAGTAAAAAAATATAACACCCGAAGTTTGGTATCAAGAGAACAAACACGAATAGAATATCCAAATAAACGAGAAATATTTAAACACATTATTTGTGAAAAATATCTTTAACAGTATTCTTTTTTTTTTTTTTTTGAAAATATCTTAACAGTATTCAATATCCACAAAAAAGAGTCAAAAAACAGAAAACCCATGCCAGATTCTTAGAGCAACAAAACATTAAATATTTCGAACAATAGAGCGAAAAAATAAAAATAAAATAAAATACCCACATTTTAAGAGCTACAACTATCTGCGGAACAAATATGCATAAAATATATATATTTCGAAAAACTAAAAATAGGATTTTTATTTCTTAATTAGAGCTAGAGGTATGAAAAACACACCTTGCTAGCTATAATATATATCATTTGTGAAAAATATCTAAACCGTAATAAATATCCACAAAAATCAGTCAAAAAATCGAAAACCCAGATTCTTAGAGCAGAAAATATTAAATATTTCGAACAATATAACCAAAACATATAAACAAAAGAAAAACCCACATATAATATTCCAAAAAAACAGAAAAGAAAATTTGATTTTTAGGAGCATGATGGAAGAACATCTACGAAACAGAATATTTAAGAAATTTTTTTTTTAAAAAAAAGAGAGAGAAGTATAATAACAAGAACTTTGGAGTTGGTTACCGTGAAGAGAAGGAGAAGAATTTTGAGAATCCATTGCTACTTAATTTTACAGATTATTGTTTTATGTAAAAGTTACTGTTGATATCAGCCTCTCTCTCTCTCTCTCTATATATATATATGTATATGTATATGTATATATAGCTACTAGGGTGAAATAAGGGTTTTCGAAATTTGAAATTAATCGAGAAAAACAAAATTATGTTGTGCCGTTACAGTGGTGGACTGATGGTGGAAGAAAAAATCCGTGCAATTCAGTACTCATTTTGAGCTTCATTTTGTCGTTTTCGTAGTCTGTACGTTATTAGCAAAATTAGATATACATATATATATATATATATATATATATATATATAAAGAGGTCTGCTGTTTAACAGCACAGTTATTTTTATACTCTATATGAAATATTTTGAATAAAATAAGATGCTTTTATTTAACATAAAAAAAATAGATATTGTATGTGATAGAATCAATTTATTGCTATAAAAAAAAAAGAGAATAGTGACTCGGCCAACTATGTCTATCTTTTCTTTTTTTTTTAATTACAAAAGAGTATCAAATTATTTCCCATATGTAACAAATTAAAAATCTAGTCGAATGTAAATTACTGATTCAATGGTAAGAGAGAGTGGCATATAGAGCGCTTGTGATGTATATATTTAGTATTTACTCTCTTTCCTTTTTCATGGCAAACTGGTTAAAAATTGGACGAAATATTAAAACTGCCCTATAACTTTTTTTCAGAACTCAAAATGTCCGTTTTTTTCGGGCCTTGGTAAAATGTCCCGTAAGTCTTGAAAAATCTTGCAAAAATGTCCGATGGCCTTATTTGGCCTAAAAATGCCGACGTGGCGACACAGTCATCAAAACGTGCCGCCACGTAGGAAACACTTCTTTTAATCTACGGGTTGACTAACGTTTTTGGTTATTTGAAAACATATATATATATATATATATACAAACACTTAGCTTAAATTTTTACCCTAATAATAAAAACCGCGGCAAAATAGCGAAGAACCCTAATCCCCAAATTCTACAACTCCAATTCGTCGCGACCAGCTAAAATCTTCAAGTCTACGAGGTCGGCGCACATTGAAGGGCCAAAAGATGGTGAAAATTAGACCATCGGTTGATAATGTTTTACCCCCACCCGATTATGGTGAGTGCACTCGGTTTTCTTTATTTTTTTCCTATAATCCTCTCGTTATAGTGACTGGGTTAGGTTTTGAATTACCTATTGTACCATTTTGTTCAAAGTTTATCCATTCGTTGTTCGTAGTAGTATTTTTGTTTGATTTTAGGGTTTGGAGTCAAGTCTGTGACCTTCTTAACTAATTTCCTTTACCTTTTTGCAGACCCAGGAAGCAAATTTGTGACTTTGGTATTACACTATGGAGGGAGGTATGACACATCTCCATTGAGAGGTGGGCAGTATGAAGGCTCAGAAGCAAAAAGAGTGTACGATTACGTAAATTACAGAGAGTTAAACATATCACTCCTTGATAAGCTGGTTACTGATATTGGTGTTAGAGGGCCAAAGAAATACTTTATCTCTTCCATGGGATATCATCTTTCTGTAAGTTATGACAAGTTTTTGTATCGTGGCGCTAGGTTAGCTCATAAGGAAATGATGGAGTTTCATGTGTATGTAGTTGACCCTAACCATTGGGTAGTTGAACTTGAGGGAGTTGATAGTGAAAGTGAAGGAGATTATGTGCCTGTGGTGGATGAGGTTCTAGAGACGGACCTTCCAGCTAGTGTCCCTGTTGTATGAACTTATAGTGTCCCAGCTAGTGTGCCTGCTAGTGTCCCTGTTGAGGAAGTTATAAGAACAGATAAGGGTGCTCATGTCTCTGCAAACGAGGGTGATGGAAATGGAGAGTGGATTAGTAATCCACATAATTTGGATAAGGGTAAGGGGATAGCTATTGATGTTGATGAAAGTGAGGAAGATAATGAGGATGAATCATATCAAGCATCTAGTTAGGAGATGGATGATGAGCTGTTTGCACATGTAGATGTTGTATCTGATGTAAACTTGGGTGATGAAGATGTTGTATTTGATGTAAACTTGGGTGATGAAGATCTTGTACCTGATGCAAACTGTTCTGGAGTGGAGGAAAATGTTGATGGTGGACCATGGTTAGATCAACCATATGAACCAGATGTAGCTGATGTAGAAGCAAGGGAGCCTTGGTTTTTCACATATCCTAGGGGGAAATGAGGATCCAGAGGTTGAGCGCTTTAACAAGGTAGACATGTTTGATCATGTGTTCAAATTGAAGATGTTATTTCTTAGCAAAAAGCAACTCCACTTTGCTGTTAAGTCACTTGCAATCAAAGAGCGAAGGAGTGTATATGTTTTAAAGAGTGATCGTGGAAGGATGCACTACAGATGTGAAATAAAATAATGTCCATGGAGGCTGCATGCAAAAAAGGTTCCAGATCAAGAGACATATCAGGTAAGGCTATACAAGCCTGAACACACTTGTTCAGAGACATTCTATGTCAGCAATTTGAAGTCAACATGGCTATCTCAGAAGTTCTTGGATGTATTTGTCACTGATCCTAAAAGAAATACCACTGGATTCCAGATGGACTCAATCCATAAGCTCCATGTCAATGTTTCCTACAATCAAGCATACAAAGCCAAATTGATTTCAAGTAAGAAGCTTGAAGGTACTCCAGCCTTTCAATACTCTAAACTATTTGAATATCAGGCAGAGCTTAGAAGGACAAATCTAGGAACCACAGTTGCCATATGCACAGAGAACATTGGTGGAGAGACCAGATTCAAATGCATCTATATTTGTCTCCAGGCACTGAAAGAAGGATATAAAGCAGGTTGTAGACCATTCATTGGTGTGGATGGTGCACATTTGACAGGGCCTAATGGGGGTACATTACTCACTGCAGTTAGATCCTACTAACAGCATATTCCCACTTGCATGGGTTGTTGTAGCTGTTGAAGACACAGACAATTGAATGTGGTTTTTATCCTTTTAGAAGAATGACCTAGACTTGAATGAACCTGAAAAGCTGACATTCATGTCAGATAAGCAGAAAGGGTTAATCAATGCATTCAATGAGATTTATCCAGGAGCCACGCACAGGTTTTGTGTGAGGCATATGATTGGAAATGCTGGAAGATTTGGATTTAGTGGTGAAGACTACAGTGATGCCATTTGGGATGCTGCTCATCAAACAACTGTTCCTGAGTTCGAAGCTTCAATGAAAAAATTAGCAGACATGTCTGGAAAGTTTAGGAGGTAGTTTGATGATAAGGAACCAGCATTCTGGACAAAGGCTCATTTTGATACAAAAGTGTTAACAGGATGATAATTCACCTGCTTGAAATAAACAATGAATCAATTATTGGAATTAACAAATATATTATATGATTATGCGATCTGCCTCCACGATACAGGTATCACAAAACATCCCTCGGAGCAGATCTCCAATACAACAAATACTGGAGCAAAAGCAACAGGAGGAATACAAGACCAAGGCGGAGTCTCACAGACTAACTGCTATCGGAACTCCTTAAGTATTGGGTGAATACTCCGCCAAGCCCAGTAGAGCCATCGGAACCCAACAGAGTCCCAGAATCATGACAAAAACACTTCCTTGCTATACACTCTCAACACAATCGCTCTCGGAGCACTACCCCATACTTCCCGGCTACGCACTCCTAGCACAAATGCTCTCGGAACATTACTCCTATCGACCAACCGATATGTCAGAACTTCACAATGACGCAACAACTACAGAGCGACATTCTCCGGGCACTCGGAGAAATAAAGCACCTACCCACGATAGCCAAAACCTCTCGGAGATCACCACATGAACAAATACCCCCTCGGAAAACACCCTGAAGCAAACATTCCAGAATACACACCTCTCGGAAAAGCACTATCACTAAGAGAACACTCAGACTCGGCCCTAGAGTCACCATATGAAGCAATGAGCTCTCGGAAGCAAAGAAGACAATCCACCCCTTATCATAAAGAAGACAAAAGCTATCAGAAGAAGATAAAATGATACAGTCAGCAAGATAGACGTTATCCTATTAGTTAAAAGATCATTGTAACGCGTGTAAAGCACCACCACATGCATAACGACACCTGTAAACACATGCATAACGACACCTGTCCCTAAGAAATCTATATAAGCAGGGGAGGGCAGAGAGAAAAAGAGGAGGAGAGACACCTATAGACTCGGAGAATACGAGGAAAGACTCGGAAAAGAGAGTGAAATATAGTTAATAAAAGGAAGGAAGGTTCTTGTCAATTTTTCTCTCTTGTTAACATAGCATTTAATTTTGAACCACGGGCAAAGGCGTTGCAACCCAAATAAATAATTCAGTTAATAGGAAATAACTCAAAACCCGTTAACAAAATGGCGCCGTCTGTGGGAACAACACCATGAGATTTGTCTCCAAGAACATCCAAAGAAGACGCGAGTCAGGGAAAGTTTACTCTAGTGATCATTAAACCCTTGAGAAGGTTTTTGTTCGATCGTTGCCATAACCAAAAAGGGAAGCAGGTGCTACAGCAATAAAACTACGCACCAAAGATAAGTGTCCTTCTTTCATTTATTGTAGTACGAGTTCGATTATGGTATCTTCGTAAAGAAACCATAAGATTCTATAATTTGCTATGTAAATACTTGGGAGAAGGAAGGAGGGCAGAGCCCAGAGACACCTAGAAGAGTATTTCCGAGAGCAATTGCCGTAGGAAGCCTCGCTTGTACTCTCCCATCACAGGCTTCTCGAAAGTCTAAATAAGTAAAAGAGACAAGGATATGAACAATTCTACTAGGAATGATCCTTTCCAAGAACGTGAAAATACTCACTAAACTCTAAGCATCTATGCATACTTACGACCATTTCCTCGAACGATTGAATTAAGATTGAGCTGTCTAAAGCATACCATAATAGGCTACAAAGGCGTGTCAGGGGATACTCCTATTTAGGAAAGTATATTCCCCCAAACTTGCATTGCAAATAGACACGCTATGCTAAGAAAGTTTCTTGGCCAGCAAGAATGGGAGGCTCTCTCGTTTCTGTAAACTCAATCTCAAAGTTCTACGATTAAAGGAAAGGAACCAAGTATCCATAAATATGCTGAAACGTTGTGTGATTATAGACACGAGAAAAAAGCTTTGTTCCAAATGGGAAATGTTTCATTCCAAATAAAATTAAGTACCATTACATGAAAAAATAAAAAGTACAATGAAAGAAAAACAAATTAAAACCCCTAAGACTGAGGGGGTTGAGCACTCGAAGAGTCAGGAGTTGGCTCGGTAGTAGGAGTAGGAGCACCCGTAGGAGGAGGAGCACCAGAGGAAGTAGCCTGGAGAGGGGAGTGCGCTGAGGGCCGTGGGAGGATAGTAGAAAGAGGCACCCGAAACGGGGAAGAGGAGGAGGGAGGAAGTCGAGTGCTACTCTTTTTGTAGAGGTCGAAGGCTTCCTCCAAAGTTGGCCTTTTCATCTCCGCGATATTAACCACCCGCGGGTCTAAGTCGGGATTCACCTTCTGTCGTACCTGCCCGAAGCACTGAAGGAATCCCCACATAGCGGATCCTGCTAAGTACCCCGAATGCTTGCTGAGGTACAGATCCCTCACTTGGATAGTAGTCTCCTCTCGAGCCTGCTTAACAGCAGCATCCACCCTTTGTTGCACTTCCTCGGGGAGAATACCTCCCGGAACCTTGGCTTGTGCCAACTCCTCATTGAGAACATCCACCTTACCTAGCGTTTGGTATAGGTCCCTCTCCAACTCTTGCTGTTTGGCCTCCCAAGCAACCTTCTCCCCTTCGAGGGCATCCACCCTATCCTTCAGCACCAGCCCGGAAGCCTCCATCTCTTTTACCGAAGAGAGCAGCTGCTTGTTCTCCCCCCTCAAATCATAGTTTTGTTTCGAAAGACTGACCCACGCCTCGTTATACTTCCCCATTCTCTCCCGCAGATCCTTGTTCTCAGTCTCTAGCCTCCGAGACTTCTCTTCAGCCGCACTCGTCAGCTTTTGCAGCTTCTCGACCTCGAGTAATAGAAGAGGAAGCATTTTAGGTGCCTAAGAAAGCAAAACAGAAGAATAAAGATCCCGATAAAGGATCTTAAGGAAATTATTTTAAGTAAGAAACTTACCAACATAGCTATGTTGTCGGTACATGCTCGGACGAAGTGCCACCCGTCCGATGGCAAAGAGTTAGCAGCCGATAAATACCGGGTGACCGTTTCAAGTGTCGCCTGGGCATCTTCCGAGCTAGGCTCACCCTCTGAAACGGGAGCCTTAGAAGACGAGGGCCTCTCAGGAGGTACCACCCCCGGTAGTGGAACCTGGGTGACTATAAGGCTATCGGACTGGACAGCCACGAAAGGTCTCGGGGAAGGAGCACTCGTAAGTGGGGGACCAGCGACCAAAATCTCGTCCAGCAAACTCATGGTATCGAATGTTTGAGGGTTAACAGGGTCGGAAGGAAGTGATCCCCCATCCAAACCAAAAAAGTCGTCACCTCCTGTAAAATTATAAATTATCTAAGTAAAAATATCCCTTCAGCTATCTAGAGTCTACTATACTACTAAAAGAAATACTCTCTTTACTGATTAGAGACTAGAAACGCGTACCTTTAGGAGGGGTCGCCAGCAGGGCGTAAGCAGAATCCCCCGATAACTCTGAGGAGGAAGGCACGTTGATAACCCCGAGGGGCGGTAGAGTCATCCCCTCTATCCCAACTTCCTCCTCCCCGCCTCCTATGACAAATGCTCCCCTGGCACCAGCATTTGCGGAAGTCATGCCTACCCCCACTTCCTCAGGGGTATCGGAAGTCCCGCTAGACGACCGGGAGGTAGCTATAGCAACCTTTGAAGAAATCCCCCTCTGGTCGTCCATGCCCTCCCCGGCACCAAGATTTCCACCCTATCCTAGAGAAGGCTTCCCCTTCTTAGTAACCACGTCCTCGTTCTCCACCATGAACGGACGCAAAACATTCACTGCCAAAGAACAGTTGCGAGTAAGATAAGATATAAATAATATGTACAGTACGAGAGAGATGAAGACTTACCAAAAGTGTCAAAAAGTTTTTCGGGAACAGCCAAAGGAGTCTCGATCTTGTCTATCGGAAAGATATGCCTTAATCCTGCAGTCCGATAGAGACGGATGAAATCCTTTGACTCCACGAGAGGCCTCGCAGAGAACACTGGTGAGAACGACAATGTATCGTCCATCACTCTCTCGGGAAATAGGGGCTTCCTCCAGGTTAGGGGAATATCCCATTCTCCCATAGCAGGACATATGAAGAAGAACTTGTTCTTCCATGAACTGTGAGAGGTGACCATGCCCTCGGAAATCCTGTCGTCCTTCTCCCGGTGAGTGAAGTAGTAGAAAGAACCTCCCCCGGGAGATGGCTTCAACTCGAAGATGGCAAAAAATCTATCCCTCGTGCACTCGATGCCTCTCACCAGGCACCAAAACACGAACAACGCCAGCGAGGTGAAAGAGTTGGGAGTAAGCTGGCTAGGGCAGAGATTGCAATAGTTGAAAATATCACAATAAAAACGCGGGAAGAAGGAACGCAATCCCGCCTTTATAAAGGGGTAGTAGATCGTCAGGTGTCCTGGCGGTGGAGCATCACCACGGTGGTGGGCCTCCGGCACCATCACCTCCACATTACGGTCGGAGGCGCCGTGCTCCTGGAACAAGCTCTTAATTTCCTCCTCCGTGGCGGTGCTGACCATATCACCCACCTTTTGAGTAGCCCGCGGAGCGCTACCCTTATCAGCTTTCCTTTTCAATCTCTTCGATTTTCCGGCACCACCACTGCCGCTCGCCCCCGCCGCAGTAGCATTCCTCTTTCGCGAAGCTTGAAACCCTAACCCCGCCGCTCCTCCGGTACCAGAAGCAGCCGAAACCAGATTAGTGTTAGATTGCAACGCCATTACAAAGAATTTGTGAAGGAAAAAGATTAGCAGAAATCGATTGTAGAGAAAAAGAGTGCGTTTTGCAGAAAGTATTTGCTCAGAATTTGCAAGTGATCGTGGTGAGTGAAGAAGAGGGTTTTTAAACCCTACACCCACTAAGTGTCTTAAATGACCACTAAGCGTACCCATGCGCCACGATTGAATAACACGTCTCCTCGGTTAATGACACGTCTCCTCGGTTAACGAAAGAATAACGGTCAAGACGCTTCGATTCCCGCACCCAACTTAAACGTGGCATTAAAATCGCCACTAACTGCATTTAAATCGCAGTTAATTAAATTATAATTAATGCCCCTTATAATTAATACCCCTTATAATTAATGCCCCAGTAATGACCTACGGGGGCACATTTGGGAAATACGACGGGATCACTCGGAGAAAGTAATCACTATACTCCTCGCCTTTAATGTCAAGAATGAGGGAAACGTCGAACAAAACCTAAATGTCACTGACAAGTGTTTACGACATCCCTGAAAAGTTCTACGAGGCCTTGTGAAACCTTCCCCTTATAATTGACAAAACGCACGATACTAGAACTCTCGTACCCTTTAAAGTTTCTAGTGCAGTAATAGTAACTAACTGCACTACAAACTTGTGGGGGGTTTGTTAACAGGATGATAATTCACCTGCTTGAAATAAACAATGAATCAATTATTGGAATTAACAAATATATTATATGATTATGCGATCTGCCTCCACGATACAGGTATCACAAAACATCCCTCGGAGCAGATCTCCAACACAACAAATACTGGAGCAAAAGCAACAGGAGGAATACAAGACCAAGGCGGAGTCTCACAGACTAACTGCTATCGGAACTCCTTCAGTACTGGGTGAATACTCCGCCAAGCCCAGTAGAGCCATCGGAACCCAACAGAGTCCCAGAATCATGACAAAAACACTTCCTTGCTATACACTCTCAACACAATCGCTCTCGGAGCACTACCCCATACTTCCCGGCTACGCACTCCTAGCACAAATGCTCTCGGAACATTACTCCTATCGACCAACCGATATGTCAGAACTTCACAATGACGCAACAACTACAAAGCGACATTCTCCGGGCACTCGGAGAAATAAAGCACCTACCCACGATAGCCAAAACCTCTCGGAGATCACCACATGAACAAATACCCCCTCAGAAAACACCCTGAAGCAAACATTCCAGAATACACACCTCTCGGAAAAGCACTATCACTAAGAGAACACTCAGACTCGGCCCTAGAGTCACCATATGAAGCAATGAGCTCTCGGAAGTAAAGAAGACAATCCACCCCTTATCATAAAGAAGACAAAAGCTATCAGAAGAAGATAAAATGATACAGTCAGCAAGATATACGTTATCCTATTGGTTAAAAGATCATTGTAACGCGTGTAAAGCACCACCACATGCATAACGACACCTGTAAACACATGCATAACGACACCTGTCCCTAAGAAATCTATATAAGCAGGGGAGGGCAGAGAGAAAAAGAGGAGGAGAGACACCTATAGACTCGGAGAATACGAGGAAAGACTCGAAAAAGAGAGTGAAATATAGTTAATAAAAGGAATGAAGGTTCTTGTCAATTTTCCTCTCTTGTTAACATAGCATTTAATTTTGAACCACGGGCAAAGGCGTTCCAACCCAAATAAATAATTCAGTTAATAGGAAATAACTCAAAACCCGTTAACAAAAAGCATGTACTCATTTGATTTTGAACAACCATTGTGAGACCTTCAATGGTGTCCTTATACCAGCAAGGGAGAAGCCAATTCTCACATTATTAGAATGGATGAGGGAATATGGCATGGTGAGGCATGCAAAGAATAAAGATATTGCAAAACAAAGATGGATTCATAAGAAGCCAAGTCAACAGAAGGTACATCTGCCACCAAATATCCAGGAGAGGGTTAACAGGGTTGCCAGACTGGTTTGCACTACAATGCCTATGAAGTCTGATGATTTCAGATATCAAGTTAAGGGGTTTGATGATACTCTTCATGTAGTTGATCTGAAAGAGAAGACATGATCTTGTAGGTTATGGGAGTTGACAAGAATACCATGCAAACATGGAGCCAGTGCCATTCTTCATAGCAAAGGACAAATTGCAGATTATGTGGAACATTGGTACAACCTAGAAACTTACAACAAGATGTACCAATTTGCAATCTATCAAGTCCATGGAGTAGCAATTTGGAGAGAGGAGGATTACATTCCCCCTCTTCCCCCTAATTTTGGGAGAGGGCCAGGCAGGCCCAAGAAAACTAGGAGAAGAGGAAAGGATGAACCACCACCAGTAAGAACCAAGAAGAGTCCTTCTACTCATGCTCCACTACCCACATATGTAAGTAGAATGCAGTATGGTCTGAGATGCTCAAAGTGTGGCCAGAAAGGACATAACAAGAAGACCTGTGACAGAAGGAATGCAAACTCACAAACACATGCAAGTGTAAGTCTGATTTAATATAGATGTTGTATCTATTCATTGTTAATGATTTAATGAACATCATGGTTGGCATATATAGGTTGGAGCTGGTGATGGACATGGGAACAGCCAAAGCAATCCTACTCCAGAACAAAGTAACAACAACGAGGGAAGCACCTCAAATCCCATCCCTCAAACAACAGTGAATCCTCAAGAAACTGGAGAACAGAGTACCAACTTCCAGGGGAGCACATCAGATCATGCATCACAAACTTCAGGAAGGGAGAAATCCACTGTATATGTTCCTCCAGAGAATGATTTAACCCTGCCTCAGGATTCTCAAAACAATGACACTACTGGCATGGAAAATACAGCTGCCCTAGGAGATGGTGTTATAGGTGAGGAAGTGGGACCAGTTGATGATGTTGGGGAGAGTTCAAGACCTAGAAGGAGATACAGAACGGAGAACTCAAGAGTTGTGGTTCCACCAGAGAATGACTTCACTTTAGATGAACATCTTGAAGAATCGGCAGATATTGATACTGGATTGTATGCTATTGATGACATATTTTCTAAGTCTAGGTCTATGAGGAGACAGAAGATATCTGCTGCAAAGAAGGTTTTTTTTGTGTTAACAACTTATCAAACTTCTTATAGGTTACAATTTTACACATTCTTTTATAAATGATTTGTACTGATGATGATGGTATGCGACAACGGAGGTAGTAGAAGGAGCAAGAAGTGGGAACAATGATGGAGATGGTGCAAATCTGAACAATGTACAAACCTCAATGTCTGCTAGGAGGCATAAAAGGGCAGACAATAGAAGGGTATGGCCATAGAAGCACATTCTTTTTTGGTTTAAAGGTTCAAATATTATTGCATTATCTAGTCTTAACTCCCAACCTCATTGTTTTAGGTGTCATTTGCTGATCCTGTAACTGGTGAGATTACTTCATCAGTCCAGCCTTCATTTCATCCACCAATGCCAACCAAGACATGCCCATTGCCAAAAAATAGAAAGAGGCCTATGAATGAAGTACTGACAACTCAAGCTGCAAACAGAAGAGATGAAGTTGATTTCACTGAGTTGGGACCTGCTAATGATGGTTGGTTGACAAATTTGGTAAAAAAGAAGCAGAAACAAACTACACCAAAAGTGAAAACTCAACTTAAAGCCAATCAAGAGGCACTAAGATCAGCAGACAATCAGACTCCAGACATGGTAAGGGGAATAAGCAGGAAGTATGTCAAACTGGCAGATCTTGGTGCAGCATACACTGATATGAACAAGCAAAACAATGAGGCAGGGATTGGCAAGGGAAATGGCAAAGGAAAGGGACAGAAGAAGTAGTGACATAGTTTCAGAAATGATTTCATCAATCCATGGATCATTTTGTCTTTTGGTACTGCAAAGTCTGTTGATCACCAGTGATGTAGATGTAGGTTTTTGAGCATCACTCAATCCCACTTTGCAATTTTGGTCTCAAAATGTGGTGCTGTAGTTTCAGTTTATGTAGCTGGGCAAAACAGTTATATTTTGGGTACAAAATAGATACATTTGTGATGGAATCAATTCTGTAATGGTATTATATTCGAGGCTATGAAGTTGTTTTGTTATTATATTGCCTATATTCTATTTTTTGTTTGTTGTTTATACACATACAACCTATGCAAAATGTAGGTGTATATACATACAACCGATGCAAAACGTATCATGATTAAAAAAGGCAATATTATTTATACACAAATGCATTGCGAAAAGAACACTTAGAAATCAAACATAACAATCCACAAACTATAAACTAATCATTGGTAAACAAAAAAAAAAAAAACAGAAGCAAAATCCTATTCTTCGTCCATTTGTTCATCTTCATCAGAGTTAGGTGGTGGCCCCTCACCATCAACTTGAATTTCATCAAATACAACGCCATCACCCTTGTCTTCCTCATCATCAGAAACTTCAATCACAACTGGATCATTAAAATTGGTTTCAATAAATTCCTCATCATGCCTATATGGCGCCTCACTGGGAAATATTGCGCAACGCATTTCTTCAAACAAAATGCACATATTTCTTGCATTCGCCAGACCATGAAGCCTAAAATGCATTTCCCACCTTTTCTCCTGTGTTATCATAAAAATCATGACTTAAAGGAGAAGAGATAATGAGTTGAATGACAAAAGCTTTTAAAATATAGTGATCATACCACGAGAATAATCCAATTGTATGTGGGACCAATTCCAACATTTAAATCATCCCCGTAGAGATGAACTCCAGGAAGGTCACAAAAGTTTTAAAACAAGGCAAACTTTAATCTCAACTCTCTAATCTTCATCTCTAATTGGTCTATTGTATAAGGAACATGAACAATCGTGTTCAACTCCTCCATGATGATATGCATTCCTCTCTTCAAAGCATACGCATTGTTTAATCGATGCCTCTTGCCGTATTTGACTAGTCGGTCCAAGAATAGCGCTTCGACAAGGCGGGTGAAATTAGGATCATAATAGAAGAGTTGAATCAACATGGCTGCAGTGATAATCATGTTGCTATAATTTTATGTAAGAGAACAAAGTAGGGAATTTATGTTGTTGATAATTGGTTCTAATATTTTGATACATATTTATATGCAAAAGTGGTTTCTTTTGATATGCAAATAATGTATGCCAACTTTTAGTGCTTGTGAATTGGGATAGATTCATATGAACAATTACATTGAATTCATTGAGGTGACCATTCGGTTACAACATCAAACTACCAAAAGCCAAAAGAAATCGAAGAGATACAACAAGCATACGAATCACCCCAATTGACACATACTAATCACCAAACATGATCACTCCAAACAACACAACACTTTCCAGATCCTAACAACATCATAGCATCCTAACAACGACCATAAAAACAACAAATAAGGTATCAAATAAAGCCTAATCCATTTACCCAATTTTTGGTTCTCGATTTGCAGATTCTTCACATTTTCCTCCAAATCCATCATCTTTTTCTCGTACAAGCGTTCAATCGTTTCCAAACCTTGATTGTTCATCGACCCGATATCGGCCGTGAGTTGCTTCACCTTTGCCTCGCTCGTATCAATTTTCGCACGAAGTAGAGGCACAATGGTCCTAAGCCTTTCACATACGGGGGGGGGGGGGGGGGGGGTCTAGCTAAACGAAAAATTGGCAACCGAATTGGCCCTTCCAACATCCATTAAACCTGCGACCCGGATTCGCGTCGGTTGTTGCAACCCTAACGACAGCGGGTCTTCTGCAATCGCACATTATACTTGAGCTAGTAGTTGAGGAAGACATTTTCGCACCGTCAATTTCGTAAGGGAGGTTTCAATTTGGGAATTTTGGGATTTAGGGTTCTTGGCCAGCTTTATTCAAATTTTGGAATTATGACCGTTGCTTAAGTTTAAATTTTCGGTCCGTTATAAGAGAAGAAATCGTAGATTAAAAGAAGCATTTCCTATGTGGCGACACGTTTTGATGATTGTGTCGCCACGTCGGCATTTATAGCCCGAATAAGGCCATCAGGCATTTTTGCATGATTTTTCAAGACTTACGGGGCATTTTTACAAGGCCCGAAAAAAACGGGCATTTTTAGTTCTGAAAAAAATTATAGGGCAGTTTTAATATTTCGTCCTTAAAAATTTTATGTGAACAAATTCCTTCCAAAAATGAGCTAAAAGATCCGTACACTTTGTGTATTTACTCCACAGTTGTTAAAGGCGTCGAACGTAAGAGAGACATTTTTCATAATTAAAGACTCTGCGAAGGAGATGATCATTAGGTAAAATTGCTCACTTGGCAAAATTTTAGTGAAAGGAGATGATCACATGAACACTAATTCATAATTCGTGGTACACGAAACATGGATTTTTGTTGATTATTATAATAATAGAAAGAAAAAAATATGATGAAAGCCACAACATAAACATGTCATGATTTCTTAATGAAGTTGGATGTGACTTTTAATTCTTCAATCTTTTGAGAAATTATTTTTCTTTTTGTTTGGGTTATACTATAATTATTCTCGACCACCTCTTTTTTTTTCGCGAACTAGAAAGGTATAGAAAAAATCAAGATATCACGGTTTTTTTTGTTGTGGGGCGTGCACATCCAACAAAGCGCATGTCCATGCGCGTTTTTGGGCTTTGGACACACGCCCCCACAAACTTCACGCTCTTATTGCTCGCCCAAGGTCATTTTTGGCCAAATTCCGCCCAGGGAGTAACGCGGCCATATCCGCGCCACCTTTCACAACAAATTTTACTCTCTATTAAAACTTTAGAGATAAAATTAATTTCATTAATTAATTGAATATCAGCCATATGCGCAAACTCACGTTGAATTTTATTGTTCAAAACTAATGCACGTAACTAATAACTTGTTAAAAAAGAAAAAGAACCACCAAAACACTTTTAATATGAAAGTCCTCTAATAAAATATGTTTCTTTTCAGCTTTCATTTAAAAGTGTACCTGAATAATACTAATAATAACAGTAATAATAATAATTATTATTAATTATAATTCATGTTCTCATGATATCTTTCAACTCTTATTCACGTTTTCTCCAATTCTAGCTTTGTTTATAACCACAAAAGCGAAAAAAAATGGTTGATTATATAATCCTATTAGAGGGAGCTAGCTAATACTTGTATATGCATACGCCGTACCTATTTTTTAGGTGATCATCCTCTCTAAACCCACTAGAATGATCATAAGTAATGTGTAATCTTATACAGATTATAATTCGTCTAATAAGTGGAGGCGTCAATGTGTAATTAGCCAAATTAAACAAGTCTTACATTACTTCATTATATAATCAATATGTTTGTAAATGTGTAAATCACACCTTAATGAAGGTGGATGTCTTGCATTGAATATATAAGCACATACAAAGATAAGAAGGAAAGATCCTATACAATTCTACAAAGATCATAAACGAGATATACAAGGAAATAGTATAAAGCAATATAACTAAGAAGATATGTGAATATCTTCGTCTGGATCCTTATCATCCGTAATACCCCCCGTCAAGCGAAACGTGGGACTTGGTGCAACGTGAAACTTTGAACGGAAGAAAGTAAAGAGAGGACGCGGCAAGCTCTTGGTAAAAATGTCGGCAATTTGAAGATGAGTAGGAACATATTGAGTACGTATCTTACCAACACCGACGAGTTCGCGAACAAAATGATAGTCCAAGTCAATATGCTTGGCGCGTTTATGAGCAACGGGATTGTCACTGAGAAAAAGCGCACTCTTGTTGTCGCAGAGAAGAAGCGGCGGAGAGGGAACCGAGACGCCAAGGTCAGCAAGCAAATGACCAATCCAAACAACCTCAGCAGCAGAATTTGCGAGGGCACGATATTCCGACTCACAACTAGAGCGAGAAACGGTGGGCTGTTTATTCGAACTCCATGAGACCAAATTGGGGCCGAGAAAAATGGAGTACCCCGACGTTGAGCGACGAGTGTCACTGCAGTTCGCCCAATCAGCATTGGAATAAGCAAGAACCGCGGGCGACGAGCAATGAGAGAAGCTAAGGCCAAAACCGAGCGAGCCCTTTACATAGCGAAGAATTCTCTTAACAGCTTGGAAGTGATCAACAGTAGGTGATTGGAGAAATTGACTGACGAAGTTGACAGCAAACGTGATATCCGGTCGCGTTATGGTGAGATATTGAAGCGCACCAACCAAAGAACGGAAAAACGAAGGATCGGCAAAGAGAGTGCCTTCACGTGTGAGATGTTGCGCTGTGACCATATGAGTAAACACTGGCTTGCTATCAAGTAATTTAGCGCGAGTGAGAATATCATGTGCATACTTAGATTGGCTTAGAAGCAAGCCGTCATCAGTGGAAGTGACCTCCAAGCCCAAAAAATAACTTAACATCCCAAGATCCTTAACAGCAAATTCTGAACCAATACGAGAAATAAGCGAGTTAAGGAGAGATGAATTATTGCCAGTAACTATGATGTCATCAACGTATAAGAGAAGAAACATAATAGAATCACCACGACGAAAGATAAATAACGACGTGTCGGCGCGACTGCAGAAGAAGCCAAGTTTGATCAAAAAATCACTAAAACGTTGAAACCAAGCGCGAGGGGCTTGTTTCAAACCATAAAGCGCCTTCTTTAAGCGACACACGTGGTTCGGGAATCGTGGATCAACGTAACCGGGGGGTTGCTCGTAAGGGCCATTTGCGCATAACGGCTAAAGAAAGTACGACACGAACGGTGGTGGCCTTTACAACGGGACTGAAAGTGGCGGTATAGTCAAGACCCGGGACTTGAGTGAATCCTTGAGCAACCAAACGAGCCTTATGACACTCAATGGAACCATCAAACAAATATTTGGTGCGGAAAACCCATTTAGATCCGACCACGTTAGAGTGAGATGGTCGAGGAACGAGGTCCCAAGTATGATTAGATTTGAGAGCGTCGATCTCTTCATCCATGGCAGCTAACCATTTCGGACTTTTGGCGGCATATTTAAAGCCTTTTGGCTCGATGACCCTCGGTTTTGCAAATCTGGCAACGGGGAACATAGGGACGGCCATTGCCGCGGCCGCAACCACCACCACGGTTGTTGCCACGACCACGGTTGCGAGAGAAATTTGCAACATGCGCTTGAGGATGAGCAGCGACAAAGGAGGCCGAAGGAGGAGCACCGTCAAGAGATTGTTGAAAGATCTCGAAACTCTCGGCTTTGGGAACAAGATCTGAGAAGGATGGCAGGGGTGTGATCGCCATTTGAGCAGCAGAAAAACTCGAGAATGCTGGACCGAGGGCACGGAGAAACCAATGGGACTTATCGGTATCGTCAATGGAACGTCCGATAGCAGAGAGTTGGTCACAACGTGATTTAAAATCACGTGCAAATTCAGACACGGACCGGACACCTTTCTTTATGAGTTGGAGATCGTCTTTGAGGCGGAGTTCACGTTGCTTGGAATTGTGGCTGAATGCGGCCTCAAGGGCTAGCCACACCGTACGAGAAGTCTTGCAATCAAAGAGTTCCGCCATAGCTTCCTCCGTGAGAGACGAGAGGAGGAGGCTGAGCAATCGTTGATCCTGGGAAATCCAGGTAGTATACTCCAGATTTGGAGAGGAGACGCCATCAGTGGTGAGCGTGGGAGAGGGCGTAGACTTGGAGCCATCGAGAAAGCCAAAGAGATCTTGGCAAGAGAGGAAAGGGACTATTTGACTCCTCCATAATAAGTAATTTTTGGAGGTGAGTTTGATAGTGATCATGTGGATCATGGTGGAGAAGGAGAGAGAGGAGTCGGCCATAGTTGTGAGGGAGAGAGGATCGATTTTGGGGAGTAACCCTTCTTTTTAGGCTGATACCACACCTTAATGAAGGTGGATGTCTTACATTGAATATATAAGCACGTACAAAGATAAGAAGGAAAGATCCTATACAATCCTATACAATTCTACAAAGATCATAAACGAGATATACAAGGAAATAGTATAAAGCAATATAACTAAGAAGATATGTGAATATCTTCATCCGGATCCTTATCATCCGTAATAATGTTAAGGCTCTTAAGTTAGATTCGCATAGGATGAAACTAAACACATCTAAACTAAGCGATAAATAATCAAAACACCATATTGGTTCACAGATTTGAGCACCAATTTCTGCAACAACAAAAAAAATAAAAATAAAAAGGGCAAAAAGAGCTTATTTTCATTCATGTCGTGTATATTCCACATGATGTAGATGTCTAATTTGTCAAAAGATGAAATATAAAGATAAATTTATTTATTATCAGACGAAATATTAAAAATGCCCGCTAATTTTTATTTAAAGCTAAAATGCCCTTTTTTTTCGAGCCTTGTCAAGATGCCCCGTATGTTTAAAAAAAACTTTCAAAATGCTCTCGGTGTGGCCTCCTTGCGTAACTAGCCAAACCATACACTCTTATACATTATTTATGTAACTAACAAATTAACGCTCTTAATTATTTCTTTGATTCAATTTACTCTTTTTTTCATTTTCGTGTATCTTGGCCAGGTTATTCAATGTCACAAATTGTGCAGTTGATGTAAATTTCTAAGTTCTCAAACATACAGTGAGATAACAAAGATAGTTTTATTTATTAAAAAAGGAAATTGTTCTATATATCCTCATTTCCTATGGATGACAATACTATTCATCAACACAACGAGTAAAAACAGTATGGCCAACACGAACACACCGATACCCGCAATGTTCATCCATGCAATCCTGATCCGATTGGCACGTGAGGTAAAGGCGACACCACCATCTTAGTTTTGAAGAAGAAAATCCCAATTGGTTCTCTACTTGCCCTTCCATCTGTGTCTCCTCACACTACTTCACTGCAAAATAAGAAATATAAATGCGTAAATATTATTACATTTACTAAAAGAACATATAGAGACATGCAAATAACTTAGTTTGTGTTAGATGGGTGGAGGTAGGGGTGATTACTTGACGTAACGAAGGGGAGGAAACAAGATATTAGTTTACTAGTAGAAACGATATCTTTCATCATGTATAGTTACTTTTGTTACACATGTATATTTTGATAAGTTAACGAATTAAGTTAGTTCGGATTTATAAGTTGATAAGATTAAGACTTTATTAATGGCCAACTACCCAGAATTAAGGATGCTTAAACCATAAACCAATATCGCTCATTTCCGACGGCCAATACTACAAGAAAATCGCTCATTTCCGACGGCCTCCGACGTAATCGGCCGTCGGAAATGAGCGAAACACTTTTCCGACGGCACCTGGCCGTCGGAAAAGGTCTTTTCCGACGGCCCGTTTCCATCGGATCTTTTCCGACGGGCTTCACCCGTCGGAAAAGACATGTCCGTCGGCACTAACGGAAATGATCTTTTCCGACGGGTGAAGCCTGTCGGAAAAGATCGAAAAAAAAAAAAAAACCGACGTTATTTCCGTCGGCATCGTGCCGACGGAAAAGACGGTGGGACCGGCCCAAGGTCATTTCCGTCGGCATCGTGCCGACGGAAATGACCGTGGGCCGGTCATTTTTTATTTTAATTAATAATAAAAAAAACAAAAAAAAAATCTATAAATACCCCCCCCCCCCAAATGTTTCTTTTTGTCTTTCGTTACTCCATTTTTGACGAGATTTGAAAGAACACTCATACTTATTGTTTAGAAGATGTTGGTGGAAGAAAAAGTTAAATTTGAGTTGTTTTCCAACTTTTGAATAATTACATTTTTACCCCGAAATGTTTCTTTTTGTCTTTCGTAACTCCATTTTTTACGAAATTTTGAAGAACACTCATACTTATTGTTTAGAAGATGTTGGTGGAAGAAAAGGTTAAATTTGAGTTGTTTTCCAACTTTTGAAAAAATACATTTTCACCCCGAAATGTTTCTTTTTGTCTTTCGTTACTCCATTTTTGACGAGATTTGAAAGAACACTCATACTTATTGTTTAGAAGATGTTGGTGGAAGAAAAAGTTAAATTTGAGTTGTTTCCAAATTTTGAATAATTACATTTTCACCCCGAAATGTTTCTTTTTGTCTTTCGTTACTTCATTTTTTACGAAATTTTGAAGAACACTCATACTTATTGCTTAGAAGATGTTGGTGGAAGAAAAAGTTAAATTTGAGTTGTTTTCCAACTTTTCAATAATTACATTTTCACCCCAAAATGTTTCTTTTTGTCTTTCGTTACTCCATTTTTTACGAAATTTTGAAGAACACTGTTATTTTTAATAACATAGCATATGGTGAAAAACAATCGACGAGTGGATTGATTGACACTCTCTACATGTGAAAATACAACTTTAGTAGAATAGAGTATACCTATATAGGGTTTAGGGTTTAGGGTTTAGGGTTTAGAGTTGAAGATCATATAGTGTTATATTATTTTTTTTTGTCTTTCGTTACTCCATTTTTGACGAGATTTGAAAGAACACTCATACTTATGGTTTACAAGATGTTGGTGGAAGAAAAAGTTAAATTTGAGTTTTTTTCCAACCTTTAAAAAAATACATTTTCACCCCGAAATGTTTATTTTTGTCTTTCGTTACTCCATTTTTGACGAGATTTGAAAGAATACTCATACTTATTGCTTAGAAGATGTTGGTGGAAAAAAAAAGTTAAATTTGAGTTGTTTTCCAACTTTTGAATAATTACATTTTCACCCCTGAAATTTTTCTTTGTGGCTTTCGTTACTCCGTTTTTGACGAGATTTGAAGGAACACTCATACTTAGGCTTACAAGATGTTGGTGGAAAAAAAAGTTAAATTTGAGTTGTTTCCAACTTTTGAATAATTACATTTTCACTCCGAAATGTTTCTTTGTGGCTTTCGTTACTCCGTTTTTTACGAGATTTGCAAGAACACTCATACTTATTGTTTAGAAGATGTTGGTGGAAGAAAAAGTTAAATTTGAGTTGTTTTCCAACTTTTGAATAATTACATTTTTACCCCGAAATGTTTCTTTTTGTCTTTCGTTACTCCATTTTTTACGAAATTTTGAAGAACAATCATACTTAAGGGTTACAAGATGTTGGTGGAAGAAAAAGTTAAATTTGAGTTGTTTTCCAACTTTTGAATAATTACATTTTCACCCCGAAATGTTCCTTTTTGTCTTTCGTTACTCCATTTTTTACGAAATTTTGAAGAACATTCATACTTATTGTTTAGAAGATGTTGGTGGAAGAAAAATTTAAATTTGAGTTGTTTTCCAACTTTTGAATAATTACATTTTCACCCCGAAATGTTTCTTTTTGTCTTTCGTTACTTCATTTTTTACGAAATTTTGAAGAACACTCATACTTAAGTGTTACAAGATGTTGGTGGAAGAAAAAGTTAAATTTGAGTTGTTTTCCAACTTTTGAATAATTACATTTTCACCCCGAAATGTTCCTTTTTGTCTTTCGTTACTCCAATTTTTACGAAATTTTGAAGAACATTCATACTTATTGTTTAGAAGATGTTGGTGGAAGAAAAAGTTAAATTTGAGTTGTTTTCCAACTTTTGAAGAATTACATTTTCACCCCGAAATGTTCTTTTGTGTCTTTCGTTACTCCATTTTTTACGAAATTTTGAAGAACACTGTTATTTTTAATAACATAGCATATGGTGAAAAAAAATCGACGAGTGGACTGATTGACACTCTCTACATGTGAAAATACAATTTTAGTAGGATAGAGTATACCTATATAGGGTTTAGGGTTTAGGGTTTAGGGTTTAGAGTTGAAGATCATATAGTGTTATATTATTATTTTTTTCTCTTTCGTTACTCTGTTTTTGACGATATATGAAAGAACACTCATGCTTATAGTTTACAAGATGTTGGTAGAAGAAAAAGTTGAATTTGAGTTGTTTTCCAACTTTTGAATAATTACATTTTCACCCCGAAATATTTCTTTTTGTTATTCGTTACTCCATTTTTTACGAAATTTTGAAGAACACTCATACTTATTGTTTAGAAGATGTTGGTGGAAGAAAAAGTTAAATTTGAGTTGTTTTCCAACTTTTGAATAATTACATTTTCACCCCGAAATGTTTCTTTTTGTCTTTCGTAACTCCATTTTTTACGAAATTTTGAAGAACACTCATACTTATTGTTTAGAAGATGTTGGTGGAAGAAAAAGTTAAATTTGAGTTGTTTTCCAACTTTTGAAAAAATACATTTTCACCCCGAAATGTTTCTTTTTGTCTTTCGTTACTCCATTTTTGACGAGATTTGAAAGAACACTCATACTTAAGGGTTACAAGATGTTGGTGGAAGAAAAAGTTAAATTTGAGTTGTTTTCCAACTTTTGAATAATTACATTTTCACCCCGAAATGTTCCTTTTTGTCTTTCGTTACTCCATTTTTTACGAAATTTTGAAGAACACTCATACTTATTGCTTAGAAGATGTTGGTGGAAGAAAAAGTTAAATTTGAGTTGTTTTCCAACTTTTCAATAATTACATTTTCACCCCAAAATGTTTCTTTTTGTCTTTCGTTACTCCATTTTTTACGAAATTTTGAAGAACACTGTTATTTTTAATAACATAGCATATGGTGAAAAACAATCGACGAGTGGATTGATTGACACTCTCTACATGTGAAAATACAACTTTAGTAGAATAGAGTATACCTATATAGGGTTTAGGGTTTAGGGTTTAGGGTTTAGAGTTGAAGATCATATAGTGTTATATTATTTTTTTTTGTCTTTCGTTACTCCATTTTTGACGAGATTTGAAAGAACACTCATACTTATGGTTTACAAGATGTTGGTGGAAGAAAAAGTTAAATTTGAGTTTTTTTCCAACCTTTAAAAAAATACATTTTCACCCCGAAATGTTTATTTTTGTCTTTCGTTACTCCATTTTTGACGAGATTTGAAAGAATACTCATACTTATTGCTTAGAAGATGTTGGTGGAAAAAAAAAGTTAAATTTGAGTTGTTTTCCAACTTTTGAATAATTACATTTTCACCCCTGAAATTTTTCTTTGTGGCTTTCGTTACTCCGTTTTTGACGAGATTTGAAGGAACACTCATACTTAGGCTTACAAGATGTTGGTGGAAAAAAAAGTTAAATTTGAGTTGTTTCCAACTTTTGAATAATTACATTTTCACTCCGAAATGTTTCTTTGTGGCTTTCGTTACTCCGTTTTTTACGAGATTTGCAAGAACACTCATACTTATTGTTTAGAAGATGTTGGTGGAAGAAAAAGTTAAATTTGAGTTGTTTTCCAACTTTTGAATAATTACATTTTTACCCCGAAATGTTTCTTTTTGTCTTTCGTTACTCCATTTTTTACGAAATTTTGAAGAACAATCATACTTAAGGGTTACAAGATGTTGGTGGAAGAAAAAGTTAAATTTGAGTTGTTTTCCAACTTTTGAATAATTACATTTTCACCCCGAAATGTTCCTTTTTGTCTTTCGTTACTCCATTTTTTACGAAATTTTGAAGAACATTCATACTTATTGTTTAGAAGATGTTGGTGGAAGAAAAATTTAAATTTGAGTTGTTTTCCAACTTTTGAATAATTACATTTTCACCCCGAAATGTTTCTTTTTGTCTTTCGTTACTTCATTTTTTACGAAATTTTGAAGAACACTCATACTTAAGTGTTACAAGATGTTGGTGGAAGAAAAAGTTAAATTTGAGTTGTTTTCCAACTTTTGAATAATTACATTTTCACCCCGAAATGTTCCTTTTTGTCTTTCGTTACTCCAATTTTTACGAAATTTTGAAGAACATTCATACTTATTGTTTAGAAGATGTTGGTGGAAGAAAAAGTTAAATTTGAGTTGTTTTCCAACTTTTGAAGAATTACATTTTCACCCCGAAATGTTCTTTTGTGTCTTTCGTTACTCCATTTTTTACGAAATTTTGAAGAACACTGTTATTTTTAATAACATAGCATATGGTGAAAAAAAATCGACGAGTGGACTGATTGACACTCTCTACATGTGAAAATACAATTTTAGTAGGATAGAGTATACCTATATAGGGTTTAGGGTTTAGGGTTTAGGGTTTAGAGTTGAAGATCATATAGTGTTATATTATTTTTTTTTTCTCTTTCGTTACTCTGTTTTTGACGATATATGAAAGAACACTCATGCTTATAGTTTACAAGATGTTGGTAGAAGAAAAAGTTGAATTTGAGTTGTTTTCCAACTTTTGAATAATTACATTTTCACCCCGAAATATTTCTTTTTGTTATTCGTTACTCCATTTTTTACGAAATTTTGAAGAACACTCATACTTATTGTTTAGAAGATGTTGGTGGAAGAAAAAGTTAAATTTGAGTTGTTTTCCAACTTTTGAATAATTACATTTTCACCCCGAAATGTTTCTTTTTGTCTTTCGTAACTCCATTTTTTACGAAATTTTGAAGAACACTCATACTTATTGTTTAGAAGATGTTGGTGGAAGAAAAAGTTAAATTTGAGTTGTTTTCCAACTTTTGAAAAAATACATTTTCACCCCGAAATGTTTCTTTTTGTCTTTCGTTACTCCATTTTTGACGAGATTTGAAAGAACACTCATACTTAAGGGTTACAAGATGTTGGTGGAAGAAAAAGTTAAATTTGAGTTGTTTTCCAACTTTTGAATAATTACATTTTCACCCCGAAATGTTCCTTTTTGTCTTTCGTTACTCCATTTTTTACGAAATTTTGAAGAACATTCATACTTATTGTTTAGAAGATGTTGGTGGAAGAAAAAGTTAAATTTGAGTTGTTTTCCAACTTTTGAATAATTACATTTTCACCCCGAAATGTTCCTTTAAAATATATATAAAAACGCTCATTTCCGACGGCACCATGCCGTCGGAAATGAGCGTTTTTATATATATATTTGACGCGGATCGCTGACATGGCACTATTCCCCCTCCAAAATCTATAAATACCCCCAAATTTTACACCTAAAATTCATTCATACACAAACACTCAAATTATATCTCCCTAACTACATTTCTTCTCTCAATTCTTTCTTCAATTATTTTTCTTACTTATATTTTATTTATATTTTTTATCTTATCATATATATTTTATTTTTTCTTACACATATCATATATTATTCTTAATACTTTCGTAATAAACTATTTTTATTAATCTATATATATTACAAATTAGTTTATATTTATGTTTTTCGTACCAAATAATTCATTTTTTATAGCTAATATATATTATTAATGTTTATATATATATATATATATATATATATTTATGTTTTAATTATAGCCTTTTCCGAAAATTCGGACAAAATTTGATATGAAAATTAACAAAAAATTGTCTTTTTTCCGTAATTTTTTTTAATATTTATTAATATTATTTCCGACGGCAATGAGCCGTCGGAAATAATTTTTTAATAATATTTTTATATTATTTCCGACGGCTCCATGCCTTCGGAAAAGGCATTTAAATAATATTTTTATATTATTTCCGACGGGTCCATGCTGTCGCAAAAGGCATTTAAATAATATTTTTAAAATAATTAAATACGTATTCTTAATTTAATACGTATTTTTATAAAATACGTATGAAATAATACGTATGAAAAAGGGTCTTTTCCGACGGCACGATGCCGTCGGAAAAGAGGGCAGTTCCGACGGCATCGTGCCGTCGGAAAAGGCCGGCAGCTTTTTCGACGGCATGAACCCGTCGGAAAAGACCTTTTCCGACGGCACTGTGCCGTCGGAAAGAGCTTTTCCTACGGAAGCTTTTCCGTCGACCATTTTCGACGGATTAACCCGTCGGAAAAGACCATTTCCGACGGGAAATAGGCCTTTTCCGACAAATTTTGTGCCGTCGGAAATGCGCGGATTTCTTGTAGTGTTAATGCTGGGTTTGGGGTATGATTAAGAGAAAAGAAATGATTTGGGACTAGTATCGAAACTTGGTTATGCTTGAGGAGCTTTTTACAACTAGTTGTATTATTATGGACGATTTATAATTTTTGCCCATTAATTTATATAAACTTCAAGTTTTGCTCTTTTTTTTACCGGGCTTTTTTTTTGCCTGTTAACTTATTTTTTTGTTTTAAATTTGTCCGGTGGACTTCGAACTGGGCTGAGTCGAAGGCCTTTATACGTGGCTGTTGACGTGGTTGCCACGTGGCGACACGTCATATGTATATATATATATATATATATCTCTTTTTTTTAAAAAATAGCAGCTTTTTATAGAGTAAAAAGAAAAAAAAAAAGAAGAAGAAGAAATTATAACAGCCCCTACTCGTACCCCCCTCCCCCCCCCCCCACCACCGCCCCTCCGCCGCCGCTCCCATCCTCCTTCTCCAATTCGAAGGCGGTTTCTTCTCCAAAGGCGAGATCGAGTTGGAATTGGGGATTTCGAATTAGGGTTCTTGCAGTTGGAATTGGGGATTTCGAGTTGGGGTTCTGATTTGGGTCGGGTTTTGGAGATTAGAACATGGGTTATGACGGATTGGAAGAAGATTGAAGAAAAACGGGCGCGAATTTGGGTCAGATTTTGGAGATTAAAAACGGCGGCGGCGGGGTGGAAGATTGAGCACCACCACCACATTCTTCGAAGAGGGTTGTGAGAGGAAGAGGAAGACGGTTGGAGGGTGAGGCTTGGAGGGCGGCGGTGGCGGCGGTGGCAGCGGTGGTGGTGGGCTTTTTTTTGGTTTAATAAATATATAATAAAATTAGATATAATTTTAAATATTAAATTATTTTTAATATTTACTAGTAAATATATATTTATTTAAATTTTTTATTAGTAAACTCAAATTTAATAAATATTTTAAGATGAATTTTTTTAATAAACTTAAATTTATACAATTTTTTATGATTAAGATCACTATATAACAAAACTAAATATAATTTTGAATATCAATTTATTTTAATTTTTACTATTAAATATAAATTATTTTAAATTTTTATTAATAAATATAAATTTAGCAAAAATTTTAAGATAAATGTTTTTAATAAACTTGCATTTATACAATTTTTTATGATTAAGATCATTATATAATAAACTAAATATAATTTTGTATATCAATTTATTTTTAATTTTTACTAGTAAATATAAATTTATTTTTAATTTATATTAGTAAATATAAATTTAGCAAACATTTTAAGATAAACTTTTTTAATAAACTTGAATTGATACAATTTTTTATGATTAAGATCAATATATAATAAAACAAAATATAATTTTGCATATCAATTTATTTTTAATTTTTTCTAGTAAATATAAATTTATTTTTAATTTTTATTAGTAAATATAAATTTAGCAAACATTTTAAGATAAATTTTTTTATAAACTCGAATTGATACTATTTTTTTATATGACTTAGATCAATATATAATAAAATAATATAATTTTGTATATCAATTTATTTTTAATTTTTACTATTAAATATAAATATGTTTTAATTTTTACTAGTAAATATAAATTCATTTTTAATCTTTACTAGTTGAGTAAATATAAAAAAAAAACAATTTTTGACGTGGCGCCACGTGGCTGTCATCTGTACGCCACGTGGGTTGCCACGTCGACTGGGCTTCGACTCAGCCCAGTTCGAAGCCCACGGGGCAAATTTAAAACAAAAAAAATAAGTTAACGGACGGAAAAAATGTCCGATAAAAAAAAGGCAAAACTTGAAGTTTATATAAATTAATGGGCAAAAATAATAACTCGCCCTATTATTATTCTGCCGAACTTTTCTCGCAGATTTTCCAGTTGACGTTTATCAGTAAAACTCTTGTGAATTTGGTAAGTTAGATTATAATACAATTTTTCTATAATAATAATAGTTATTATTATTGTTGTTGTTAATTTATAATTATAATACAAAATACTAGAACGCTTTGGTAGTTCATTACTGGTCAATGCATCGTATATATACAGTACAATATAATAACCATGAATCGAAGTGCAAGTTAATATATTATCATGGATAACAATTTCTCTTTGTATTTTCTCGAAAACTACGAAAATATTTTGTAACACTTCTTTTTTACAGTTTTGCCACACAAGTAGTGACGGCTTGTTAATACGATGTCATTTTTTCCCATCTAAATCATCATGATATGTATACCTTAATTGTTTTCTAAAATGTTGGCGAACAAGAACATTTATAGTTCATCCGATGTATCTAACATAACAAGAAAAATGAGCATTAGCAACGGGTGTGGTTGCCAATGACTATTTTGTCATTGGCTACGGAAGAATCCATAGCCAATGACTTTTTTTTTACAAAAAAAATAAAAGAAAAACCTCTTAACAAGGGCAACGGACGCCGTCCGTTGCCCGTAGCCCTTAGCCCTTGCCAATGGCCAACGGCTACGGTTTGGTCGTAGCCCTTGGTTTAGGCGCCAAAAATCTGGCGCCTATACCAAAGGCGATGGCCAAACCGTAGCCCTTGTCTATGGGTAACGGACAATGTTTGTTGCCCTTGTCCAAGGGCAATGACATCTTCCGTTGCCATTGCGATTTTAAAAAACAAAAATGTAGGAAAATAACTCTATAAATACTACTATATTTCATCAATTTTATTTATTAATTTACTTTTAAAAATCAAGTTATGTATATATATGTGTGTGTTTCACCAAACACTTATATATATTCTAGTTACATACGTGTGTAATATTTGCGGTTGATATAAAAAGAGAGAATAAAATAGATTTTTCAAAGATCTGATTTTGTCTAACAATCTTATCAAAAAGATTAAGAATATCTCACCACCCTAAATTATCCCAAATTAGGGAGAAGTAAATTCACTTTTACTAAGTTTTTCCTTTTCTGCCTATCAGTAAAAAGAAAACAAGGTCCTTTTCTCTAATTAGTGATTTAATTATTCATACTCTACACACATGTATACATATATAGAAGCAGTAAACACAAAAATTTAAGTCGGGAAAATTCCATGGCCTTCAATCCTTCTTTTTTCTTCTTCGAACATCACCACGATTAGAAGGTCAACAGAGACCGAAAATCAGTAACCACGATGTGGTTGCTAACTTTCAGAGACTGCAACGAGGTCTATGAAAGTTACCAGGGACCGCGTTGCAGTCCCGAGCCCATTGGCTGGACTTTTCCACCCAATGGGTTGGAACATCTGGCCCAGAAGGGCCAAAAGTTCCGCCCAAAATTAGGGCTTTCTAGCCCTAATAGCCCTAATTTTGGGCGCGTCCAACGGGACCGCCGAGGGAGGTCTTCAAGGACCGAGTGACTTTCAGAGACCGCATCGCGGTCTCTGAGAGTCTACTCATATAATAATAATAAAAAATCATTTTTATTGTCTTATTCTTCTCTCCTCTTCTCTCTACGCGCGACCACAATCTAGCAATTGGGGTCGAATTTTGGATTTTGGATTTTCTTTTAAAACTGATTTGAGCGATTTCTTGCAGTGTTAAAGATAGTTTAATGTTCATTATAACAATTTTAAAGATAAGTTTTAACGATTTGTTAAATAAATGGAGAAAGTTTAGGAGTTGGTAGTTAAAATATAGCTCAATTACAACTCGAATCTCAAACTTAGATTTTAGAATAGATTAGGTTATTGCAACCGCAAAGCGGTCTCAAATTCTAATACTAGCAATTGAGACCGCTATGCGTTCTCAGATACCAACGGAGTCAATTGCAACCGCATCGCGGTCTCAAATAGAGGCTATTGAGACCGTAGGGCGGTTGCAATTCAGTGTAATCGTAATCAAAATGCGGTTACAACTAATATTCATACTTTAAAATGACATCATTTTGATGATTTGAGGTACCGCGTTGTTAGTTTAAACGTAATGTGAAAGATTATCTATTAATTAAAACGATTAATCATATTATTAGTGAAGCAAATCATAATAACAAATCAACAAGGTGTGTATGATGATCAGTAGAGATATAACATACAATAAGTTCATGGTCTAATAACTCGTTCGATCATTTCGCATTTAATTTACTCTTTCATTCATCAATTACTTGTTTTGCAACCATTTATTAGTTTATTTCACATGTAGAATTTATGTTTGTTGCTAAAAATCACAAGTGCATTGAGATAGTTCCATAAAGTTGTGATTTTGATGTATGAATATTATTTAAAACCGCAACGTTGTCTCAAATAAATGTTATTGAGACCGCATTGCAGTTGCAAAAGCTTGCTTTAGAGACCGCGTTGCGGTCCCTACATATATTCATGTGGTCCCTAATAATATTCATACAAATAGGGACCGCGACGCGGTCTCAATAGCACCTATTGAAACCGCGTTGCGGTTGCAATTGGTAGTATTTGTAACCGATTTGCGGTTACGAATAATATTCATACTTCAAAATAACGTATTTTGATGATTTGAGGTACCACGTTGTCAGTTTAGTTGATAACTATTTTAATAATGATAAAAATAACCATAATTTCAAAATTTCCTTACAAATTCAAGCGTTATATATGTGGGACAAGACGTGATGAAGATTCTTAAGTTTCCAACGGTAACGATCATATACATACATACATATATATATATATCATGCCTAGATACATATAGAAATAAACGTAGTGTGAAGATTATCTATTAATTAAACCGATTAATCATATTATTTGTGGAGCAAATCATAATAACAAATCAACAAGGTGTGTATGATGATAAGTAGTACATATAACATACAATAAGTTCATGGTCTAATAACTCGTTCGATCATTTCATATTCAATCTACTTTTTCATTCCTCAATTGCTTGTTTTGTAACCATTTATTAGTTTATTTCACATGTAGCATTGATGTGTGTTTCTAATAATCGCAAACGCATTGAGACAATTCCATAAAATTGTGATTTTGAGGTATGAATATTATTTGCAACCGCAACGCGATCTCAAATACAGGCTATTGAGACCGCGTTGCAGTTGCAAAAGCTTGCTTTAGAGACCACGTTGTGGTCCCTATAAATATTCATATTATTATGGGCAACGCGGTCCCTAATAATATTCATACAAATAGGGACCGCGACACGGTCTGAATAGCACCTGTTGAGACTGCGTTGCGGTTGCAATTGGTAGTATTTGTAACCGATTTGCGGTTATGAATAATATTCATACTTCAAAATGACTTGTTTTTCATGATTTAAGGTACCACGTTGTTAGTTTAGTTGATACATATCCTAATAATGGTAAAAACGACCATAATTTCAATTTCTCATTACAAATTCAAGCGTTATATATGTGGAACAAGCCGTGATAAAGATTCTTCAAATTTCAAACAATAATGATCATATATATATATATATATATATATATATATATATATATCATGCCTAGATACATATAGAAATAAACGTAATGTGAAGATTATCTACTAATTAAACCGATTAATCATATTATTAGTAAAGCAAATCATAATAACAAATCAATAAGGTGTGTATGATGATGAGTAGTGGATATAACATACAACATGTTCAACACTAATAACTCGTTCGATCATTTCACATTCAATCTACTCTTTCATTCCTCAATTACTTGTTTTATAACCATTTATTAGTTTATTTCCATGTATCATTGATGTTTGTTGCTAAAAATCACAAACGCATTGAGATAGTTCCATAAAATTTTGATTTTGATGTATGAAAATTATTTACAACCGCAACGCGGTCTCAGATAGAGGCTATTGAGACGGCGTTGCGATCCTTACAAATATTCATATTATTAGGGACTGCAACATAGAGGGACCACGACGCGGTCTCAATAGCACCAATTGTGACCGCGTTTTGGTTGCAATTGGTAGTATTTGTTGCGGTTACGAATAATATTCATATTTCAAAATGACGTGTTTTTGATGATTTGAGGTACCACGTTGTTAGTTTAGTTATAACTATCCTAATAATGGTAAAAACAACTATAATTTCAATTTCTCCTTACAAATTCAAGCATTATATATGTGGGACAAGTCGTGATGAAGATTCTTAAGATTTCAAATGATAACGATCATATAAACATATATATATATATCATGCCTAGATACATATAGAAATAAACGTAATGTGAAGATTATCTACTAATTAAACCGATTAATCTTATTATTAATGAAGCAAATCATAATAACAAATCAACAAGGTGTGTATGATGAGGAGTAGTGGATATAACATACAACAAGTTCAACACTAATAACTCGTTCGATCATTTCACATTCAATCTACTCTTTCATTCCTCAATTACTTGTTTTATAACCATTTATTAGTTTATTTACCATGTAGTATTGTTGTTTTTTGCTAAAAAACACAAACGCGTTGAGATAGTTCCATAACATTGTGATTTTAATGTATGAATATTATTTGCAACCGCAACGCGGTCTCAAAAAAAGGCTATTGAGACCGCATCGCGGTTGCAAAAGCTTGCTTTAGAGACCGCGTTGCGGTCCCTACATATATTCATATTATTAGGGACCGCAACGCGGTCCCTAATAATATTCATACAAATTGGGACCGCGACGCGTCTAAATAACTATTATTTCAATTTCTCAAACTTTTAGCAACCGCGTTGCGGTTGCAATTTGTTC
Organism: Linaria vulgaris; assembly: GCA_948329865.1. Taxonomy (NCBI): domain Eukaryota; kingdom Viridiplantae; phylum Streptophyta; class Magnoliopsida; order Lamiales; family Plantaginaceae; genus Linaria; species Linaria vulgaris. The sequence goes on along the minus strand of OX415254.1, from coordinate 18,593,587 downwards.
AAATTTTTTGAAATTTATACCTACCACTACCCTCTCATTTTTTCAAAACTCTTACAATAAACTCACCAACACTTCTCTTCTTTTCTTTTACAAATCCAAAAGAAAACACCTAACACTTCTTTTCTTTTCTTTTACAAATAAATAAATAAAAAAACACCCAACATTTCTCTTTGTTTTTTAAATCCAAAAAAAAAAAAACACTTAACACTTCTCTTCTTTTCTTTTTCAAATCCTAAACAAATAACACCTAACACTTCTATTCCACAAACTTTATTTCTCTTCTTTTTTATTTAATTTACTTTTTTGTTCCTCTTTTTTTATTTATTTATCATTCATTTCATTTTATTAATTGTTTTTCGTTATTTAATTATATTTGTTCTTGTATATTCACTATATTACTTTGTTGCCATTATTTATATGTAATGTAAAGAAAAACCAATAATATTTCGGTAAATTATCGGAATATATTGGTTTTTTTTTATTTCGTTCGCAGGTTTTTTGCAACCGCAGCGCGGTCTCTGTTAATATTCATACTATCTGATACTTGAATATCAACAGACATTGCGCTAAAGTGTCAATTGCTCTTTGAGTTTCTGCAACCGCAATGCGGTTGAAGAAACTCTTCCAGTATCTAGGACCGCACCACGGTCTCAGAAAGTTGTACACTATCTGAGACCGCAACGCGGTCTCAGAAAGTATCTGAAACCGCGATGCAGGTGCAGATTTTTAGGTTGCAGTTGACCTCAACAGCGACCGCAACGCGGTCTCAGATGTGAAACGACCGAGGCTTTACGCAACCGCCCTATCTGAGACCTCGATGCGGTTGCAATTGGCTTTCTGCTACCGCATCATGATTTTCTGCAACCGCAAATGCGGTTGTTGTTGACCATGAAATCTTGTAGTGTATGGCCTTCATTTTCAGTTAACATGCGAGACTTCAACATATTTATTTTTGTATCCAAGAATATCATTAACTTATTATATATTGTGTTTATATATATTAGTTAGTATCAGAGTTTTTTTTTTTCGAGATATATGATACATGCAACATTGTATAAGATCATTTTGTTGAGCGGAGAGATCAAGTAGAAGTATTTTTCTTTAGATGATTCGTACATAATTTTGTCCCCGCCAACTCAAATCCTTGGATCGACCACTGCTCGCAAACACCTTCTTATAGGTAGTTTTCAAATATATATAGGAGACGCATGCTATTGATGGGTGGCGTAATGTAGTCATGGCCAAGATAAAATACTACTACTACTAATAATAATAATAATAATACATGTCCACCTTGATATCTTTCAACTCTTATTCACGTTTTCTCTAATTCTAGCTTTCTTTGTAACCACGAAATCGAAAAACAATGGTTTATATATGATCCTCTTAGAGGGAGCTAGCTAGTACTTTGTTATAACCAGGCTTATCTTACAATTTTCTATGCTTTTTATATTTCACCTTTCATTCTTACGTTTTTGTTAATTGTTTCACGACTTAGAACTTACGCTTTATTTTGTTATTGTTGTTGAGAGAATATGACGTAGGGTGACTATAAGTCACGCCTTTCGCCTGTAAGCATATTCATATATGAAAAATGATGTTGAAGTTATCTTTCTCTCTCTAACAGAGTTCTCTCCCTCCATCTCTGTTTTCTTCTTTTTCTCCTCAAATTCTCTGACATAATTCACGTTCAATGTCGTTTATTTATGATCGTCCGACGACGTTCATAACAATGGCATCAGAGCCGTTCTCCTGGCGCAACACTCTGATCGAATCAGTGGAAACCGGCAACAACACGGTGCAAACCGAGTCAGAATCGATGAATCATCTTCTTATAGCACTTTCCTTAAAGCTCGACAAGATGGTGGAGTCGTGTGATCGATATGGACAAACTCTCGAAAAGTATGGACAAGACCTCAAATCATATGGCAAGTCCTTGAGAAGTTTTAGAGAAGTTGCGGATGAAGTGAATCTGATCCAACACGAATCAGTGGGTGAGGAGCTGGAAGATGGCTTTTACATCTATCAACTGTTCGATGAAAGGTCGGAGTTGGAAGATGATGCACTTAACGTGTACAACATGTTCGATGAAACGCCGCTGAACAGCGTAGTTCGTGATGTTAGAGATGAGCTCGACGAAGTTTCATTTGGCATCTCTGAACTGTTTGACAAAATGCTTCAAAAGAAAAACAGACTTGATGGTAATGTTTCTGACCGCCTAAATGAAGAATGGGAAGATGATCCATTCCGCATCTATCAGCTGTTTGAAGAAATGCCTCAAAAGAAAAGCAGATTTGATGGTAAGGTTTCTGATACTCTAAATGAAGAATGTGAAGATGAGCCACTTTGCATCTCTCAACTATTCGATGAAATGCCTGGGTATGAAATCGGAAATTATGATACTGTTTATGAAGTCTATCAATTGTTCGATGAAATACCACATAATGAGGCAGAGGACTATAGTAAGGATTCGGATGCAGATGAGCGCATAAATCAATTTCCATTAATTGTCCAAGAATTTTTTGTAAACAAACAGCAAAAAGTGCCTTCGCCACCACCAAAACCGCCACCAAATCATTACGAACAGCTGCAGGAGATTATCGAGAATCAAGAGGGTCGTCGAGCTGCTGCATACAAATGTGAGGTGATGTACTTGTTAATTGTTGGCTGTTGCTCTAACGTTGGAGTCACCCCTTGCCTATTATGTGACTTAGAGTTGATGGAGGTAGATATGTGTTGGATTGAGAAATATGTTGAGCGAGTTACTTGTGCGAATATTAATATAAAGGGGCTGATGAAGTTCTTATCATTTCATATAGTGGAAGTTGTCAAGGATACAGTCTGCCCCAAGTTATTAGAGTCACTACTTGAAAATCTCATTTCTTCCAACGAGGGAAAACTTATTTGCAGCTTGACTAGAGTGAAACGAAGCATGTGGGATGAGTATGTTTACCACTTGAGTCATATTGATCGAAATTCGCTTAAAGTGAGTTGGGTTTTATTTAGGAGTTTGAGGGAGTTTTCAGGAGCAATATGTATTAATCTTGAAAAGGAGAGAAGGGACCAAAAGCTCATAGAACATAATAGAGAAATGAGTAATTGTCTGGTCACCAACATTACTGAAATTATGATACCTAAATATTCCTTGAAGGAGGAAGAAATGTTGGAGGAATTATTTGAAGTTTTATTAAAGGGAGTAGTGGTCTGGATTTTGGTTAAACTAACTGCTCAAATGAGAAGGTTGGCAAATGTGGGGCTTGAGGTAGGTGATCTTATCAATCCAGTAGACCTCATAACATTTCAGGACCTTGAACTATTGCTAGAGCATACAAATTGTACGAATTACCCAAAAGCTATGAACATCGAATGGAGTGTACTAATGTTTGGAAACAACCTCCCATTTCATGTTGCTAATGACATGGAGCGCTATCAGAGTTACATCTCTTCGTACCACATAACTGACAATGAAGAATTGATTGCTGATTATGAGGACAACGAGTTGTTACTTGTTGACAAGAAGGCAGCAAAAATCATTGTCGTTCCAATTGTTACTGAACACGAAACTGCACACGGTTCTACGTCAACTATTCAAATATTAGAAGGGAAGGGAGTGCTTTCAACTTCTGGTCCTTTGAGATATGTTGGTAAAATAGTAAGTCTTCATAATCTCTATGGATGGAAAGCATACCAGTCAAGCGAGTTTGATCAATGGGTAGATTATGCGCATATATTTGGTCCTAGATCTGAATTTGGAGAAGTAAGCAACTATGTGGATGAGTACCTATCACACAATACTTTTCCTGCTAACAATAACCTTTCAATTACAAAGGCTGCAGCATGGGCTGGTTTTTATCCATTTGAATTGGTAGAACTATATGTGAATCATTTTTCATGGGTCCTTGTAATAGCAGGACTGGATCAGTTTCGAGGATCTCTCTATACCGTCATGGATCTCGTGATTATTCATTTTCAAGAACCTACTCCCAGAAACTCTAAATGCATTTGGTGCAGCAAGTATAACTTGCAGTACAAAAGTGTGGGGACAATTGTTGTTTGTCATAAAAGTACCTCCAGCTGCTACAAGTTTGTGGCTTGGATGAGCAGTTTTCATCAAGTATGGGCAAATGAAGTTATTCACAGCCAACCTCACATTTCTAGGTACTATTGGGGACCAACGGATTGCTTACACAAACCTAACGTAGAAGAACATATTTTGTGGAGTTTTAATGGAGTGTATAAGGTAGTTCCACAGTCCATTGACGGAAAATTATCATGGATTCGATATTGCAAACTCCTGCACGTAAAAGTTGGTGATATTACACCATATTGTAATGGACAAGTCAACATTGGAATGGTAAGCGAGGTTAGGGCTGTTCAATGGTTTTTTCGGTTTGGTTAAACCGTGAAACCAAACCAAATTGGAACAGTTTGGTTCAAACCAAACTAGTTTTTTTACTAAATGATTTGGTTTGGTTCAAACCAAAATTATTTTGGTTTTATAACATAGAAACCAAAGTAAACCAAATTAAACCAAAAAACCAAATCAAACCAATCTTTTATTAAAAATAACAAAAACAAAATGTTAATAAATTAAAAAGAAAGTCAATATAATAAATTATATAACATATTTATCCCACTGCTGGGCAATGGCTATAACATATTATATTATATGTTATAACATATAATATTATATTATATGTTATAATATAACGTATTATATTATATGTTATAATATAACGTATTATATTATATGTTATATAACATATAGCTACAGATCTTGTCGTAGTTCACTGAAACAGATTACGTAATATATTATATGTAAATAATGTTATATAACAAGAGTTTCAGTGAACATATAATATAACGTATTATATTATATGTAATATAACTCTTTCTCTCTGCTTCAACTACGTACGGCGTACCCTTATTTAGAAGAAATCAAAACCAGAACTAAATCCCTAATTTTCAAGTTTCAACCCTAAATCCCCAATTCTCCTAAATCCCAATTTCCAACCACTGGACCACCGTCACGCCGTCGCCGCCGCGTCTTCAGGCGTCCACCGCAGCGCCACCGGCTGACCGCTACCACCCACCACCGCTGCAGCGCCGCTCGAGAAAGTTAGAGAGAGAGAGAGAGAGAAAGTTATATTATATGTTGTTGCAGAATGCAGAGTGTTTGATTTTTAGAGAGAGAAAGTTAGAGAGAGAGAGGGCAACACTACAACAAATCATAGCAATAGGATAGAAAATCTTGCATCCGAATTTTTATTTTCGGATGCAAGATAGTTTGAATCGAAAAATTGCGATGCAATTATATTGCATCGCAATATTCGGATGCGACAACAGGCTTTGCATCCGAAAAATCGGATGCAAAGTTAGGCTCGGAAAGGCTGCATCCGAAAATTCGGATGCAGCCTTTGCATCCGATGATTCGGATGCAGCCACGTAGGCTGCATCCGAATTTTCGGATGCAAGTGACCCTGCATCCAAAAATTCGGATGCAAGGGACCCTGCAAATAATAAAATGTGAATAAAAGAATTAGGCACAGTACTAAATGGGAAATTATACTGATGATTAAAGTGGAATTTTAAATATATACTTGTTTAAGGTTACTGAGAAGAATAATGGGCGGTTTAATTATAAAGTAGTTTTACTAAATTATTACCTAATTTGCATTATAGAAAATTGGATCTTAGCTGAATTGTGGTCAACTAGGTGGACTGTATAGGAAGGTTCCGAATATAATTATAAAGGGTAATTATAAAGGGTAATACAATATTTAATTTAGTCTAATATAAATTTAATTCAACTTTAATGAAAAAAGTGGGTAATATAATTTTCCTTAAAAAAAGGATTTTTCTTTTTTTTCAAAAACGGCACTATTTCTTGCATTTGCTTTTAATTGGTTATTTTTGGTTTATCCAAACCGAACCACTAAACTGTTTAAACCAAACTGTAATGTATGGTTTGGTTATGGTTTTTTTTATTTGGTTTGGTTTGGTTTGATTTATCTGAAAAGTAAAATGGTTTGGTTTGGTTCTGGACCATTGAACAACCTTAAGCGAGGTAACAGAGGAGTTGAATGGTAATCATGATTTTTCAAACACACCGATGAAAAGGATTGATGAGCTCTTGATGCATAAAAATGAGGGACACTTGTCTCATGTTACTGCTGTTGGATATGTTCTAAAAAGTGACTTCAAGGAAGTGGATTATCCCCAGCAACTTTTTTGCAACGTTGTTCTTTTGAAATTGAAACAGATTGTTATTCAAATGATGATCTGCACGTGTTTCATTAGAAGCAGCCGACAAAATGAAATTAAAGCAACTAGTCTCAACATGAAAATTGGAACCAAAAGATACGCAGGTGGCCGATTATGTTCCATTCATGATTTAGAGGCTTGAGGACAAGCCTCATTGAAGGGGGAGGCAATGTTATAACCAGGCTTATCTTACAATTTTCTATTCTTTTTATATTTCACCTTTCATTCTTACGTTTTTGTTAATTGTTTCACGACTTAGAACTTACGCTTTATTTTGTTATTGTTGTTGAGCGAATATGACGTAGGGTGACTATAAGTCACGCCTTTCGCCTGTAAGCATATTCATATATGAAAAATGATGTTGAAGTTATCTTTCTCTCTCTAACAGAGTTCTCTCCCTCCATATCTGTTTTCTTCTTTTTCTCCTCAAATTCTCTGACATAATTCACGTTCAATGTCGTTTAATTATGATCGTCCGACGACGTTCATAACATACTTATTATTCATACGCCGTACCTATTTTTTAGGTGATCATCCTCTCTAAGCCCACTAGAATGATCATAAGTAAGGTGTAATCTTACACAGAGATAAGAGATTATAACTCTTCTAATAAGTGGGGGCGTCAATGTGTAATTAGCCAAATTAAACAACTCTTGTAATCAATATATTAAGGCTCTTAAGTTGGATTCGCAGAGGATGAAGCTAAACACATCTAAACTCAGAGATAATTAATCAAAAAACCATATTGGTTCATAGATTTGACCACCAATTTCTGAAAGAAAAAAAAGACTTATTTTCCCTTCTGAATTCATGTCGTGACATTTGTTCCACAAGATGTAAATGTCTAATTTCTCAAAAGATACAATAGAAAGATAATTCTATTTATTACAAAAGGAAATTGTTTCATCCTCACTTTTATATATAGTTTTTGTTTTTTTGTTACTTGTTTTTGTACTAATAATTAGTAAACACAATAATGAAAAAGCATAGGACCAAGACGAACACACCGATCCCCACATCCCGCATCCACACATTCCTGGTCCGACTCGCACTGGATGTTTAAGTAACACCACCGACCTTGTTTATAAGAAGAAACCCCCAATTGTTTCTGAACTTGCACTTCCATTTGTGTCTCCTCACATTTCACTGCAAAATATGAAATATAAACACTTAAATATTATTACACGTACTAAAAGAACGTATATAATCATATGCAAAGTACTTAGTTTGTGTGCGATGAGTGGGGATTGGGGTGATTACTTGACGTAATGAAGAGGAGGAAGACTAAGAAGATTAGTTTAGTAGGAGAAGCAACATCTTTCATCATAGTTACTTCTCTTAATTTTTGTATCATGTATATTTTGATAAGTTAATGAAGATATATAGATCAAATTTTATAAGGTGATCATAAGATTAAGAGTTTGTTGCTACCAACCGCCCTGAATTAAGGATGATTTAACCATAAACCGCCTCATTAATGCTGAGTTTATTGTTTTTTCCCATTTATTGCATACGTAATTTTGTCTCAACAAGATTTTTGATATTGCCTACGTAATTTTGCATCAAAATACCAGAACAAATTTTTTGATAATGCTATGAATTGATCGGATGTGCTGTTGTTATATGAATCCATACTCTAATAAATCAAAACACTATATACTAAGTGCATCAAACACTATGAAATTCATTCTTAAAATAGCAGTTAGATGTGGAGGGTAACAAAGCCATGATCTCATTTATGTAATTTATTATTAAATTTTGTCATCTCATCTATATAATTCACTATGAAATTTAATTGTTTCGACTTGCTTATAAGGTGTTATATTATTATTTCCCGCTTATTGGGTGTTGTAAATTTATTTTTTCTAATCATTTTTGTTTTTTTATCAGCAAAGATAGTTATATTAGAAAAAAAAAAGGAGAGAACACGAAGTGCTCAAAGTACAAACTAAAACCAACGAAAAACCTAACAACGACCAAATTCTACACCGTCTCTAATTTGAAAATAATCCGACCCCCAAAATTCTTGCGTAGCCAAGTTCCTTTAATGTTCCAAGAGAACAAAACAAATGTACCATAACGGCGTTTCCCTAATAAAAGAACATATTCCACCCCACAAAGATGATCTTCCTCCATTAATGTTCAATCGATGTTTGAATCCTTTACATCTACGCCATCGCATCACTATTTGAATCCAAAACACTTCACTTGCCAAATTTATCCACTTGAATGTAGCTGATAAAGCACATGTGGTTGTCCTTTCGAACCTCTTCTTTCCATGAATAAATAATATCTCCAAAGTAGTTCACGATTGTATTGTCAGCCATCCACCACACTGAGGAAAAATAATACTCATTTATAACCGATTGCGACACCATTCTCTCCTATATTCTGCATTTTCTCAAAGAAAACTGCCCTATCCTTGTTTTCCATTTCAATAAGCTTGGACACAATTTCAGCCTCGTTATTTTTGTACAAAGTACACAGTTTCTTCCCAAACTCCCATATACATGTTGCCTCTTGCTCAACAAACTTCTCAAGAATAACCTCATTTCTGAATTCTATATGACTGTCGCTTAATGAGTTTGATATTTCAGGCTTACCTCCGCTAGATTGACTTCTTTCCAAGCTAGGTTTTGATATTTTCGAGCCTTCCCTTGCCTTTGTGTTATTCTTCGCTTTTCTTTCAATGTCGACGTTGATTTCTCCTCGGTTTCAAGTCCTGCGAAGAAACTCTTCCTTTGCTTACTTAATTGTTTCATACGCAAAGCATGTATGGATATCTTTTTACCGTGTGTATGAAGTTGTGCTTGATTTCCAACTTTTTGGTTTTCTTTTGGTTTTACTGTGTTGGACCTTTGATATTCAATCCTACCACAATCAGGTATAATGACATCACCATCCATAGCAAGCTGATTTTTCTTTCCCTCATGTTGGTCCAGTGGTACCTGTATATTTCTTGGAGTGGCAACATGTGTAGATATAGACTCGTCCAGATTGTCGTGCACAATTTCCCGACTTTGACTGCACGAAATAATTAAACCAGAAACTGGAGGATTTCTAGAATCGGTGATTATAGGATGCGCACAATGATTTTGCTCTGAAGTCTCGCATCCTTGTTGTACACTTTTTCAGTCATCATTTCTCCCTACCAGGTCACTTGAGATATTGTTGAGGTTTTCCATCACTGCCATGCCAAAACCCAATGGTGATTCTTCCACACATTCATCGTCAAAGTCATCCCATGATTTACCGGCCATAAAATTACATGAAAAGTCGGATTCCGACGATTCTTCTTCTGAATAGTTTGTCGGCCAAAACGGTTGGGTTGGAGGAGTTTGATAAGACAGATCCTTGCCCGACCATTGGTTTATTTCCTCCAACAATCTAATGGCATGCACTCTGCCATTTATCTTAATCCGTATCACCTTATTAATCCATTCAACTGAGGTGGTTAAGATCATGATTCTGGCAATATCCAACTTTGATCGCATCTTAGTCTTATCCTCAAGCTTGATTAGTTGGCCAATCCTCTGTGTTAATATGGTGAGAAAATCTTCATTCCAGGCCTGCAAGGGAATACCTGGCACTGAAGCCATACTTGGCGCTCTTTCACAATGCATTCTTCGTTCCATTCTCTTACATTTTCGAACATATCTCTCCACCAAGATTCATTTTCTTTTTGAAGGTCAGTGATTTCACCCATTACATTAGATGACAGCAGGACCTGTTTACCTCCGAGGAAGTTGCATTTAACTGACACCAATCCAGCTTCGATGAGCTCTCCTTGAATGTTCTCAATATCGTCGTATTCTTTCAGGAATCCGACATAGGTACCTCTAAGCCACTTCATATCTTCCTCTTTTGATTTATATTCCATTCCTATCAAGTTGCTATCCAAAACAGAATTATGACAACCATTGTCGACTTGAACATGCAGCCTTTGATTGCCTTGGTTAGTTTTGAGAACATCTGCATAAGCAGTAGTTTCTTGCCTCAGTCCACCCAATGCAAATTATTGTCTTCCCTTCGTCAATGAAGGATTTTGCCTTTTGTCGAATTTCGGAAGATTGACTCTAAGTTTGTATCCACCGATCCATATTAAGTCAAGTATTTTCTCCATCCCTTTTTCATCCCTGACATCTTTTACCCTAACGAACCCGAACCTCTTGCCTTGGTTATTCCTTTTATGAGGGATATAAACTTCTGCAATCTTGCCATATTTTGTGAAGGTACTCTAGAGATCCTCAGTCGACCATCTTTCCGGAAAGTTGGTGAAGTAGAAAGTAGTGACAGCCATTTCAAAAAACTTCCTTCAGCTTTTGTCACTTCGGCATATTATCAAACACCTCATCTGCAAGTCTTTTCTTCTTACTCTCCAGTACTCTTATATGAATAGCGTCGCATGGGTCGGCCGCCGAAGAAGGTGGGCACGTTGAAGCACTCATCGGCGTCCATAATCACTACACGATCGCAGCTACAGGTGTGTACGACGTCAACAGAGAGTGATAATGGAAAACAAATTGCGGCAATCGAAGGAGATGGAGAGCACTCACCAACGGGGAGCAGAACACCACCGCCGGAAAGTATAGTCAGAATTGATTTGGTATCACAATTTCTGCCGCTAAACAGTGAGAAAAAGACAATGGAGAGGATTGAGGCAGGGGGACCCTATATCCTCCTTGCTATTTGTGATAATCATGGAATATCTCCACATATTGCTTCAGGAACTAAAGAAGGAACCTAACTTCAATTTCCACCCAAGATGTGAGAAACTGGGGGTTACAAACTTGTGCTTTGTAGATGATCTGATGCTATTAAGCAGAGGGGATCCTATGTCAGTGCAGTTGCTAATGGAGAAGTTCAAGCTGTTCTCTGAAGCTATAGGCCTACAAGCTAGCCATACCAAATGTAGGGTGTATTTTGGGGGCACAAGCATAGAAGATATGAGAGAAGTATTGGAGAAGTCAGGCTTTAAACAAGGAGAAATACCTATAAAATACCTTGGAGTCACATTGGCAAGCAAGAAATTGAGACTTGAGGAGTACGCACCACTAATTGACAGAATCATGGCAATGATCACACACTGGAGCAGCGGATTGCTCAGCTATGCTGACAGGATACAACTTATCAGAAGTATAGTCTTCTCAATGGCTAACTATTGGCTACAAGTGTTTCCCATGCCAAAGAAGGTGGTTAAACTCATTGAATCAAAATGTAGAATATTCTTGTGGACTGGTAAGGACATGGATAGCAAAAAGGCACATGTATCTTGGGAGCATATTTTTGATGCAAAGAATGAAGGAGGGCTAAATGTTATTGAACTAGACCCATGGTGCACAGCAAATATAGCCAAGATGTTATGGAATATTGCAAGAAAAGCTGATAAACTATGGGTGAGATGGATTCACAGTACCTACATAAAAAATGAAAGCAACTGGCTCACCTACACTCCTGGCAATGGGTGCTTCTGGATCATAAAAAGAATTTTCAAATGCAGAGATGATATGCTCATAAATAAAGGATGGAAGAAGGCACTAGAAACTGGCAAATATGAGACTAGACAGGTCTACTGGGGTATAAGAGGAAAAAAGAATAAAGTCCACTGGTGCAAATTATTCTTTGGGAATCTGGCCAGACCAAGAGCTCTATTTACCTTGTGGATGAACTGCCAAAACATATTATACACAAAGGACAGGATGATACAATTTGGATTACAGGTTTACAAGAAATGTGTCTTCTGTGATGAGGAGGAAACAATTGAGCACTTGCTGTTTAAATGTGTAAAGACGGAAAAAATCTGGATGGAGGTTCTGAACTGGATGAAGGTAGTACACAAACCTGGTAAATGGTATAATGAACTGAAGTGGATTACAGAGAAGTGTAGAAGCAAGAACATGTGCAGCAAGCTCCTGAAGTTGGCTATTGCAGAGACAGTGCATGTTGTGTGGATGCAGAGAAATCATATGGTATTCAGCAATCCCTCTACAATAAATCAGAAAGTGAGTGGACAGATCATTGAGAGAGTAAAAGTTAGGGTAGCACTGCATAAAGGCCTTAGCAGGTTCTGTGATAAGTTACAATGAATATTTATGGTTTTGTAGGAGGAGAACTGTGTATTGGCTAGATGAGCTTTGAACCTGGTTTGCCATGAGCAACCTACTGTACATGGACTGTGTTTGAAATGAATAAATTCTATTATTGCTCCAAAAAAAAAAAATTAGCGTCCCTCCTCAGCCCAACAAACACAGAGCAAAAGAAATCAAAGCTAACCTTCTCCCATTAAGTATGTCGAACAAATTAAATGGTGTTGAAAGGGATATCACTACAAGATTTGGGGGGTTTTCCCGACGCCTCCATGGTGACCGTCGGGCGGTCACCATGTTTCCTGCGACTGCAAACATCAACAGGGACCGTTGGGCGGTCGCCAAAACAATATGGGGACCGCTAATGGCGGGAATAATCCCGCCGTTGGGCCCAAAAAATGGCCCAGTATTGGCCAAGAAAATGGGCCCAGGAAATTGGGCCCATTTTTTTGTAACAGCGGTCGCCACGCCAAGGGTTTTTAAACCCTTGGTAGCCTCTCTCCTCACTTTCTTCTTTCTTCTCACACACACACACCCAGCCACCGCCCCCCTCCCCCCAACACCTACGATTTTCACACACACACACTCGATCTTCCTCTTAACACACTATAGGCGACCGCCACACGGTCGCCCTTCTCTCCCTCCCGCCAACCGCGACCGCCACAAGTTCGCCGTCTTCTCGACCGCCGTCTGCCATTTTGGAGGTACTCCGCTCGCCATATCTATATGTTAAATTGTGATTTTGCACTTGGCATTTGATACACAAATTTATGAACTATGGTTTTTGGCCTTTGAAATTTCCGAATGGTTTTGTTGGTTTTGGAGTGAATTTTAGATGATGATCAGTTGTTTGACGTTATTGCAATTCTAATACGTGCGTTTTGGATGAACAATCTTAGAATTAAAACTGTAATCTTAGAATCTTAGAACAATCTGTAATTATCTTCAAAGGTCACCTAGTGGAAGAGGAAGGTTTAGGGAAGGTGATCTCACAGACCATTTTCAACATGCAAAGGCAGAAGTAGTAGTGCATTTCATTTCTGTCAAGCTCTCTCTCACTGTCTTTTTTTTTTAAGCCAATTAAGCTCTATACTATTAAGATATAACTTAAAAGGTTCTAGCATCAAAAGGAATAGAAAAGCCAGTAATAAACTGTGTCAAGGAAATATGCCATTTTCTCCTCATACTGATCTGGAGCAGTTTCTTGGTAACTGTTAAGATTCTAAAAAGAAGAAAAAGGATACAGTACTTTTCTACTAAGAACTACCCTAATTCAGAAAGATAGAAAGCAGAATCTGGTGTAAAGATTCAAATGCATATGCAAGGAGCTCATATTTTTTATCTACCACAGCTTAGCAAAAGTAATTTCTTAAGTACTAAATACTTTTTTATCTTGTCAGTTTGATGCTGCTAAGTTGAGGAAGCTAAGACCAAGTTTTAAGGAAACTGGTGGTTCTGTGACAGCTGGGAACGAATCTAGCATAAGGTTTCTTGTCTTTTACGTCATCTATTCACTCAATCTTAGTTTCTATTGAGTTAAAAACTGAGTGTATACATGGTTGTATGGGTGTTTGCAATACTTTTCGAAATTCAAACGTGTCTTCCTTGTTACTAATATAAAAAAAAAATAGACTGAATTGCAGTGATGAAAAAGATCAGGCGATCACCTATTCATATGTGCTAGATTTTAATTAGTTAAGATGTTATTGTGTTAGATTAAATCTATTATTATTATTTGAATGTAAAATTGTTATTTGAATGTGAAATTGTTATTTGAAGTTTATATTTATTAGGTAAATCAACAATCTATCGATGTTCTAATTTAGATAATTTTTTCTTATTTTGGCAGGACATCTTTTCGTCATGCCTAGCGATCCTCCGCGTAGACCACCATTGTCGAGTAGAGGCCATCCTTCGAAAGAGGGTCGTAGTCGAGGTACTGCCACTTCTGGTCGAGGTAGTGGTAGCGAGAGTCAGGGTCATCGCCGAGGTACTAATAGCCAGTCAGGTGGGCGAGATAGCCTGGGACCTCATAAGATACATATTATAGCGCCTCAGACCGAGAGCGAGGAGACCACACCAGTCATACAGCAGCCCCGAGGCCGTGGGTCGGGTGGGGCATCTACTTCGCTGACGCCTACTTTACAGCGCCAGCTTTTTGTGGAGTCTCCTAATATGGAATCGAAAACCATTCGCAATGTAGCCTTCGTACGTCAGCGCCGTGTTGTTTGGCCCAACCGTCCAACTCTTCACAGATAAGAAGTGTGTACAGTTCAATTTGCTCCTTCTCTTCGGCTGTCAGCGTCTTCTTCTTATTCAAAGGCCCAATTAGTCGCCCCCTCTTTCGAAACAATAAGATCTCATCATCCCACTCTGAACTCTCTAACGCCTCGTTCCTGTTTAGTCGTCTATGTGTAGAACCTGGCAATACATCGAGATATTGGGAGATCAAATTTGATAGCTCTGGAAGTAGGACAGAATGGGCTATGCATCCTTCAGGCCTCGCTTTATTCAGCACCGCTCCTTTATAATCGAACATTTTCATGTTAAAAAAAAAATCAAGTACCATTAATAACAGATATGACAAATTATTAATGATGACAAATATAGTAACCTATTTAAACGTTGTTTACCTCTCGAAGGGATACATCTATCTGTAGTGAACTGGTCCACAAAGTCTTGCCTCATACGGTAAGTGTATCGCCAAATGTTCCATAGAATAAAAAAAAAGGAGGAAATATCCTCCCCAGCTTGCTCATTGTCACTACGATGGATTTCTCTAGTCCCTCCATATCTTTGGCCGAAACCTCTGAAGCACAAATGACCTTGAAGAACAAACTAATGTCCACCAAAGTTTGCCATATATCTGGAGGCAGAAAATCACGAAAAGCAATCAAAATCAATCTTTGCATAAAAATGTGACAATCGTGACTCTTCATACCGGACAACCTCTGTTGTTGTTCATGTACACATCTTCCCAAGTTCGAAGCGTATCCGTCTGGAAAGTTGAGTTGACTCAACCATTCTAACACCTTTCTCTCCTGCTTTTTTGTGAGATAGTATAACGCCCGCGGTTTTGTCGTGGGCCCGTTCCGGAGAGGTTCATTTAGATATAGCTCCCTACGGTTGGTATAAACTTTCAAATCTTTTCTTGACTTGATGTTGTCATTCGTCTTGGAGTCATCCAACACCGTGTTGATGATGTTATTCTTCTCGCAGTGCATAAAATCAAGATTGTGACGAACCAAGTTTGTGGACCAATAGGGAAGTTCCTAGAATATGCTCTTCCGCAACCAATTATGAGTCACACCAAAATTCAGAAGATGTTTGAATTTTGTACCAAATTCCACACGACCAAGCTCATTCACAATTTCCCGCATTTCATCACCAGACTTTCTAGGAATCGGATCTTCTAGTGACTTTCTCCCTTTTCTAAAATTATGTGCGTCGTGTCGCCATAGATGATCTTCTGGCAAGAACCGGCGATGACAATCAAAAAAACACGGTTTACCCCCATTTTCCAAGGTAAATGATTTTGTGTCCTGCATACAATAAGGACACGATAGTTTTCCGTGCGCACTCCACCCCGACAACATCCCGTACGCTGGGAAATCACTAATCGTCCACATAAGGGTTGCTCGTAATTGAAAGTTTTGCTTTCTGGTTATGTCCTACGTCTCAAGCCCATTACCCCATAAAACCTTAAGATCGTCAATAAGTGGTCTCAGAAAAACATCCAAGTTTTTTGTAGGACTGGATGGCCCGGAAACTAGTAGACTCAAAAATATGAACTCTTTCCTCATGCAAAGATCGTGAGGAAGGTTATACGGGGTGACAAACAATGGCCAACAAAAGTAGTTTTTGCCAGACGATCCATACGGATTGAATCCATCCGTGCACAAACCAAGTCTTACGTTTCTTGGCTTCGCTGCAAAATCTGGGTGCATGCAGTCGAATTCGCGCGACGCCTCCCCTGCCGCTGGGTGAATCATTCGTTCGGTAGCCTCTGCACACTTCAAATGCCATGTCATATGCTTTGCAGTGCCTATGGTATAATACAACCTCTGAAGACGTGGACCAATAGGGAAATACCACAATTTCTTCTTCCCCACCTTCGATTTTAGTCCTTTCACGTATCTATCCGTTTTGCAAATCGGACACTTATCCAAGTCCTTTGTCTCCTCCCCGTAGTACAAGAAACACATTTTTGGACATACATCGTACTTAACATACCCTAACTCTGTCTCCAGCATCGTACGGATCTCTTTTGTGTCCTTTGGTAATAACTTCCGCACCTCTGGCATGAAACCTTGCTTCGCACTATTAAAAGCCTTATCAGAATAAATATTACTAGCCTTGTGGTGTGTCTTGTTCTCCAACCACTCCGCTAACCACTGAAAAATACTTATATTTTGATCTGGATATATCTTCACCTTTCCTAGGTGCATCAACCTGTAGAACGCCCTCGCTTCCCGATTGGGATACTCGTTACTGGCCTCGTCCTCAACATATCCACCTCCACGTGCATCCACGACCATGTCTATAAACGGCACATCAACATATACTGGGTCATCGGGAATATTGGTGTTTGATGAGCTGGGGGAATCGGGAACATACACTGGTGTAGTCTCTTTTGACATTTCCCCGTGGAAAACCCAATCTAAATACCCCGTCACAAATCCCGACTTAAGAAGATGATCACGTACGACGTATTTTCCGAAAAATTGCAAATTTTTGCATTTCGTGCAAGGACACCTAATTCGGTGTTGTAGATCTAAATATCCGGTTGCTTGCCCCGCATATTCAATAAACGTCCAAACCCCAACCACAAAACTATCTCGCAAATAACCATCGGTATCGAATCTATCATACATCCAAGATCTATCGGCTTGATAATCCATTATTTATCTAAGTTGTACAATATAAAGCAAATAATTACAATTTATACTACAATCAATTATCAATATGTACAAAACATAATTAACAAACATAAGAACTATATAATCATAACATGCACAACCAAGTTAAAGAGTTATAGATTGTTCAACGTACCTCTTGAAGCGTGAAATAACGATCCGCGAGGATGTTGTTTCCACCACGATTACGCTTGGTGTGTGTAAGACGACATAATATATCAACAAATAAATACACTTAAGTTAAAAATAAATAACAAATTCGGCAATTGAAAATAATTAAGTAAGAGAAAAAAACGAAGGATACCTTTAGAATTAGTGAAGAAATGAATGAATCTTAAAAGAGAAGAAGGTGTATATTTATAGGCAAAAAATAAGAAATAGGGACCGTCGGGCGTCCCTAAAGCCACTACCCGTTGGCTTTAGGGGTCCCTAAAGCTAGTAGCCGTTGGCTTTAGGGACCGCTCGGCGGTCCCTAATAACATTCAAAAATGAGGTAATAATATTATTAGGGACCGTCGGGCGATCCCTAAAGCAACTTTTAGAGACCATCGGACGGTCCCTAAAGCAACTTTTAGGGACCGCCAGACGGTCCCTAATAAGATTCATACATCTTCTTTTGATTTTATGGAACATTTATGGTGCCGCGTTGTTTGTAAAGTTGATAGATATCCTAAAAATAGTTAAGAGAACAAAATTAGAAAGTTTCATGCAAATTGAAACTACATGTGATGATTAAGTGTACGTTTAACGTGTAATAGGTTCAACGTTAAAAATTCTCTCAATCTCATTCAATCTACTATTAAAGAACTAAATTAGTAGTTATATAATCATTTGTTACTTCAATTGACATGTTATACTGAGATTAGTTGCTAAAAATCAAAAACACATGGAGATCGTTGTGTAAAATCAAAAAAACGAGGTATGAATATTATTAGGGACTGTCTGGCAGTCCCTAAAAATATTCATACCTCTTCTTTTGATTTTATGTAACATTTATGGTGTCGCGTTGTTTGTTATGTTGATAGATATCCTAATAATAGTTAAGAGAACAAAATTACAAGGTTTCATGCAAATTGAAACAACATGTGATGGTTAATTGTACGTATAACGTATAATAGGTTCAACGTTAAAAACTCATTCAATCTCATTAAATCTACTATTAAACAACTAAATTAGTAGTTATATAATCATTTGTTACTTCAATTGACTTGTTATAATGAGGTTATTTGCTAAAAATCAAAAACACAAGGAGATAGTTCCGTAAAATCAAAAAAAAAATATGTATGAATATTATTAGGGACCGCCGGGCGGTCACCAAATATATTTAGTGACCGCCAGGCGGTCACCAATACTCTTTAAGGACCGCCCGACGGTCCCTAAAGTCACTGAAATTGGCGGGATTGGGGGGGGGGGGGGGGGGGAATTTAAAATTTTCGAAAATTCAAAATTTTCACCCTCTTTACTATATATGCCACCACTCTCATATCCAATTTTTCAACACTCTTCAAAAACACACAACTCCAAAATTTCTCATATCATTTTTCTCTTCCTAAATCACAAAAATAAAAATCATCCAACCAAAAGTTTCATTTCTTCTTTCTTTTGAACAAACACTCTTCTTCTCCTTTTTTTTATTTCTTCAAATCTAAAACACAACCTTTCTTCATCTTTCTTTTAAAAAAACAGTCTTCTCTTTTTCTTTTTTCTTTTTTCTTCAAATCCAAAACACAACCTTTTTTTATTTTTTTTCTTAACAAATGCCAAAAAAATAAACAACATTATTTTCTTCATTTTTTCATTATTTTTGGTTTATTTTAAACTATCATTTAGTTTTACTTTTATTTCATTATTTTCTTTGTTTTATTTTGTTAACTTTCATTTCATTTTACTCTTTTGTCATTATTTTCTTTGTTTTTGTTCTTGTAAATGTTTGTTGCACATATTTACACGCAATTTATACAAAAACCCCAATAATATTTTGGTAATTTCTGGAATATTATTGGGGTTTTTTTAAATCCGTTGCAGACTTTTAGGGACCGCCGAGCGGTCCTCAATAATATTGAAAGCTTCAGGGACCGTTCGGCGGTCCCTAAAGCTATGAATATTATTGGGGACCGCTTGGCGGTCCCTAAATGGATAAATATTATTGGGGACCGCCGAGCGGTCTCTAAAACTTGTGGCGACCGCCTAGCAGTCCCTAAAGCTTCTGCAGTTTTTGGGGACCGCTAGGCGGTCCCTAAAACGTCCAAGGGTATTGGGGACCGCTAAGCGGTCCCTAAAACGTCCTAGGAATTAGGGACCGCCCGACGGTCCCCATGAAGCTGTGGGGACCGATTGGCGGTCCCTAAATGAGCGGTCGCGGCTGGTGGGGCTGGCGACTGCTAGGCGGTCGCCAAAAGGTCGGGGACCAAAGGTATCAGCGACCGCCTTTTGGCGACCGCCGGGTGGTCCCTAAAGGTCTTTAGGGACCGCCCTGGAGGTTCCTAAAGACCCCTGAATCTTGTAATGTATTATATGGATATTTGATTTCCTGTCATGTTTTCTTCTAATCATTTTTGTTATTTGCACACTGTACACACAAACGTACGTAATTTCTGTTTCTTTGGCGCATGACAGTTAGAAATTAGAATGGGTATTTAACTTCGTATCTTTTAACATATTTAATTTTTTCTAGGCATCTTACAAGTTACAAAATGGAGAAAAAGCGAAACATTTTTTGGAGTAACTGAGTGAAAAACGCGAAGAGTATATGAGTATTAGAGATGGAATGGGCTTCTTCTTTAGTCGATCCGTGGGCCAAAGATTTTGAGGTTTAATGGGTATATATATTAAGATGCATGATATGTGGTAAAAGAGAATTCTAGGGGGGAAATATCGAAAAATCTTGAGTTTGTGAGAAAGTAGAAAGAAACTATACAGAAATCATGTGTATGATGATGCTTTTTCAAATTATTTTTATGGGACAAATGGGAATAATTTCACTACTTTCATTGCAACCAAGTTATATTCGAGTACTTGAGCCGAGGCCAGCGATGCTTGCCATCAAACTTGTTTTACAAATTGAGTGTTAGGTGGTGATTTGTGAAGGGAATTGTCTCACGATTTTATATGATGCATTAAAGCATGAGAAGTGTTAATGTGATAATACTAAGCATTATTTGGGTTGTCCGTTGCGTAATGAGGATAACACATCTTTCGTTTTCAATGATCGGGAGGCAAATAGGGTAGCTAACTTACATAGATTACTTCAATATTCTGTAATAAATCGTGCGAAGTCCCGGACACTTCTAGTTGGGGCCTCACCTCGAATGGAATTTTTTCGGTCCATTCCGCATGTGAGATGATCAACCACTCCGATCAGCCTCGCTCATCTTCGTGGAACCTGGCTTGGAAACTCCGTACGCGCCAGAAAGTCCAAACTTTTATTTCGTTAGCCCTCCATGATAGACATCCGAGCAATGCCCAAAGTTTTCACCGCCATATCGTGGATGACGCTTCATGCCCTCGTTGCGACCATGATATGGAGACTCTTTTGCATCTCTTACGCGACTGCCCGACAAGCCGTCATATTTTGCTTAACCTTATTTCTCCCGGGGAGCATTCATAATTTTTTCATGCATCGCTCAATTAATGGCTTTGCGCCAATCTTCACCTGCGCAATGCGCTTAAAGATAATGATACTCCATGGGCGACTCTCTTCGCCACTGCATGTTGGAAGATTTGGTTATGGCGTTGTAAGAAAGATTTTGAGGACGAAGACATTCATTCGGACTGTGCTACAAACCTGATCCGTCAAGTGGCCCTAGATGACACCTTAGCGTGGGGGGGGAAATTATTTCTCTCCAATACCCGGGTCTCACAAAGGTTGCGCGCAATCTGAGTTGGATTCGGCCTCCTCCGAACATTATAAAAGTGAATGTTGATGGCAGTGCGCTGGGAAATCTAGGACTTATTTCTTGTGGAGGGCTAGGGCGGGACAACGATGGTCGTTGGTTGTTCGGTTTTTCGGCAAATCTAGGTTTTGGCAGCATTACAGCTGCTGAAATATGGGGAGTTTATTATGGCCTTTTTGAAGCTCTTCATCAAAATTTTCCGCATGTGTCGCTTTCTTGTGACTCGAAGATTGTGGTCCAACTTCTCACCCAAGACTTGCACGACACTCATCCACACCGCAGCTTCATTGATGCGTGTCGTGACTTGATGGGACGATTCCTATACTTTGACATTCGGCATGATTATAGAGAAACTAATATTGTGGCAGATAAGCTCGCTAATCTTGGACATGCACAACCTTACGACTTTCATGCTTTTAATGTACCGCCACCGACTATATCTCTTTATCTTCTGTTTGATGTAGTTGGTTGTTTTAGTTCCCGTCTCATTACGGAGTAGATTTTATTTCGAGGTTTCCCCCCTTCCTTTCTAAAGAAAAAAAAAAAAGGAAGCTAACTGCCTCACGTGGACTAACGTTGTATAGGCAGCTAGGCATATGTTTGACAACAATTTTTTGGTGTATGTATTTCTGTTCTTGTTACGTTCTTGTCTGTGGTTATTGATTTTGACATGTTATGGGTCACGACTCACGAGCTTTTGTGATACTGTTTTAGAGTTTTCTCTGAGTAGCGAAGACTTGTAACTTGTAGTATAGGAAAAAGATGTCGAAACCCAAGCAAACATTTACAATCTATTATTCGTTATATGTTCAAATCCTTTTGCCACATTAGAATTTTGAGAGAGTCAATTTTTCTAGTCTACGTCATGATAATGTTGAACCTTATTATTTTTATAAAGTGGTGGAGCTAGAACAAAAACATCTATATTTCCGCGGATTTATCTATTACCAGATTATATGATCACTACAATCCCAAAACTCCATTTCAATCTAACTAGTTCAGGTTAGGATTACAAATAATAGATTTTTGGTTCAGTTAAGAACATGACTCTAATAACATTATCATAAAAACATCAAACCTCATAAATCTGCTCCAGTTGAGTAACTCCCTAACTACCCACTATTGGAAAAATATAGAATTAAAACTAAATAAAATAGTATTAATAAAAATAACATTTAGTAGTAGATTGGGCTCTTTTTAACTTCAATAATTTGAAGCCCAGTAGGGATAGCCTTGAAAGTGATCAATGGACTGCAGAGCTGATGGCCCGTAACAGATTCTTAACTTTCTTAATTCGTTTCATAATATCAATTAATTAAGTATAAGTAAAGTAAGATCAAAGACTGCCTTTATTTATTACGCGTTTGTTGGATACCAATTAAGTTTTAAGAATTTAAGCAAAACACAATATTTCACACACTTGAAATATAATTACAGAGAAACAACACGAAACCATTCGAATCATTTCAATTGAAAAACTACCAACATTACATAAATTAGAGTTAACATACACCAAATCTAATTTAGCCGAAAGTACTAAAACAAGGTAAATAACCCTAAGTTACTTAAAACACTAAAGGTAACATAAGGGAGAGTTTTGCAACCTACTTCAAACTTCAAAAAAAAAAAGTAGTTAAAACGTAAAACAACAACCAAATCGATTCGAACACAATTGAACTTGATCATCTTTCTGATGAAAATTGAAGCACATCATTCTCTACTTAAAACGCTTTGTTAAGTGGAGGGGAAACTTCTCTTTATTAACATTAATCCAAGACCAAACCCAAGCGATGTGGAACAATATTTCTCAACACGCCCCCTCACGTGTGGCCCGTAGTTATCTTCGGTGCAATCACGTGGGTAGGTCGCGGAGCTCAACATACGTCTTGGGTTAACTCTGATACCATGATAGAAATTGAAGCTCATATTTCTCCACTTAAAAGGCCTAGTTAAGTGGAGGGGGAACTTCTCTTTATTAACATTAATCCAAAACCATACCCAAGCGATATGGGATAATATTTCTCAACACTTTCCTCTTCTTCAACAACAAAGACGGAGGCCACAAAGCAAACCGTATTTCCACATAACTCCCACCAACTCCGCGACAGCTCGGCACCGGACCGACTCGATCATCAGTAACCTCCACAGTTTCCACTCCATAGACACCCCATACAGGAGGATCATGGCCACCACGATGGAGAAGAGCAAAGCTGAGACGTTCAAGGCCACAAAGATAGGGAAGCAATGAGCACAGACAGTGCCCATGACCGACTTTCCGGCAACACGGGGGAACTCCTGCTTCTTGTCATTTGCGTCCACGTCACTGTTGTGTTGGCATACCCCACCTGGGATATAAAGGAGAGACATAATAGCAGCTCCCGCTACTATCATAGCTAAAATAATGAATTGGAACCACGTTGGGTTATACACATACCATATTCGGACATTGGCTCTTCGTTTTGCCATAGTGTTCCAGCATCAAATGAATATAAAAATAACACTACAAAAAAAGGGGTCATTCGTGACCGCTCGGGCGGTCGCGAATGACCCTTTTGGCGATCGCTGATAGTCATCCGCGACCGCCCAACGGTCGCCGATGATCGATCGCAAAAGCCCTCAGTCGTGGGTCCTCCATGACCGCTCAGCGATTACGGACGACCTCTTCGGCGACCGTCAAGCGGTCACAGATGACGTTGTGGTCATCCGTGACCGTCGGACGTGTCGCAGTGCTCATTCGTGACTCCATAAAATTAAATAAAAAAACAAAAATAAAAAATATTGAATGAGGGTTATTCGTGACCGCCCATCGGTGACAAATAAGGGCGGTCACGAAAGACCCTTATTCAACATCGCCCAGCGGTCACGAATAACCCTCATTCAATATTTTTTTATTTTCGTTTATTTATTTAAGGTGCGTTGTTTGTTAAATTGATAAAATTGTTACTACTAAGTAAATTAAATGATTTTATCACAAAATCGCATATAACATCTAAAACCACTTGGTATATATATATATATGATGATTAGTTATAGAACATAAAATAGGTTAATCGTTCATAACTCGACTAATCATATCTAATCTACTATTTTAATATGTTAATTACTAATGTTGTACGAATTTATTATTTTAATTCACACGTAGTAATGAGATTTGTTGTTAAAAATCATAAACACATCAAGATCGCTCCATGAAATTATTATTTTTTACTGAATATTATTAGTGACCGTCCGGCAGTCAAGAAAGACCCCTACGGTCACGAAAGATTCCACGACCGCTGGGCAGTTGTGGATGCCTCCTTGTCATCCGCGACCGCCCAGTGGTCACGGATGCGGCGCTGCAGACCGCAAGCGAGAAGTTCTCCTGCCTACAATATCTGCGACCGTTGGGCGGTCGCGGACGTAGCGGTCGCGGATTCTGTGGCGACTGCCCAGACCGCCCGACAGTCGTGAGCTGGCGGTCACGGTTGACCGCCAAATCTTGTAGTGTAATGGGAGAGCCTTAGCAAAAAAATAACACAATACGAAAAAGAAAAGACCGTACAGTCTAGGCGTCTAGCCAAGAAATAAAACACTCAACCGTGAAGAGGAGAAGAAGATATTGCTTAAGGTCACAGATTATTATTGTACGGAAAATTTCAGAAGCAATTAATTATTCACTTTGTGCCGAGATGAGTTACTGTTGATGTCTTTATATATAGGGGTTGAAATTGATCGAAAAGAAAAAAATAGTAATTGTAATGGTGGAGGAAAAGTTCGTGGGATTGCAGGCTTTCATTTTCAGTAACCATTTTTAGCTTCATTTCTTTTGTTCTTCGTAAAAGAGAGTTGAAATAAAGTGGTCTGAAATTAGCAACACCACCTTTAGTTTGGCATCTGTGTTGGATTAAATAGTTTATCATGAATTAAATCACGTATCCAAGATCGTCACATGTTAAACCATAAAGAAATTCACAAGTCATGAATCGAGAAGCGTACCTTGATCCATACAGATAAAGCTTTTATGCGAGAACAGTGAGGCTTCGGTCTTCCACAGACTAATCTATCTCTCTTTACGGGTCTCTCTCTATTGATGGGAATGGAGGAGAAGAGTAGTCATTAGATTAGCATTGGGGACCAAGACCCTATAACCTTATATAGTATTCTAACTAGAGCCCCATAAACCCTAGTTAGAGTACAACATGGAATTACACATTACAAAGCCCACACATATTAAGATACTAATTGGGCTCTTTAATTAGATCACTTAATTAGCCCAATATAATTAATTGGCCTTTTATATAATTGTCTTAATTTGTAAGCACATATATTAGATTATTAAATAAATCTAACAATCTCCCACTTGGGCTACAAATCTAATCCAAATGACAATTACATCTGATAACCTTAGGTGTACACAAATTTTGCTAATTGCCGAAGTATCTTCCTTAAACAATCTTGTCCATCTCATATACCAACATAGAACCAAAGCGGCCTTTGTTACATTAATCGTAACTCGACCCTCAATGATCACGCATACCAAATATACGCAAATGACATAGATCATGTATGGATGTGTAACATAGAAATTACATGCAATGTGATCATAAACATGCCTATTTCCAATTGGTCCTAAATCTTTCGTGAGATCAGCCTTAGTCTTTCAAACCTTATGTCAAACCACAATGAAAGATAAAACAAATAAACTATTCAGAGCTATAATAAGAAAACCATCAACCTTTTCTGCAGAAAACTGAACATACATAAACCAATGTATCGTGTCAATAAATGAGCCAAACACATGAAACAAACTCCCACTAAAACTTCATATCATAAAATAAGACAACACTCGTGTAAGCATTATGCTCATGAAAGACCTTGAGTGTCAAACCTTTATAAGTGGGTAAGCTAGCATTACATTTGTTTCTATACGCTCATTAAACACTAACTAACTCTGAATTCTCTTATAACAATTAGGTACTTCAATGTCTATGTGGCTAGACCTTGATGAAATCCTATTGTTCAAATATATAACTGTAATATATTGTCACCATAAATCTTTGGTGGTCTTTCAAACTTATCCACAACTTGCAGCCTTGTGACAAATTTCACAGTCATATCATAAAATTGGTTACCACATGACAAGTTATATACTATAATGCTATCCTGAAAGAACCTATAAGTGTCTGCTGAACACCTTCCCAGAATATAGCTTCATTTGATAGCATATATAAATAACAAGAATTGGATCCTTTGGCAACCCCATATTGTAGCCAGAATACCGAATGATCTCCTAATTTTCTGACTTACAATTGATGAGCATGTAATCTTTTATTCTATTAAGTACCTTATAACCCATTTGGCTGCAATCCAACGATCCATACGGGTTCACTTAAGTAATTGCCCAACATATCAATTGCGTACGCTAAATCTAGATGCATACAAGCTTGAGCATACAAAAGTTTCAATTTCCAAAGTAAAATGAATCTTTTGTATCTCCTTTAGTTAGAAAAGGATGTCATTAACACCGAGCATAAGGAGTATCAATTACTCCCACTGAACTAATGATATACACAAGTATCAATTGTATTAAACTTAAAATTGCACGAGGCAATGACTTGATGATACTTGTGATACCATTGACAGAAATACTTATTTGTATCACATAAGTGACACATCCTCTTGAGATTGTTGTGTTTGCTCTTTTGAAGCAAGCTCTTAATACTAGGAAAGGATTTCCATAGGTGAGTCCCCATTGTTGTCTTGCAAAAACAACACTATCTCCCCCCTCAAATACAACATCCTCAAGATATCTCATATTTCATGTCTCAAAGAAGGACTTATTTATACTACAGATTTTTAGTGCCTCTTGATTTTATTTGCAGGGTTTTATTAGTTGAAGCAATTGTTTTAGCATACATAGTTTATCAATCAAGGTACTAGTCGCAACCAAAACAGAATTAAGGAAAAGACTAAATTTATTATTTCTAAATGAACAAGAATTACCAAATTTGTCCAAAAGAAATAACCATACCCGTCTACATGACAGAACTAGATAAGTCTTTCTTAATTCAACTAAGTGACTAGTCTCAAAAGATATTCTAAGAATGCCAATTTCTTCAACTAAAAATTGTTTTGTCATCGCCCCATATAGATGATTCTTTCGTCATCACTTGACGATTGACTCTGAATGCAACCCTTTCTTTGCACGCCATAAGACGTATTTGACATATTTGGAACAATCCTTCTTCACATGTCCAAGTGTCTCGCAAAAGAAACAAACAAATTCTTTATCTTGAGTCTTGGCTTGTGAAGTTCCCACTGTAGTAACCTTATTTTCAGTCCTCTTTTGCTTAAGGCTCTTGGAGGTAATTGCAACTCGAGCACCTTTAGTATTTTCGTGCTTCAATCTATCCTCTTCTTGCACAGAATATAAATGAACCATTAAGAGTCCATTGATCCTTATTAGTATTATAGTTAAACTATAAACTGACCAAAGTGTACAAGAAAGAATATAAGTGCCAAATGCACAAGCAAGTGATCAAGCTAGTGCCTTAGGTTGAAGCAATGTTAGACATCTCCGGAGTGCGCTCCCTAATGTTTCCTTCATCCTTATACTTTATGTGGACAAATTTAGCTAAAATCTTGCTTGTCACAACCATTTCGTTCTTTACAAAACGCTTTTATTTTCTTGAAGGAAAACATTCACAAATACCACATATGACATACCGAACCTAAATACTTATGGAACACCGTATATTCAGACTCAAGTGATTAGAACCTTCCCACTTCTCAAAGTTCACTTTGACTTGAATGGAACTTGTCTATGTAAGAGAAGTAGATTGTTCTATCCTTAACACAAAGTCTAAATTCATGCAACAGAGAACTAACATAATGCTCTCTTTCCAGCTCTTAAGTTGTGCCGTTAAGCACCAGAATTTAGATTATGTCGGCAATAATATTGACAGCAGAAATAATAACTAATAAAAGACAAATAGATTACATAAGCTCACTTAATAGAAATTCATATCATAACATGCAAGGTTTACTAAAATAATCATGTAAGACATAAATTTCAATCAACCGAAGTGTGGTGGGCCCATTGAAACAAGATACCTAGCACAACATCGAAGTTTAGTCTTTGGACAGAAACATCAACTTGTAAGTGGTACTCTCCACGCAGAAATCAAATGCTGATAATAAATCCTGTCAAACAACAACCTTCCTTTGGGCCGGCATGTTGTTCACATGGAAACTTTATAATCATCACACACCAATTCCGCATGTGCATTCCTTATTTGGCCAACCAATGACCTTCCTTTGGGTCGATCATCAATCGCATAAACAAGAAATACACCCATCCTATTATCCCAAAATAAATAAATTCAAGCGTAAGAGGTTACTTTGGCAACATTTTACTTAAATTCACTTATCTCAAAATATAGGACATAGGGTTTTAAGAAAGTGCCCAATCTAAAATACCAAATTATGACTATAAAAACATAGTCATGAACTGTATCATTACCATACACTATATTACATAAAACACCCTTACGCATAATTAACAAGGACATGCATCATATCTCAAATAGCAGATACAGAAAGTACAAAAACAACATGCTTTTATTATACACATAAAAGAGCACTTCACACAAGGGAATATAAATTAACTTTATTATATGCAATCTCAAAATTACAAGGCCAATGATTTAAATTATGTGAAGAACTAAAATTGGATGAATCCTCACGATACACCGAACACAACCTGAAATTTCGTCTTTAGACAAAAATAACAGTTGTAAGTGGTGCTCTCATACAAGAATAATAAATATTGATAACAAATTTCTGCCAATAATACACCTTTGTTTGGGTCGATATATTATATGCATAAAACCTTAAGTATCACATATTTATTATCTTCATTGACAAATTTTGACAACCAAATCCTTCCAATAATATAACTTCCTTCCGGTCGAAATATTATATGCATGGACTTACCTAAACTCGTCAAATATTAATCAAATAATGTCTGTTATCTGGCCCAAAAAGAACCTTTTGTTGGGTCGATTAATTTACGCATAGATTTTAGACATTATACTTAAATCACATAATTTATTTAAGGCATTTCCCAAAATCAAACTTATTAATCTTAATTCAACTCAAAACCAAGCTGAAATTGGGCTGAACCTTCGCATAAAACCAAAAGAAATAAATTTCAGCAATTGGGCCCCTTATTTTATTATTATTATTATTTTTTTTAATGAGAAGAAAATATTGGGCGTAGAACACCCAACCTAATACCAGAATCCTTATGGCCCAAAACACCAAAAAAGAACTAGCCCAGCCCAAAAGATCCTTCATCTTCTTCAAACTCCAACTCGCCACCACGCAGCGCCGGCCACCGAAGCACCGCTACCAACGCAGTGATTCATCTAGCGAGTACCCGACGGCACCCCCACAACTTTAAAACTTGAACAACGAGGCCAACGTCTCACTGTCACAACTATTAACTATATGCCGAAACCAAGTGGCATCATCTTCAATGAATTTCCAGGAGACGTAAACGACGGAACTATATGCCGTTTACCGCAACTGAAACTAGAAGAGAAGACCACAGTTTTTAAGATGGAGTTTGGTGAAACCGGATGCCTCTCCGCCGCAACTAAGACTGAAACCCATGAGTTTTCCCGTCCTTGCCGTCCGTATCCACCCGATATTAGTAAACACACACCGTAACCGGATGGTGAGGAGAAGTTACTTAGGCGGTGGTCGGAGCGGCGCCGTCGACGCAAAACCTTTGGTTTAGTTGCAACGTAGGAAATTTAAAAGTCTTGTGTTGAAGAAGAAACTAGATTTTCCTTATTTTTGTTTTGAGTAAATTACCTAATAGGCCTCCTAAAGAAACGTAATTAAAAGGACTACCTTTAAGTAAAAGTAGAAACAGCCACACAATTTCCTTTTAGAAACGTAAAGCAACTTTCCTTCTCCAAAAGAAAACAAAAACTTATCATGGAGTCCTGGTGCAATTAAGCATGTTCCTTAGAATACACAATTCCTTAGCATCGAAATATGGTATCCCCTTTTCAATATTGTAACTAATCATGCCAATATGAATAAAAGTTTTTATCCCAATGAGATTGTACAAAAATAAATTACTTTCAAACTTTAAACCAAGATGTCCGCAATAAAATAAGTTTAATTCCAAGGCTAAACAATCATCTTCCAGAAACATTAATGAACTTGAACTTGGCACAAACATGGTTTCAATAATTAAGCCTACTAAGAAAAAGGGACAAATTAACATTGTGTTAATCTTAGCAACCGAACGCATATCGAATTTCTTTTCCATAATATTCAACCACTCTTAACAATAATGATTTTTCTTAAGGAACTAAACACCTCGTCATGAACAATTATTTAAATAAGTAATAATTATTCAACAACGTATAAAACCAAAATTGTAGATCGAGAAAAGCAATATCATCAAGAATCCAAAAATAAATCTCGACATTCCGATATGATTTAACATGGTGGCTCTGATACCACTTGTTGGATTAAATAGTTTATCATGAATTAAATCACGTATCCAAGATCGTCACATGTTAAACCATAAAGAAATTCACAAGTCATGAATCGAGAAGCGTACCTTGATCCATACAGATAAGCTTTTATGCGAGAACAGTGAGGCTTCGGTCTTCCACAAACTAATCTATCTCTCTTTATGGGTCTCTCTCTATTGATGGGAATGGAGAAGAGTAGTCAATATTAGATTAGCCTTGGGGACCAAGACCCTATAACCTTATATAGTATTCTAACTAGAGCCCCATAAACCCTAGTTAGAGTACAACATGGAATTACACATTACAAAGCCTACACATATTAAGATACTAATTGGGCTCTTTAATTAGATCACTTAATTAGCCCAATATAATTAATTAGCCTTTTATATAATTGTCTTAATTTGTAAGCCCATATATTAGATTATTAAATAAATCTAACAATCTGTCCATGTTGTGTCTCAAAATGTATTACTATAACAATGTGAACTTCCTTTTGTTGATCGTAACGGGTGTATAACAGAAAACAAACCAGTATTTAAAGTCGAGGCAAGAGTTGAACTCTTTTTCTTTAAAACGATATTTGCCCCGCTCGGTGCTTACGGTTTGATCGGCAATTCGTTTCCCAAGATAACTCGACTATCTCTTAATATAGCAGCACTTCAAATATTAAGAACGGCGAAACAGAAGAACGTTTTGAACTCTCGGAACAAAACAGAAAGTAAGAAAGAATGTATTTGATTGTGTGGTTTTGGAAGAGGAGAAGCCTGCCTTTTATAGATGTCGAAAGTGGGCCTAGGGGTGACTGGACGGACACATCTGTTCCACGTCACAGCTTTCCCGCCAGAACCTGCACCACTTCGGCTGACTGTACACCTATTCGGATGAAAGGTGACATTGTGTCTGCTGACTGGGTGCGTAGTGACTGTTTGCTGACTGGACATTTCCCGCCAGATTTTCAGCCACTGGACACACTCATTCGATCAGATATTTACACCTAATCACGATTTAATTAATTATTAATTTGTTGCTTTATTTATTTTCAGACAATTAATAGGGAAGCCCAAGCCCAAGCCCAAGCCCAAGCCCAAGCCCAGGTCCAGGCCCTGGCCCGGACCCGTGACCCACGACCCCGGCCCAGGTCCGGTCCGGACGGACGGCGGCGGCGCGCGCGCGTGTGGGCTTGAGAATTAAAGCATAGCCCATCTAAGTCCTCTCCCCTTCAAAGACTTGTGGTACCCCTTGGGGCCCAAACCCTTATCATAAACAAACAATTAATAAGGTGTAAAAGTTAGCTCTCTTTTTTCCCATGTGGGATTGTGATTTTTCACCTTCCCACTTATTTCCTTTTCTTCCACCAATATAACTTATGTCAACTAGCTCACTTTATCATTTAATTTCTCATTCATCCCAAATTGGTTTTGAACAATTAAATATATTAGGTTCATCTACGCGAAATGTAGATTTCATTGAGCTAAAGAAATTCCAATTTCATAAATAGGAATTTATTGAAATAAATTACATAATATTGGTGCAACACCAATTTTTCCAACACCTTTTCCTTTTAGCATCTTAAAATAAAAACATGAAATTCGTATATATAGTTACTAACTGTACGTATGTCGATCTTGCACTTAATTAAACCCGAAATTGAATTTTATGATCATTTATTCAATATTGTTGTACTGTACCAAGTGTTTAGTAATACATAGTTATTGATTTTTAATTATATAAAAATATAGTCTTTAATTACATATTAAAGGACTTTATTTCATGTATATATATATATTGCTTTCTTTAGTATGGTTTGCGATTTTTTTTGATACTTTTCAAAATGATATTTAATTTCTTTTTTGAAACGGTATCTAATATTAATTAAATCCAATGAAATTTAAACAAAATCGAAAATTTCAATTTATGTTCTCAGCGACGGATTAAAATTTAAACACTAGCCATTGAGCTTCATATTCTTTCCATTCCCACCGAAAAGATTAAATGTTGGAATTAGTAAGGTAAAACATGCATGACGACTGACATCGTCATTTGTCACATGGTCACCATTTTCGAGCGACAGAACTGAGACTAAGGCCACAAGCAATATAATGTACGTAATCATTCAATCACAAAATTCTCCGGGTTATTTAATCATGAAGGAAATTTACTAACCTTTAACCCGTATAAAACGAGTTTCATGGTGCTCCATGAATTTGATCTTTAACCCGCTTGATTCCATGATGTTTTGATCCGCTTTCACGCTCCATAAAGGTCTGATTCCGATCACAAATGGAAGGAAATCAATTGCCACAACCCAATAACCCTTTTTCATGATGAAATATGCTCAAAATACTCATTTTTGATCTTCTAAAATGGTGCTCATGTTTATGCACGAAAAATGATTTATTTTCTGCATTTTGTTTTCTTTTTCTCACTTGGAATGCTGGAGAAAACTACCCCTTGGTAGTTATAAGGCATGGGGGGAAAATTGGATAAGATTCTGTTTTCAAAAATAGAAATCCTCCCTCCTTTATTCAAATAATATGGATCGGGTCAACCCACATGGGCGACCCGTGAATCATTATTTTCCAACATCTCCCACTCGCACATGAGGGTTGAGCCAACGTTCATTAAGATCATATCAACATATTCACCAATTTCATACAGGTAAATGGATCGTGTGACCAACGAGCTAACTGAGCTTCAATGCCATACACCGGTTAAGGATATAAAGCAGCTCAATACTTAAGCATGGAGCTATACACCGGTTAAGGATATATAGCAGCTTAATTCATCACCACGAGGACAATATATCTCGCTATACCCCAGACTTCACTTACTTGCATCAACTAGAGCATCTCCAGTTCCTTGTTATAAAAGGAGCACGCTCTCTATAATACTATACTTTATATTCACAATTATGTCTAAAACCTCAAGTTTAACATAAATGCGCGCGCGGTGAATACAAGATAGGTGCAAGTTCTAGATAGTCTTCCTTTCTAACTGTAACCTCTTAACACTATAATGGTTGCTTTCCTAGACATGCACCGCATTGCCGAATTTGTCATGGCTATTAGTAACATGCTAAAGTAGCAACACCAAAATAAAGCCTCGAGAAAAAGTTAAAAGTCATAAGGGTATATTATGAGGTCTTTTAAACCTCTCGGTCTCACACAATGAGGAAACAAGGACCAATTCACTCATTATTCCAACGGTCACAAAAGCACATGTGGTATGAAACACATGCTACGATGCTTTTCTTCCTCTTTGGAAGCGTATGTCATATTTAATAGTAAAATGCATCGTACAGATCTTAGTTCAAGTGTTCCTAACACTTAACTTGAGTTTTCCTTTTGTTAGTCCTCTACAAAATATAAATCACAAGAAAACTCACATCTGGCAATAAGACAAGTATAATGGATGGTGGGAATCCATATCGATTACTTACCTTGCAATAGTAATCTCATCTTGATTATCAGTCAAGGCGACATATTGATATAAGTATGAATTTGTATCCCAACAAAATCATAATTGTCTCATCTCTGCACACTTCTCAATGTCAGAGGTGATTGCTCGTGTGAGAGAGCCAATCTCTACTCGTCAGACATACCTTCAGACTTCAAATGTTTTCACCAACAAAATAGATGCTTTCATAACATTCGAGTCTTAAACTTATGGACATAACTAATTGGACATCATCTAGCCCAATTAGGATAAATTCTATGCCAACCTTGAGAATTTAAATCGTCTACGGATACATCTCCAGGTTTTAAGTTCAGTTACCAAACTAAAACATCATCACGCATAGATAAGTATTGCAAAGTCACTTCTTTCTTTGCATAAATATCTCTCAGAAACCTTTGTTTTGTGATTGTGTATGGCTTTATCACTTTGAGACTTTATTGTAAGGAAATGTTGCAAGTCACCCTAATGTGCACTACAACTCCCACTTGCCTCACGGTCTCCAATGATAAATTACTCACTTCAAGCAAAACACATAATACTGCAAAAACGACATGTGCTATAAAGTCTCATTTAATACGCACATCAATACACTCGTTTGCTTTTAACTATTTTTACAAATAGAACATCATCCAATGAAGAAGCAAACTGAGAGGTCGATTTACTCCAAGTCAAATCACATCTCGATAATACATGAGTGTATTATTTTCAACAATGACCAAGTCCATTATTGAGTTCATAAGTATGCAGTGAATATAGGAGTCTAAAATCCTATATTAGTATTGTCCAAATTCTACTCCTAAGAATTCGGATATACTTATTGACCAGATCCATGGCATTACAATTATTAGGACAAGTGTGTAACACAATAAACCTCAATTATCAGAGACGTTTTACAAATAGCGGTGTGAACATCACTATAACTAGAGTTTCACAGATTCCAAGGCTTAAGATATTCACCATTCTCATGAGTATTAGTTTCTCCAAAATTCGTTTCAAATCACTCAATGTAGCTCAAGATGCAAGGCATCATGATTTCCACGAATTTTGGACAGAAGAGATACATTTACCTCAATTTCACTCTTTATCGTAATGATAAAAGAATGAACATTGCTAAAAAATTGAAACATACTCTTTACAACCCCTACGACCAGAGTATCATCAAGATTGATAGAAAGAGTTATTTTAAGTGAACCACACAGACTTATAAACACTTGTCAAGTCTTTTCATGATCAAAACAAATATAATCACTCCATTGTGATTGAAAGACAAGGAAGTTTGATTAAAGATAATGGTCTAAAACTTTCATAAAGAAAGAGAATGAGCTCATCTTCAAAATGATTCTCATGAACCATAATCTAATCAAAAATATTGTCTAAACTTTTCATCGTAAAGACATAGATTGCCCTTAGTGAACTTCACATATATGATCATCCGTTGATGATAGTAATGTAAGAACACCTTCTAGCCAAGTTTATTAAGATTACCCTTCGGTAAATCTGATAAGCCATAGTCTAAAAGATTGTATAATACCATAGACCAACGTAAAGTCCTTAAACTCTACTTTCTATGCCTTTGGTGTGAAGTCTAGAAACTTGTTCATAGAGTTCTGTAAACAAATCTCCATCGAGAAATGCAATCTCAAGGTTCATATAAAATATACCTTAAATTCATATCTACCAATCTAGCGAAATGATGAATATATATAGTTTCACCTCCAAAAGAAGAATAAGTTCTTGTCCAAAGCACAACATATTCCCTTCAGGTGAAACAAAACTTATACTTCTTTAAGATTCTTACAATCTTAAGTATAATATCGAGAACACATTAGTTCTCAAATATCTTACGCCTTAATCCTAGTTGACCATTACATTTACATGGTCAAACATACAAACTCAAAAAAGAAAACTTGTCCCATCTCATGTTGCTCGAGAAACTAGTAAGACATGATAAGGTATTGCTTGTTCCTTGAATTTCATCTATCTCATCGAGATAAATAAATACAGTTGATATTGCTCCAATGTCGTCAAACACATACTTGAGCAAATCTTCTACAGTTATGTTCAATTGGTTTATCTCCATTGGCTGCCACTTGAGCCGTAAAGCATTGATGTGCTTAGACTTAAATGGATAATTGATCATGACCAGAATCAATAACTTAACAAGCTTTCTACCTCTTCGTATCCTTCCTAACAAAAAATTCCCTACCTTGAACAATTGAATATAATGATTTACTCTAGATTACTCTTACTACATGTGTTCACGATGAACACGAATACCTCAGCCACTTGATGCATCTCATACAAACACACCTTTAATAGTGGAACAACACTTTCAAATTCACAAAAAAAAGAGCATGAATACAAGTTCATCGTTCCAAGGCCCAAGATAGAATAGATAGAGTCTTTTACTCAACCTTATCCAATGTAAAGAGTAAAATAGATACTGAGGCAAATGTTCACATTCGACGACTTTAGTTTAGAAAGAATCTCCGTTCGAGATTAATTTTCCAACTTAAGTGTCTGTAAACTTCTCATTTAAACAATTTTTGTTTCCTTCTCATAGCAACACCAACATTCCTATACGTATGCAAGGGAATCACAAAAAATTAGCAGGATGTCATTTTTCATTACATACTCTACGCATCTACTCCAATATTAAGGATCATTACAATCCTACCCATTGGATCTTAACTTTACAACACCCAAGACACTCAAGTACCTCAGATTTGTTAAGAATCAAAACAAAAGAAATGCGCAAGTTCGTTCATAAATGTAATGAAACTAACAAATCCATGTTATTCCTTCGTATCACGTAAATCATAGGAACTTAAGAAGTTATCTCCGTGGAACTCAGTTTAAATCCATCTTTTATGATGGTTATTGAGTCAAAATTTTCAATGAAGAAAATTCAGTTAAGGAGGCAAAACCCGAATGTATTTCTCATAGGTATTCGGTCTTCGTTTTTGCCCAATGTGACTAATGTTTTGATTACTACACGAGAAGTGCATTGATCATTCCTAACGATCAATCTTATAATAAAAATATTCCTATAGTCACATGTTGACACGATTAGAGAAAATTTGATGTCCAACACCACCTTGTGATGCGCCTAACAACACGTTTTAACTAAGTCACAACATTGCTCAAGTCACGAGATCATTGAAGAAAAAACAATTCTTCAATTCTAAGTCTAACCCCCTTGATCTCACATATAATGTCATGTAGTCAAAAAATTCAACACCAACATCACTCGATATGTATGTGTTGACTCTTTCTTGGTATGCCTAGAGCTTACCTCCTACATCTTATCAAGGATTATATGTGAGAAAACTTGTAGATTTCCTTAAGTATGATCCAGTCTCAAGTTCTAATAAACCTTAAAGTCCACGTAGGACAAGATTTGTCATTACAACTGTAGAGACAATCTAACTCCTTTAGAAACCTATTTAAGTACCATATCCCAATCAGTGTAATCAAAAAGAATACCCATACAGAATGGAACAATATGATGGTAACCACAACAGTGTTTATCCCAGATCAAACACTTGTTTATATTCTCAGACTATACAAATAGTCTATTATCGTTGGTTACGTTTCCGTACATCATAAAACTGAAACTTACAAGTTCTCTTGAAAAGTTGTTAAGAACCTGAAACCAACCTTCAACGCCTCAACAGTGAGTCTAATGACTCAAATATCGTTTATCTCAGATTTAATATTGAGCGTCATTTGAACCATTCAGTTTAAGAAAAAAAACTGAAATTCAAATTAATTGATGAAGAGAATTGTACGAGGTTTGACTCGAGCTTTCTACTCATAAAAACAAACGTGTAAGCTGACTACATACATTGATCACACTCGACGTTATTCAAGTCGTGGTCAATATAAATTAACTCATGTGCCATTTGAGAGTCAACTATCTTGAACACGTAGTGTCGTACATTTCTCTTCATAGAAAAATGTGCACCACCCATAGACCAGTGAACACACGACTTTATAGAGCGGCACAAAAATAGCGGAAGCTAACTAAATCTGAAAGTCGTTAGGTCTATATCTGTAATTGAGTAGTTTAAGCTTTCAAAAGAATGAAAAGTGACAAAGTTGATGCTCTCATCAGCATCTTACTCATCCCTATCACTATTATAATTCTACGACACAAAGTGTCAATTTAATTCACAATAAGTGCAAACAAGGCACTTAACTCAGTGAATCGCCATGGTCTGTCAATTTTGAGATATCATTTTGATGTCCATCTACCATAAAAGGTTTGATTTTGAGTTTAGCAAATTAACATTCATGACAATTAACCATGAGGTACGAAATCGAAAAAATCACAAGGTGACCTATCATCATCCATATCCCCACGTTCATTGTCACAAGCTTAATTTCTAAAAAACAAAATCTTTAAAGTTCTAGGTGAGAACTTTTCAAATTCTACCAACCTTAGAACCCCCACTCAAGTTTAGTACAAACATGCGTTTCTCATGTAAATCATAATACATGTTCAAGTCAAAAGCATATAATGAGATAAACATGTACTCTTGCCATAAAAATAAGATTCAACATAAACATGCAATTCTTTTATACATGCTTACGTCTTAGCAATAACAAAAGAAAACATGTCACGATATACACAAAAACGTAAGTTCATAAAGAAACAATAAAAAAATCCTACAACGAATCTTTATAGCATCACTTATAATTTTTTAGATCCCCGATCCAAAATAACTATTAAAGTATGCTTAATAAAAATTCTTTTAGGATTTCAAACGTTTTCCATTGACCATATCGAACAACGAGCTACCAAGCTCGGAGTTTCATTTGGAAGACGAAACAATGCTCCAAAACAAAAGACAAAATCCAACTTGTGAGAGTGTATATACATGTTTCTATGGTCCAAAACAATGAAAAAATCCATAAGGACAATTTAGAGCACGTCTCTTCGACACTTGCTACCATTAAGAAACATTTGATGCCTAATTTTGTATTAGTATTAGGGAAAAACTAATTTTCCATACTTGACAAAATTAATTATGGCTCAAAAAAAATGTCCATACACTCCCACTAGGCACAAATACCTTTCGTATAATTTTCTAGGTCCATAGAATATTTTTCAACAATTTTCCAAGACCAAAAACAAATATTTTCTTTAATTTTCGTAATATAAAATTACGAAAAAGTACAAGAAAATATTTTTCACTCTGAAAATTATAATATAATTTATCATAAAATCAGAAATTTAATTCTGAAAATATTGGTACAGGTTTCATCAAAATCGGACATTAGAACACATTCTACGCACCCAAATATGCCCTTAACATTAATGGACAAGTGTATGCCACTTGGCACACTCCAGTGCAGCCACATCACTTTGACCGGTCAAACTGCATCAGGGTGATGTCATCACCGCGTCACGATGACGTCGCGGGCACTGTTCATCTTCATCTTTCCCGCATAGATTAATATCAGAAAAATAAATTTGCGACATAAACTTCAAAAAATCATAACTTCTTGAGTTCTTGTCCAAATTTTATGTTCTTTATATGGATGGAAAGCTCTTGAAGAGTTCTATCAAACTACATATATATCAGGGCACGAAACACAAAATAAAATTCCCAGAAATTCGTATAAAGTTTCTGCCATATATGAAGAACTCCAAAAAACATAGATTCAAGGATTTGAAGCATTCTCATGTATAAAAAACATGTCAAACATGATAACACATGGTCAATAACATCAGAAATCGAGCCTAATGGCTCTGATACCAATGAAGGAAATTTACTAACCTTTAACCCGTATAAAACGAGTTTCATGGTGCTCCATGAATTTGATCTTTAACCCGCTTGATTCCATGATGTTTTGATCCGCTTTCACGCTCCATAAAGGTCTGATTCCGATCACAAATGGAAGGAAATCAATTGCCACAACCCAAGAACCCTTTTTCATGATGAAATATGCTCAAAATACTCATTTTTGATCTTCTAAAATGGTGCTCATGTTTATGCACGAAAAATGATTTATTTTCTGCATTTTGTTTTCTTTTTCTCACTTGGAATGCTGGAGAAAACTACCCCTTGGTAGTTATAAGGCATGGGGGGAAAATTGGATAAGATTCTGTTTTCAAAAATAGAAATCCTCCCTCCTTTATTCAAATAATATGGATCGGGTCAACCCACATGGGCGACCCGTGAATCATTATTTTCCAACAAATCACAATATAATTTAACCATTTCCGAGTGTTATTTACTTATCCGAAGAATAATATGTTTTATATGTTGATAACACTGAAATTCTCCGGATTGAGTAATATGAATAGTAAGTTAATATGAACAGATGAATACAAGACAAGATTCAAACTCTGGTCTGCAGAGGGGCAGAAAGGCTTCGGTATCGCCGAGCTGAAGCCGTTTTATTGGCAAAATGTGATGAGCAGTATTTATCGGCTACTATGCCTGCCTTCTTCTTTTTTATTTTTTGATTCTCCCCTTCAGCCGTGAATCTTTGGTCGTGGTTTATGGTGAGGTAAAGATTTCCGGAATGGATTCGTAAAGAGATTTAAACGGATTCTCCCAACACGGTGCTCAAGGAATTTTTCTTTGGCGTTTTCACAGACGGCGTCAAAATGATAAAACAAAATTCTTTGGGTTAAAAAATCTCAATAGTATCGTAATGTATGTGGTTCAGAACGCATTCTTGTAGTTAAGAGAGAAGACATTTTTATTGACTATTTGCACAAATATGTAAGAAATGCAAATTTTGCCATAATTGGGCGATAATATGGAGATTTAGGATATTTTGGGTCAAAGTGATCTTCCTTTTGTGATGTTGTAGGCCACCATTTATAGGAGTAGGGTATTTAATAAGTATGT
Organism: Linaria vulgaris; assembly: GCA_948329865.1. Lineage (NCBI taxonomy): Eukaryota > Viridiplantae > Streptophyta > Magnoliopsida > Lamiales > Plantaginaceae > Linaria > Linaria vulgaris. The sequence goes on along the minus strand of OX415254.1, from coordinate 18,552,567 downwards.
TGGTATTTTTTTGAAGTAAGTACTTTCATTCATACCAAAGAAACGTGCAAAGAGAGCACGGACAGTACATCAGACAACACAATCGCCTAAGCCGCAAAAATGAGGTCGTTCGGAACAAGAGTCAATCCCGTCGCGGAGCGAGCTAAATCATGAGCCGCAGTGTTCGCATCCCTTCGCACCCACCGAATACAAAACCCTCTCCTTGGTTCAAACAATTCAATAAAATCCTTAATAATGTTAGAGTATTGTGCGTGCGACAGTGTTTGGTGAATGATGTCGTGAACAATATTAAGACAATCGCCCTCAAACACTACCTCCGTCCATTGCATTCCCACCGCCAATTTAATCGCCCACAACGCCGCCAAAGCTTCAACTCCCCCCGCAACCATTGTCGACACTAATCTTTTTTGTACCGTGGCGATGATATTACCTTCATGATTCCGCACCACAATCCCTACTCCAATCTCCCCCTCGGCCTCAAACACCGCCCCATCAAAGTTCACTTTAAGACATTCAGCTCTCGGTGCGGTCCATTCCACCTCACCTCTCGTTATCTCCGGATTCATCGCCCCCCCACTCGTCCTCCAATTCAGTGCATACACCGTCGCGAAGTGTGCAATTTCCAGCGAAGTACGTGGTTTCTCTCCCGCCAATGTTGTGTTACGGTGACTCCAAAGAGCCCAACATACGGTGATCATCAACCCCAGCTGGTCCCGATCCACCTCCTTGCCTACTCGCATAAACCAGCCACCCATGTCTTCATTATCCCGGATGTAAGTAGCCAACGGAATATGAGCCAAAGCCCACACTTGTCGTGCCACCGAGCATTCAAAGAATAGATGCCGCGTCGTCTCTATTCCCGCTCTACATGTGACGCAAGAACAGTCACTACATACCCTACGCCGCGCAAGATTAACTCGCGTAGGTAGTACGTCCATGCACGCCCTCCACCAGAAAATCTTAATTTTGTTAGGACAGCGGATTCTCCAAATCTTTTTCCACGCCATACTCCCACTCGAACTTGGTTCGGCTTCCCCATTCCTGTTCGCCAGTCCTTGCGCCAAAATAAGATAGTAAGCGCTTCTAACCGTGAACCCCTCATGTTTCGTATAGTGCCATATTTGTTGGTCCTCCCGTGACAAGTCCCCCAACGGAATCGATAAAATGCAGCTCACATCCACACCCCATAACACCGCACGCACCAAGTCCACGTTCCACCACCCCATTTCAACGTCTATAAGATCACTCACCTTGTCCACCGTCCCGAGAGGTTGCCGCGTCGTTATAGGTCGGAAAGAAGTCGGCCGAGGCAACCACTTATCCTCCCATATCGATATTTGCTGCCCGTTACCAACACACCTGCGTACCCCCTTTTATGAAGGTGTATAAAATAAATGATGGCCTTACTTATGAGGGACGTTGTATTAATTGAACGCCTATCCTCGCATTTATGGTGTCGAATCTTAGTAACCTTTGTACGAAGCTCATCTTTTACGGGTCGTAAGGTACTTTTACGACCCGAAAGGTTTATGCATTATCATATGATGCAGATCACCTCTTCAATCTTACCAATTACAAGTTAATTAAGTCTAGTCGTGACGTTCCGTTTGTTTAATTAACAATTAACCAGTTACAATGACTTACTTTTTATCGGCTAGAAATAAATTTCTTAGTGGGGAGAATATAAGAAATACTCCAAAGTACGATAGAATTACAAAATTTAAAGACACATTCTCGGGTGATAACACCAATTAACAAAAGGATAAACAAAGCTTCTAATTCTAGATTTATCCTATGACCAAGATCTAATATTAACATTGTCCTCCATTTCGTTATTCAAAACTTGATCCTCCTTAAAAATGTTAGAGTTTCTGATATACCATATAATCAAAATTGCAAGGAACCACACCCAACTCATGACTTTTGACTTGTTACTTCGGAAGAGTAACGTCGTAAAATGGCGATAATGGTTGTTTGATAGTACCAGGGAGAGCTGACTCTAACTCCATCCATGAATAGATAGGTGGTTTGACAATGACAAAAAATGTGTTGCACAGTGTCAACATCTGAACCACAAAAACAACAAACAAAATTTTTGTTTTCAAGACTAATTCCTTTTTTGAGGAGATTATCTTAAGTATGAATCTTGTTAAGAATTGCTTTCCAGGCCAATGTGGACATCTTCAATGGTGCACCAATATTCCAAAAATTCCGAGTGAAACAGGAGGTGTTATTCACTCTCGAATGTGAAAGAAGAAAGTAAGCATATTGCAATAGTACAACAGCTCAAAGTGCATCAATACACGGTAATTCCGAATTCATGTCCTATGATTATCAAAAAGGTACAAATACAATTCAAGACCTACAGGATTTTAGCCAAAATAGCTAAGATATATAAATCATAAATATGCTCATTTCGTATTTTTGCATAATCACAAGATGTAAATGTTTTGTTTGCCAATGCCTCTCGCATTCCAAATTTTAGACCTCTTTATTAATCTATCGGGTTATGCTTTAAGCTATATGATCAAATACTTTATACTAAAGCTACCCCATAAACTGAAAAAATAATACACCATCCCCACCGTTCTTTCGGGATTGCAGGCTTTCATTTTCAATACCATGTTTAGGTTCATTCTTTTGTTATTAGTAAAAGAGAGTCAAAATAAAGAGGCCTGAAATTAGCAACACCGGCCACCTTTAGTTTGGCATATCTGTCACGGAAAAAAAGGATTAAAAATCTTTTACTATATTGTGCAGTGTGAACTTCCCTTTAATTTTTCTTTTAACATCTCAAAATAAAAACATAACATTTGTATTTACTCAAAAAAGGAACAGAACATAAACACATTTTTTAATAACTTACTAACTGTTGTTGATATAAATTGCACTTAAACTCGATATTGAACTTTATGATCATTTATTCAATATTGTTGTATTTTACCAAGTCTTTTGGTAAGTAATACATAGATTGATTTTTAATAAAGAAAAAAAGTATATTCTCTATTAGGCAGAAATGTCAAAAATGCTCGTTATCTTTTGCCCACTTTAGTTTTTGCCCGTTATCTTTTTAGGCCCCCGAAAATGTCCGCTATCTTTGTCAAAAATACTTGTTCCACTGTTTCGCTGCCAACTAGTTAAATCGTGTCAGACGTTGCAAAGTCGCGTCCCACGTGGCTTTTTTTTTCTTATTACACCTGGAAATATTAACTAAAAAAATTTCAAAACTAACGTATTATACATACATAATACGCTATATATATACTATATATATGTCGCCATTCACTCTCTCAATCATTCATCCCGCCAAAAAAAAATCTCCAATCTAATTTTTCCTCTTTTCTGAAGAACCCTAATTCAATTTGGGCAAATTCAATTCCGTTCATTTCTCTCCCTCTCATTAATTCAGCTATGTCGGAAACCAGTTATCCCGCTGATATTACTGCTTTTGTGGTAGAACGGTTGTGACAAGGAAATCATTGACCGACGCGAATCACGGTCATCAATTTACCGTATGTTATAAAGGTACGAAACACGGTTGCGAGTTATGGTTTCGGGTCGATGATCCTCTTTGTGAACGCGCGAGAGTTGTGATACCTCAGTTGAGGAGGCAAATTGAATCGCTTGAATCCAGATTGAGGGAATTAAGAAACTCAAGAAATGAAAGATGCAGACGAGGATGACGGAGATTTCGAAGAAGAACGAGGAGCTAGAAAAGAAAGCAAAAATTTGGAACGCATGAACAGAAAATTGTGGATGCTTGTAGTTTTTCTGTTTCTGGTGGTGATTTACCGTGGTTAAGTGTATGTTAGTTGTTTGATTCAGTGTTGTAGGTTTGGTGTTGTTTGTGTCGTTTAAGGTTTGTTTGAGTCGATTATGGTTTAAAAACATGAGTTTATCATGATTTAAGGTTTGTCTGTATGTTATGTTTAGTGTAAGGTTTTTCTGGATTTTAAATGGTTGTTCAAGGTTAATTTTCTATTGTGATCAAGTTGTTTCTTTGGTATTATTTACTGTGTTGGTGTTTATCTACTAAGATCATCTAATATCAATAGAAAAAAGATAGTAATAAAGGGATTTTGGCATCAAGTTTAAAATGGTAAGGATAAAACTATATCTTTAAAATGGTGACCGTTCGGTTGCTTCTTGAGAATTGTATTGCATTTACTGCTCGTCTTTCAACTCTTAAAATCTCACATTTATATCCATCATCTACCCGAACCGTCATCACTTCTCTCATAAGGCATCAAGTAAAAAACCCTAAAAGAAATAACTCTCTCTCTCTCTCTCTCTCTCTCTCTCTCTCTCTCTCTCTCTCTCTCTCTCTCTCTCTCTCTCTCTATCTATCTATCTATCTATCATAATTTTTTCCAATGGCTTCATCAAACCAAACGGGCTTGAAATCTGTATACGACCCTAGGGAGGATGACATTGTTGGTGTTTTCTACAATTCTCGCAACTTCACACAAGAGGAGGAAACTTGGATGCTGACTGTTCTTCGAAGGCTTGTGAAACGCGACATCTGGATTTCTGAGTAGATGATGGAAGAGATATACAGGGAGGTTTCTGACAAACTGGCTCAGAAGAGGGGGAGTTCAGTCACTCCTTTAATGATAAAGGAGAGACTCATGATCATAGAGACTACATTTATGCTTTTCAACAGCCTCTATAGATGCCCTGGTGTCAGTTTTGACAAGCCTACAGGGACCGTGATCACTAATTCGTTGGTGTTTCCTACTTTTGTGAAGAACGTAAGTATAAACCTAATATCAGTTTGATCTATGATGAATAATGTTATTTATGATTTCCATCGACATTGTATTCCATGCAGCCTACGAACATGGACCGTACGTTCATCAATCGGGGGTTCTTGAACTATTCTAGGATGGCCTACCTGTTTCAGGTCAAAAATCTTCCTATTTCGAAGACCCGGGTCCTGTCTTATATGTACATCATCAACATGCGTGGTTTTTGAGTATTTTTTTATGAATTTTTCTGGTGGTCTTTGAACATTTTAGCTTATGTTTATCTGGTGTTTTGGTTTCTGTTATGTGGTCAGTTGAACTGGTTTTTGTTTATGGTCTTATGGTGTTTTGGTATTTTGTTTGACTGTTGATTAAGGAATCCTGTTATGATGGTTAGGAATCCTGATTTTGGACATATGCTCTGTAAGAATCATGTTTTGTGTTATGTGAGTTATGTGTTTCTTTTGATCTATGATATATATGAGTCATGTATGCTATTTAAGCAACATATGTGAGTACAATAGTGTCTACTTCCACATGGTCATACTTACACCAATAACCTCCTCGTTAGTCAGGTACTGGAACCAGCTTGAACACTCCACCTTGAAATAAGGTAATTGTAATACATCTTATATCTCGAGCTGTTAAAAATGAAGAAAACCCAAGTTATTTCCTGTTATACTCTACTATAATGCAACATTTTGAGCAGAAATGAAAAAAATAGCATGAACCCTAAAAAATCTTTCTTCGGCTGAAATTAACAATAAAATGTGAAATACAGTACCACAGGAATCACATTAATACTCACGTAACCTCAAATACAAAACAACGTTAAAAGCCCTAAACAAAATCGAAAACTTACGATAAAGAGGGGGAAACTCAGAATCTTCTTTAAGGGCCTAAGAATCGGCATGTTTTGTGGATTAGAGTTGTTAATGCAAAAGAGGAAATGCGAAATTTGAAAGAACGACGAGATTTAGGGTTCTAAGTGATTTGGGAATTTAAGGATTTGGGAATTTTTGGGCACCTCGAAAAAACTGAGAGAGAGAGAGAGAGTGAATGGTGACATATATAGCGTATTATATATGTATAATACGTTAGTTTTAAATATTTTTTTTGTTAATATTGCCAGGTGTAATAAGAAAAAAAGGCACGTGGGACGCGACTTTGCAACGTCAGACACGATTTAACTAGTTGGTAGCGAAACAGTGGATCGGACATTTTTGACAAAGATAGCGGGCATTTTCGGCGGCATAAAAAGATAAAGGGCAAAAACTAAAGTTGGCAAAAGATAATGGGTATTTTTGACATTTCTGCCTTAATAATTTGACGGATTCTATAAATTACATACGATATTGCTCTTTTTAGTATGGTTTAAGGTTTTTTAGACACTTTTCGATATGATTTTCTTTCACAGTATATTGGTTGTTAGATAATTGAATTTTGATTATTTTGTTAATTAATGAACAAAATCCTAAATGGGTGTTTTTTCAATTAGGCGTGTCGAGGGGAAATAGTGCAGCGATCATTGCCTTGCGCGCGGGCAGCCGTTTGCATATGTTTGTCGTGTTGTGTCTATATTTCTGTTCATGTTACGGTTTTAGAATCTTAATGGTAGTGGTTTGGAATATGATTGTTCATCGTGTCATTTTGAAATTTTATGGATCACAAGCTTTTGTAATACTGTTTTGCCACAAGTAGTGAAAGCTTCCTACTTCGATGTCATTTTTACTGGAGAAGTTGTGTTCGATTCTCAAAAGAAATCAAAATCTAGTCAAACTCTTACAAGTCTATTGTTAATTATTTGTTTAAATCCTTAATTATATTACAGTCTTCCAGAATAGAATTAAGGGGAATCTCGATTTTTCCCATCCACGTCATCATATGTGATACCTGATTTATTCTCTAAAGTGGTGGAGAACAAGAACATTTATATCTCCACGGATTTATCTAATCACCCCATTACATGATCACTGCAATCTCAAAATTCCATTCAATCTAACTTGTTCATGTTAGGATCACAATTAATGTTTGGTTCAGCTAAGAACATGCATGACTCCAGTATGACACTGAAAAAGTGAAAGAAATTAAACAAATTAAAAACACCATAATTATGCTCCTACTCGTTCAATTCTTACAGAATATATGCAAAAGCCACAAACCTGAAAATGCAACTGCCTAACCACCCACTATTTGGAAAGAATTAGTGTACATTTCTGAAAACAGAGAATTAAAACTTAATAAAATACTATTAATAAAAATAACATTTACGAGCAGATTGCGTTATATTAACTTTAGTAATCTGAGCCCAGTAGGGACGCTTCTTGGGCTGGCTTGAAAGTCATCACTGGACTAGAAAAGCTAATGGGCCCATAAGTAAAAGTTCAGGAACTTCCTTCCACAATAAAAACTTGCGTGCCAGTTCTTTTTTATGATTATGAATGAAGCATTGGGGATATCTTAATCAAATTTTCAATTTATGAGTTTCTTGTTTAGCATGTTTCTCATTATAAATTGTCTCCAGAAATTAAATAAATTTAAGTACTATGAAACAGGCATTAATATCATGAAACTTCTTGCAACTAAAGTGTTGGGGCGGTATTATTTTAATCAATAGTGCAACATTATTTGGCTGATGGGGCGGTGCATTATTTGGCTGAAGAGTTGCTGGGGCGATGCATTATTTGTTAACACCTTTTATGTTAGAATTGAGGCTATAAATAGTAGGCTTCCCACTTCATTTCTTATCATCCCAAAATACATATTTCTTTCTCTTATATAATTAAACAATAATATATAAAGAGTGGTTAAGAGTGTTGTTCGTGAGAGGTAAAATTAGAGAGTTTTGTGCGACTTTACTCCGGTAAAAGTCGGAGTGTTGTAATTCCTATTTTACACTCATAGTAAAGTTCTTCTACCTTGCCCGTGGTTTTTCACCCTAAAGTAATTTGGGGTTTTCCACGTAATATCTGTGAGTTGTTTATTTTTCCATCTTTCAATTATTGTGGTATTTTACGCTCTATAAGAAGGGGCCACGTTATAACAACAAGTGGTGTTAGAGCCTCGGTTCATATCCTGGGTCTTGGTGATATCTGTGGGTATCGTACTGAAATTATTTTTCAATGACGGTAGTACGTGATAGAAGCAATGACGGCGAAATTCGAGATCGAAAAATTTAACGGGAGTAATTTCTCGTTGTGGAAGCTGAAGATCAAAGCCATCTTGCGAAAAGATGGGTGTCTCGCAGCGATCGGCGACATGCCGGTGGAAATCACAGATGATACGAAGTGGAACGAGATGGACGACAACGCTATCGCAAATATTCACCTGCCGTTAGGTGATGGCGTGTTGTCAAGCGTTGAGGAGAAGAGGACAGCTAAGGAGATATGGGATCATCTCAACAAGTTGTATGAGGCGAAGTCCCTACACAACAAAGTTTTCCTTAAACGGAAATTTTATACACTAAGGATGGCAGAATCTACACCGATAACTGAGCACCTCAAGGTTTTAAATACTCTATTTCTCAATTGACGTCGTTGAGTCATAAAATAGAAGTGGTTGAACGTGCTGAGATTCTGCTGCAAAGTCTGCCCGATTCGTATGACCAGCTTGTCATCAACTTAACAAATAATGTCCTCACGGATTATTTGGTCTTTGACGAAGTTGCAGCCGCTATTCTGGAAGAAGAGAGTCGGCGCAAGAACAGAGAAGACAGGGAGGCAGGTTCGCAACAAGCAGGTGCCTTGTCGGTGACAAGAGGAAGAACGCGGAGCGCGGTGCAAGTGGGAGTAAGAAACAGGGGAGATCCAAGTCAAAGACCAAGGACAGTTGTTGGCACTGTGGCAAGAAAGGTCACTTGAAGAAGGATTGTTGGAATCTTAAGGATTCGAACAAGAAGAGTTATGATCCTCATGAGAACGTTGCTAGCACTTCAGATGATGGTGATGTACTATGCTGTGAAGCAGCAACAGCTATTCGAGGTATGCGTGGCTTTGATGATGTATGGCTTATTGATTCAGGAGCCAGTTTTCATAAGACTCCCCGGAGGGAGTGGTTTCATGAGTATACACCGATCACTGGATGATCTGTATATAGTTGTAAAATTGAACCTTTGAAAGTTGTTGTCGTCGATACGATCAAGCTGAAGATGCATGACGGGATTGTTTGGACCATTAGAGATGTCCGACACGTGGAGGGATTATGCAAGAATTTGTTGTCTTATGGACAACTCGATGATCTTGGTTGTGAGATTGGGTCGCGAAACAAGATCATGAAAGTTAAAAGGGGTGGTGCGCTTGTACTGATGAAGGTGGACAAGATTGCCGGAAACTTATACATTGTAGAGTGGAGGGCTTTGCAAGTGGGAGAAGCGTCAGTGGCTTCATCTGAGTCGATTGAGAAATCATCAATGCTTTAGCATCAGCGGCTTGGGCATATGTCGGAACAAGGCATGAAGGTTCTTGTAGAGAATAAACTACTTTCGGGCCTCACAAAGGTATCTTTAGCTTTTTGTGATTATTGTGTTGTTGACAAGCAACATCGTATAAAGTTTTGTAGTTCAGATTCTAGAAGTAAAGTCATTCTAGAATTGATTCACTCTGACGTGTGGCAAGCACCAGTACTATCCATGGGATGTGCAAAGTATTTTGTGTCTTTTATAGATGATTATTCCAGAAGATGTTGGGTGTACATGATCAAGAGTAAGGCCGAGGTGTTCTCGATGTTCAAGACGTACAAAGCGCTAGTGGAACTTGAATCTGGGAAAAAGATCAAGTACCTTAGATTTGACAATGGAGTGGAATATACTCGTAAGGAGTTTGACGACTTCTATAAAGATAATGGGATTAAGAGGCAGTTTACTACGGCATACACTCCGCAGCAGAATGGGGTGGCAGAGCGGATGAACAGGACCTTGTTGGATAAAACAAGAGCCATGATGCAGGTTGCACGCTTAGAAAAGTCATTTTGGGCAAAAGCAATCAATACCGCCTGTTATGTGGTGAACCGATCTCCGTCAACAACACTGGGGCTGAAAACACCGATGGAGGTGTGGACAGGTAAACCAGTTGATTATTCTAATCTCCATGTATTTGGGAGTCCCGCTTATGTTATGTTCAATACTCAAGAGAAAATAAAGCTAGACCCAAAATCCAGGAAGTGTTTGTTCTTAGGGTATGCTAAAGGAGTGAAGAGGTATTGCTTGTGGAATCCCACTGCCCACAAGATCGTTGTAAGCAGGCATGTTATCTTCACGGAAGATAAGAAAGGAAATGATAGCAGTACAGGGGAAGATCCAGAAACTACGACAGTCGTAGTCGAGAAGGATGATGAGTAGGATGGCCCTATTGAACCAGAGCATAAACCTGAGGAGACAACAGAGTCAGGAGTCTCGGGGATACGTCGATCGACACGTATCAAGAGACCACCAGGCTTGCACTCAGACTTTTCAATAGAGAAAAATGTTGCGTAGTGTCTTTTAACTGAGGACGGGGAGCCATCAACTCTCCACGAAGCAATGCGTAGTTCAGATGCAGCTCAGTGGATGGCAGCAATGAAGGAGGAAATCAAAGCACTTCATAAGAATAAGACGTGGGAACTTGTGTCTCTACCACAAGGAAGGAAACCCATTGACAACAAATGGGTGTACAAAATCAAACGTAACAGTGATGACCAAATGGAGAGGTGTGGTGCACGATTGGTGGTGAAAGGATATGCTCAGAATGAGGGGATTGATTTCAACTAAATATTTTTCCCGGTGGTCCGAATGACAACTGTGCGGGTGATTCTGGCGATGTGCGCTACATTTGATTTACATCTTGAACAATTAGATGTAAAGACGGCTTTTCTTCATGGTGATCTTGAAGAAGAAATTTACATGCTCCAACCAGAAGGATTTATTGAATAAGAAAAGAAGAACTTGGTTTGCAGGTTGACCAAATCTTTGTATGGTCTTAAACAGGCACAAAGGTGTTGGTACAAAAGATTTGATTTATTCATAATGAGCCTTGGATACAACAGACTGAATGCAGATCCTTGTGCATATTTCAAGAGACCTGGTGATGACTTTGTTATTTTGCTGTTGTATGTTGATGACATGTTGGTTTCAGGCCCCAACAAAGCTCGTATTAAAGAATTGAAGGCTGAACTGACTAGGGAATTTGAAATGAAGGAATTAGGACCACCAAACAAGATTCTAGGGATGCAAATCCACCGAGACATACATAGTAGGAAGATTTGGCTTTCTCAGAGTAACTATCTGTTAAAGATTTTGCGGCGGTTCAGTATGCAAAATTGTAAGTCAGTCTCTATCCCTCTTCCTGTTAATTTCAAGTTATCCTCAAGTATGTGTCCTAGCAGTGAAGAAGAGAGGAAGGAGATATCTCAAGTACCGTATGCATCAACAGTGGGAAGTCTAATGTTTGCTATGATATGTATTAGACCAAACATTGCACATGCAGTGGGAGTGGTTAGTCGATACATGGCAGATCCAGGAAGAGAGCACTGGAGTACAGTAAAGAGAGTTCTAAGATACATTCAAGGAACCTCAGATGTTGCATTATGTTATGGAGGATCGGGTTTTACAATCAAGGGCTATGTTGATTGTGACTATGCAGGTGATCTTGACAAAAGCAAGTCCACGACAGGATATGTGTTTACTCTTGCTGGAGGTGTAGTGAGTTGGGTTTCAAAGTTACAGTCAGTTGTTGCGACATCAACAACGGAGGCTGAATAGGTGGCAGCTACGCAGGCCAGTAAAGAGGCGGTTTGGCTGAAAATAGTTCTGAAGGAACTCGGGCACAAACTAGAGAGTATTTATCTATTCTGTGACAGTCAGAGTGCGTTGCATCTTGCAAGGAATCCAGCGTTTTGTTCCAAGACAAAGCATATTCGGGTCCAGTATCACTTTGTTCGTGAGCAAGTCGAGGAGGGTACTGTGGATGTGCAGAAGATTCACACTAAAGATAACATACCTGATTTCATGACGAAGAGTGTTAATGCTGACAAGTTTGTTGAGTGTCGGTCCTCGTGTGGTCTGGTGAAGACGTAAGCAACATGAAGGGCGAGGTAGAAAGAATGGTGTGAAGATCTGATTAGTCTGTAATCAAATCTTCAAGTGGGAGATTGTTGGGGCGGTATTATTTTAATCAACAGTGCAGCATTATTTGGCTGATGGAGCAGTGCATTATTTAGCTGATGGGACGGTGCATTATTTGGCTGAAGAGTTGTTGGGGCGGTGCATTATTTGTTAACATGTTTTATGTTAGAATTGAGGCTATAAATAGCAGGCTTCCCACTTCATTTCTTATCATCCCAAAATACATCTTTTTTTTTATCGGCAAAATAAAATAAAATTAATGAGAATAAAGGTTACAGATTACATGTGGTATTTCATCCTTTAAGACAAACTAACGGGGAATTAAACCAATCTAAACAGGAATATGCAAAATCTTTATCCTTTGATTTGATCCAGCTCCACGACCGAACTCTGATAAGATCAACAATATTTGAAGCCTTCACATCTTCCTCTTGTAGTACTTTCCTGTTTCTAGCGCACCAAATTGACCAAAGCGTAATAGGCTAAATACTACTCCAGGATTCCTTACCACCAACAAATGGAAAAAGTTGGTAAAAGTAAAAAAGATGATCAACAAGAGAACCCGTCATGACACCCTTCAAACCAAACCAATCAATGACTTTCAACCATACTTCAAACGCAAAAGAGCAAGAAATCAAGATATGATCAGCGTTTTCTTGCTGAAGTCCACAAAAAGCACAAAGGCAACTGTCTCCTTCATTCAAAATACCTCTACTCCTTAAGTTCATTTTTGTAGGAATTCTGTTCTGTATTGCTTTCCAGGCAAAGGCCAACATTTTGAGTTGAGCTTTCAAGCTCCAAAGCCTCTTTGCCCATTCCACCGCCAAAACACTTGAGTTATTCGAGATAAGATGATATGCTGACTTGACAGAAAATATCCCCGATGGTTCGCCCTTCCAAATCCAAATATCTTCATTTCCATGGTTGAGAACGACACTGTTAAGGACCTAAAAAAGTTCACCGCATAGAGTTTGTTCCCAAAGGAAAAGGTTACGCCTCCATTCGATGTGCCAAACCCACAAATTGTCAATCCATGAACCCATTTCGAAAATCGTAGCATTTTTATTGACTGCTACGGAAAAAAGCCTGTTGTAACGAATGCAGAGCGGTGCATCTCCAATCCACCTAGTATACCAGAATCTAGTATTTTTCCCATTTCCAATATGCCGCACAAGATTGTTGTCGAACCACCCATCTTCATTATTATAGTTCACATTACCACATGCAAGGTCTTTCCACCAAATTGATTGCAATATAACTGGAGTTGTGCTTGAGTGCAAGTCATCTGGACTCCACGCCTTACCGTATTTGGAAAAGATAACTTTGGTCCAAAGTCTGTCCCTTTTGGTAAGAAGCCTCCATTTCCACTTTGAGAGTAAAGCTTTATTGAATCTTCCCAAGTCACGAACATTCAACCCTCCACAATCCTTGCTTTTGCAGATATTATCCCATTTAACCCATGGGATTTTTTTTGCGTCTGAACTTCCTCCCCAAAGAAACCTTCTTTGAATTTTGATGAGAGCTTTTATAACCTGCACAAGAGCTTTAAAAAAAGATAAAAAGTAGACAGGTAGCCCAACAAAAACAGAATTAAGAATAACAATACGACCACCAAACGAAATAGATTCACCCTTCCATCCTGGTAATTTGTCAATCATTGCGTTGACCATAGAAGTCCAAGTTTTAATTCTCCTTGGGTTAGCACCCACTGTGATCCCAAGGTAGTTAAAAGGGGGGCGTCCGTGTTTACAATTAAGAGACGCAGCCAAAGAGCGTATCTTGACATCTTCAATGTTAATCCCAAAAAGACAGCTTTTTGCAAAATTTACTTTGAGTCCAGACGTGAGCTCGAAGAGGCGAAGGATATACTTAAAGGGCTTTTACATTCTCTGAAGAGTCCGAGCAATGAAGCACAGTATCATCTGCATATTGAGTGTGTGTAATTTCCACTTTATCATGCCCAATTTCGATTCCCTTAAAGAACTGGAGTTCTCTAGCCCTTTTGATTAAGCCGCTTAATCCTTCAACCACAATAAGAAAGAGTAAGGGAGATAACGGGTCCCCTTGTCTAAGAACCCTTGACATTGTCAATTCTTCGGTTGGGCATCCATTAACAAGCACTCAGATAGAGGCTGACCGGTTGCATTCTCTCATCCAAGCACGCCTAATATTGCAGAAACCCAAGTTGTCCAACATATGATCGAGGAATTCCCAACTCACGCTATCAAAAGCTTTATGAAAATCAAATTTAAAATGATGCCTTTCTTGTGCTTCCTTTGCAACTCATCAATAAGCTCGTTAGTGATCAAAATATTGTCTGTTATCTGCCTTCCTTTGATAAAAGTCGTCTGCTCACAGGAGATAATTTTTCCTATCACTTTGTTCAGCCGTTTGCAAGGATTTTTGACAACACTTTATACAAACAACCAAGAAGAGAAATGGGTCGATAATCATCAAGTTCCAGAGGGCTTTTGATCTTCGGAATGAGAACCAAAAAAGAGGCATTGCACCCACGAGTAATTCTTCCGTTCTGATGAAAATCACTTAGAAAGTTACAAAATTCAGACTTGAGCATATCCCAAAATTGTTTGATGAAGCTAAAATTATATCCGTCCGGCCCTGGACTCTTTGAGCTCTCACAATTCCACACCGCATTTTTGATCTCCTCTTCCGAGAAAGGCGCAACCAAATTAGCATTATCGCATCCTGTAATTTTGTTAAATTCGACATTACAGAGTTTAGGCCTTGAGTGAAAAGGTTCTTTAAATATCTTTGAGAAGTGTTCTTTGGTCTCTTTCTTCATCTCCAGACTTTCTTCAATCCACCTATTGTGACAATGCAACCCCCTGATCACGTTCGCTGCTTTTCTTCGACTAATACATCTATGAAAAAAGCGAGAGTTAGCATCCCCGAGCTTCAACCATTTTATTTTCGACCTCTGAAAAGATAAATTGTTCTGTGATTTTAAAGCTTGCCAGAGTTCCCCAATTTTTGATCTTCTATGGTTGATTTCCTGTTCTGAAAGATTACTATGTTCTTCTTTTTGGTCTAGGAAAGCAATATCTTCCTTAATTTCAGATATCTTTTGCTCCACACATCCGAAAACCTCCATGTTCCACTTTTTCATTTCCTTTTTAAGGCTTTTCATTTTCTCTTTGAGCACAAATCCTCCATGACCCTCAACCCGCAATTTCTTCCATTCTTCACGGATAAAAGATGCAAAACCAGGATGATCATTCCAATAGTCCATAACCCGAAAAGGCTTAGGCCCCCAATCTGTCACCAAGTTTTTGAGAAGAATTGGGCAATGATCTGAGGTGGATCTGTTAAGAGCCCATAGGGACAAAGAACTCCACTTTTGTGTCCAGCCTTCAGAGATAAGAAAACGATATAACCTACTTTTCGCTGTGCCATTAGTACGATACCAAGTAAACTTTCTTCCTAATAAAGGTAGATCAATGAGGTCGAGCCCGGTGATAAAGTCTTGAAAGTCTGAGATTTCCCTGTTATTAGCGGATTGTCTTGAAGTTCCCCTCCTTTCACCCGTTCTGGAAACGACATTAAAATCCCCCGCAAAACACCAATAATCCCCTCCATGAATTTGTTTCAGCGCAATAAGATCAATCCAGAGATTTCTTCTTTCAACAACTGAACACGGTGCATAAACATTGACCATTTGACATGGAGTCTGCTCGGTGCCCCACTTCCCAGTCAAGAGAATGAAATTATTTTCGACTATGAAGTTATCCATGTTGAACGAGTTTATGTTCCATATACACAGTAAACCTCTCGACATACCCGTTGCCGGAGCACTTATCCAATCACATTCTTCATTTCCCCAAATCATAAAGCAAAGCTTGTTATTAAAAGTTTTGAGCTTTGTCTCTTGCAAAAAAGCATGTCCAGTTTATAGCTGCCCACCATTTTCCTAATTTCATTGACCTTAACTCCCCCCCTTAGCCCCCTACAATTGAAGCTAATGATTCTCATTAATCAGCAACATTTCTCAGCCCATCTATTTCAGGATTAATAGTTTTCTCAAATCCATTTTTATCTCTTCTTTCCATCTCCATAATTTTGTTAATATACTCACTGTCGTCCAAGTTACCATGGACACCTAATTTTTTCCCGAATTCCCACACATCAGTTGCTTCGCGCTCGAAACTATCCCTCCAAAACTTTGCATTACACTTTTCGATGTTGCTATCATGAATGGAATCGTTAAAAGAAGGTGAACCTGTATAAAATTCGGGCTCCTGGATTTTATGCGAGCTAACCTCAAGCTTTCCTCTCGAGCTGGAACTCTTGTCGTTGTTTGATTGAAGACCTGAAACGAAGCTCTTCCATTCCTTTTCTTGCTGCTTTTTGGTGATTTTCTTCATTTGCTTTATGATCCTCTTATTTTTCTTACCTTTGACGCCACAATAGGGAGCATACTTTGCGAATTGAGCCCATTTGAGAAGGTTGAGAATTAATTATAGGGTCGTGATATTTTGGGGCCTCTATTGGACTCTTAGCAAGCCCAATATTGTTTTCCACATCAAATGTCTTGTAAGTACAATTATTATGCCCCTTACTTTTCATCTCGTCATCACGGGCATGTGAGCGATTGGCAGAAGTGTGGTCAATATTCTCAAGCTCGTTGACCAAATACCTTTTTAATATAGAAACCTTACAACCTTCATCAATATTAATTCTCGGATTTAACCGTTCAACAACCTGATCTGACAAGTCTTGGAAGTCTCCTTCTTTAGTTAAAGCAACTTTTCCCCACAGATTATCGAGGTCTTCCATGCACGTCTTCTCCACTTTTTCGAATTTCGAGTCAGCGTGTCCAATTATATTATTGCCGAAAAAATCGGTTTTCGATGAGTTCACGTCGGAAAAATTTGAACCATGTTGCACAGTTTGTTCTTGGGAAAAAAGAGAACATGATCCCAAATCTTCAATGATCTGAATATTGTAGTGATTTCCATCGACTATGATCGGGACTGAAAAATTGATCCACTCACGAGACTTGGTGGAGATCAGAAACCTAGCTCTATCCATTCGATTTTTCATAGCTATTGAATCGTCGAGCTTAATCAGATAACCAACTCGTTCAATGAGTTTCTCGAACGTGCTTGAATTCCACACATTAATCGGGAGTCCTATGCAACTGACCCACGCAAACCTTTCATTTACTACAACTTCACTTGTCCATGGTTTTATGTCAAGGAACTTTGATTTCCATCACATATTTTCTTTTGCAATGACACTGGAGATATTACCTGAGTCTTTAGCACAAAGTAAAACCAAATTCCCACCCAAGGAAATCGTTGTAATACCTCCCAGGCCTTCCTTAAACATGACCTCTTCTAAATCCAGAAAATCTTCGATCTTTTTGAGAGAGCCCACCAGAGAGTTTCTAAGCCATTCAACGTCTTCTTCCTTTACGTGGGGGTCGATGACCTCCCTTGTACCTTTAGTTTCCTGAGAATTGAATTTTGGCTTACTGGTATTGGTTTTAGTGATCTCTGCATATGATAGGGGTCCTCTTGGCTTCCACTCAATTTTCTTGTCGCTATGAACGTTACCTGACTACTGTTCCTCTTCGACCCTTTCTCGAATTTTGCTGGGTTGATGATGATCTTAAAAGAACCGATCCAGATGGATTCCAATAGCTTTTCCAGTTTCCCAACGTTAACGACATCCTTGAACCGTACAAATCCAAACATCTGCCCCTTTATATTTCTTTTGTTCGGTATGACAACTTCCTTTACTCCTGCATATTTTCTGAATACCATCCAAAGATCCTTCGCATTCCAATCTTCGGGAAAGTTGGTAAAAAGGAAAGTCTTGATTCCCTCCATCGCAGAAAAACCTCTTTCACTAAATTGAATTTGCTACTGAAAACAGGTGAATCTTCATCATCTGTCACACTGTGTTTTACTGATCTTTCTTCACATCTTTCTTTCTCTTATATAATTAAACAATAATATATAAAGAGTGGTTAAGAGTGTTGTTAGCGAGAGGTAAAATTAGAGAGTTTTGTGCGACTTTACTACGGTAAAAGTCGGAGTGTTGTAATTCCTATTTTACACTCATAGTAAAGTTTTTCTACATTGCCCGTGGTTTTTCACCCTAAAGTAATTTAGGGTTTTTCACGTAATATCTGTGAGTCGTTTATTTTTTCGTCTTTCAATTATTGTCGTATTTTACGCTCCATAAGAAGGGTCCACGTTACAACATAAAGTACTATATATTAGACTCCTACCCCTCTTATATTATAAAAGTAATTCGAATCAAACTCTGCCACAGTATTATAAAGACTGCACCCAAGTTGGGTTTTCTGAATGCTAGGGGGGTCACCACTGGGTCACCCTCCTAGCATTCCAACACGTGTCCTCTGGGACCATTTTATTTTTTATTTTATTTTTTATTTTTTTTAGTGGCATGCGGGCAGGCGGGCAGCCTTATTTTTTTTTCTTTTTTTTAACAGCTTTTTCTCACTCCTTTTTTTAAAATGAATAATTTTTAAAGTCTAATTATCAAAAATAAAATTTTGGAAAAATAATAACGTTGTTTAGAATAATAAAATTCTCACTCCTTTTTTTTTGTAATAAGTGGCATACGGGCAGGCTGCCTTACTTTTTTTTTTCTCATTGCAGTTTGCAAAACAACTACTAAACTGGACAATGTCTTTTTTTTTTCAGTTTATGTTTATATGTAGTTAATTCAAGATAAGATAATTATTTTGTTACTTACTTCTTAAGCTTGGAAAAACAAGCCACAATTTTTCTCTAGAAATCTGTTCAATTTATGTATTGCATCACAGTAAGATAATTCCACACGCAAAAAATTATGTACGATTGCTATTCCAAATCTTGCAAAATGTAAAATTAAATGCTACACAATTAAGACCATATCAAGATATACATAATATACAGTGAAATAAAATTAATCAACAGAGAATTTGACTTTTCATCCACATATTAAAAACATTAATATTTCATTTGCTGCAACATTTGCTGCAACGTTATTATTTTTCTGAAATTTTATTTTTGATAATTAGACTTTAAAAATTATTCATTTTAAAAAAAGGAGTGAGAAAAAGCTGTTAAAAAAAAGAAAAAAAAAAGGTAAGGCCAGGCCTGCCCGCATGCCACTTAAAAAAAATAAAAAATAAAGAAAAAATAAAATGGTCCCAAAGGACACGTGTCAGAATGCTAGGAGGGTGACCCAGTAGTGACCCCCCTAGCATTCAGAAAACCCCCAAGTTGTATGCATGCAGAAAAGGATTGCTACAAAACAAAAACAAACGTAAAATATATGTGGTATAATTAATGGGCAGCACTGACGTAACGAAAAAAGTAGGAATAAAAAGACTACCATTGTTAATTTATTAATTAGATTAAAGACTGCCATTGTTATTTAGTAAGCGCATTCGTCATACCAATTAAGTTTTCACACAATATTTCCACACACGTGAAATACTGAAATTAGAGAAAAACAGCACACAAGAAACCATTAAAATCATAAGTTCAATAAAAAAGTAATTACATTACTTCATGATACTAATTCTATTTTAGTCAACTGTGCTACTACAAATACATTAATAAACCTAAGGTACTTGAAAAAGATATGCAACAGAACAACAACACAGACTGAGGTAATTAAAACAACAACTAAACGGAGATATTAAACTTAATCTTTCCTCCTATAGTTCTTCAACGCAAATGGAACTGCAAAAGCAGCCCCAATGCGACAATTAGCCACAATATTGCCGGGAGCAGCATCAACCTCCACCAATTTCCCTCCATGGACACCCCACACAAGAGGAGCACGAACAGAAGGATAAACGAGTTCAAAGCAAATGTGTTGGCGGAGGTAAATATGGTTGTACCCATGATCGACTCCAGCACCTTGCGTAATTGGGGGTCAGTGGTGAACCAAGAAGTAAGCAAGCCAAACATGATAGCCATCACCATGAGTTGGCCCCGAGTTATCATAATGATACGTACACTAGCAAAAACATATATAGAATCAATTATTTATTAATTAATCAACCTCCAGAAAAGCAACTAATAAATATTGGCATAAAAAAAAAAAGAGGCAAGTATGAAAAGATTAAAAGAACATGCATAACTGACTCGAATATTTAAAATAGATCGAAAGATTAAATGCTCAGTTCATTTAGAGCCGAAAGTATAAACGTGAAATATGAAGAGAATATAATATATATATATATGAAGTTGATTACCGTGAAGAGGAGATGAATTAAGTTTGAGCACAGTTAGAATGTATGGCTTAGGCTACTGTTGATGCCTTTATATATAATATATAGAGGTGAAGTTAGGGTTTACGATATTTGAAATTCATCGGAAAGAAAAAAAAAATTAATTAAACTGCATGTGTAGTGTACTAGTAGTAGTACTACTGTAGTAGTAGTAGTAGTGCTGCTACAGGGCACTGGGGAAAATCCGTGCGATTGCAGGCCTCCCTGTACCCATTTTCAGTTTCATTTTGTTTTTTTGCCAATAACCTGTAATATAATTAGCAAAAAAAGAGATATAAAGAAATCTGTTGTTGAACGTACTATATATATATATATATATATGCAATATCTATTGGTATTTAATAGAATTAATTTATATATTGCTGTCCATGACAGTACTTGGCGGAATAAAAAGCTAAATAGTTAAATGTAATCGAGTAAAATGAGTAGTAATGTTCGGATAAGCGTTAAACATTCCCACTGAGATGTATCTTCTTTTTTACTAGACAATGAGTTTACTTTATATTGTATATATGAGGAATGTCTAGTAATTGGATTAATTAATGTTAATCACTACTGTCTACTTCATTAGAGATTTTGTTTTTTTTATAAATATGACTTTATATGT
This sequence comes from Linaria vulgaris, assembly GCA_948329865.1. Lineage (NCBI taxonomy): Eukaryota > Viridiplantae > Streptophyta > Magnoliopsida > Lamiales > Plantaginaceae > Linaria > Linaria vulgaris. The sequence goes on along the minus strand of OX415254.1, from coordinate 18,531,841 downwards.
AACGAGTAAGAAAAAGATGGTAGAAAGTAAAATTTGAAGAAAATATTTTTTTGATAAGTAGGACAATTATATTTTCACTAATGCACCTATAAATTGGATGATGCATTTGATGAGTACAAACTCGTGAGTAAGTTTATTGTTCAAAATTCTTGACGCATATAATTGTTAGCGATGTTGTTCACTTGTGCTGCTTAAATTTCTTTTTATTAAAATTTCAATTGGAGTTTAACTTTTGTCTAGTAATTAGTTGCACCTCCTTACGTATGAGATATTTAGCACCATCTTAAATTGCACAGAGTAATAATGCCTGTTACGTTTTACACGAATAATGTACCCCTTTTGCATATTATATGGAGATGCAAGTTTTGCCAAAACACTATAGGATTTTCGGGTCATTTCCCACCGCAAAGTCGGTCGGGAATGACCCTTTTTCGGTCGAGAATGACCCTTTCTCGACCGATTTTCGGTTGGAGTGGGCCGGTCGGCATTGCATCGGTCGGAAATTGTTTCTCGGCCGAAGTTCAGTCGGCCTGGGTTTTTTCCGACCGGCCATCCCGACCGAAAATCAGTCAAAAGTTTCCTGATCGCAAGTCGGTCGGGACCAAGATTCCCGACCGAAGTCCGGTCGGGAACAGTCCCGACCGTACTTCGGTCGAAAAAGTAATTCCCGACCGAAGTCCAGTCGGGGAATTTTTTTCGCCATTTCCGACCGATGCCCGGTCGGGAATACCGTAACTTGTTTCCCGACCGGGGTCTGGTCGGAAATAGTGGTGACGGTATTTTCAACCGTCCATTGGTCGGAAATATCGGTGCCCCTAAACCCGACCAGAGCCCGGTCGAGAATTATGTTTGACGTATTCCTGACCTCACTTTCGTCGAGAATAATATTTAAATTATTCCCGACCGCACTTCGGTCGGGAATAATATTTATATTATTTTCGACCAAAATTCGGTAAGGAATAAAACTCGTCAGAATAAAAAAAAAATCTGGTAATAATTACCGGAATATTATTGTTTTTAATATTTTCAAATATTTTCGATTTATTACCCAATTTAAAACATTCTTTAACTTTTTGTGTTTTAGAAGGGCAATTAAATTTTGGATTTATTGCCCAATCTAAAGCACAAAAAAGTTAAATACGTGTTTATTTAAAACGGAAAAAAATGCTTGTTAAAAGTTGAAGAAAGAAGTGAAAATTTTAGCTTTTTTGATTAAAAAAAAAGTGTTTGAAGATGAAAGAATAAATTGTGCTTATAGAAAAAAAATGTTTTGAAATGAAGAGAAAGTTGAAGAAAAAATATAAAGTAGATGAACAAAATGAGGAGAATAATGAAGTATATTTATAGAAAAAGTTGAATTTTTTTGAATTTTCGGAAATTTTGAATTTCCCACCAAGTCCCACCAATTTTTTCGAGTATTTCCGACAGAATTTCGGTTGGAAAAGTTTGAAATTTGGCCTACCCGCCAAATTTTCAACATTTGCCGACCGAAATCCGACCGAATTTCGGTCGGCAATTCTTTCCTGCCCAGATACGCGGTCAATGCCGACCACATTTCGGTCGGAATTGACCTTGAATATTATTTTCGACCGATTTGCGGTCAGGAATTTGTTTGAATATTTTTTCCAACTGATTTTCGATCGGGAACGAGTTTGAATATTTCTCCCGACCGAATTTCGGTTGGGAAAAAGAGTAAATGCCGACCGATTTTCGGTCGGAAATAAGTTTGAATATTTTTCCCGACCGATTTTCGGTCGGGAAAAAGAGTTAATTTTCAGGGGGAGTGTACTTAGCTTTCCATTGTAGAAGATAGTGAAGTTTGTCTGAATAATTTGATCTGATTAGAACAGGTTCTTAGGTTTTGTGATTAAGGCAAAAGGGGGGGAGATTGAAAGTGCAGGTATTCTGGCAATGTTAGATTAACATTGAGAAGTCAATGTTAGACTAACATTGCTGAAACATAATCCGATTTACAATCTTGTTTATATGTATTATTATTGTTTTGCCTTATTCATTTAACTAATTGAGTTCCACAGTTGTGATTGTCTTTGATTATTATTCAGGAAACAAACTTGTCATAGGTTGGACTTATTCATTTAACTAATTGAGTTCCACAGTTGTGATTGTCTTTGATTATTATTCAGGAAACAAACTTGTCATAGGTTGGACGCTCAAAGTTTCCAGGAATGAAAGTTTCCTTAATTAAGCAAACTGCTCTTCAAGGAAAGAAGAGTTCGAGTGCAACTAGGAAAAGCTTTCCAAGTTGAGTCCTGATTTGAAGAATGAGTCTATCCTTAGTTAGATCACTAACGAAGGAACTATTATTCAAGAAGGACTGCGAGAACAAGGAAGAGGAGTTCGAGAAGAAAACAAAGGAGAATTATCAATCGTGTACAACACACCTTGAAGTCCAAGTCAAGAACCTATATATAGGTGTGAAGTACATCAAGACAAACACAAGACAAGAGCCAATCAATCCGAGAGATTAATTTACAGTTGTTGAGTGTTGTCTTATTTTAGCAACGTTTGTGAGTTGTGAGAATAGATCTAAGAGTGAGGAGCTTTTAGAGATAGTCGAAGCAATTCTTGTGTGCTTTGCTTAGTTCGATTAATTTGAGAGTGGGGAGCTTGAAAATTGAGAGAATGAGTTATCTTGCCTACAGCTCGGAAGTTAATATAATCTTATATTCACTTCTTAAACTTGGTGTTTGTTTATTTCGCTGCACTATTACTCTGGTCTGTTGTTAAAGTAACATCGCTGAGTTAACAACATATCAATCTATTGTTAACACTCCAGTGTTAAGTTAACAACAACAACAACGTATCAACCCGATCCACAATTTCGGTTAGTATAGAGAGGCTAATTGTGATATATATTAACATATGTTTAACATAATCGTAAGTAATTACGTTATTAGCAGCTACATATACCAATCTATTTATAAGTGACAATATGAATCGACGCTTCAAACAATTCATCAACGTGCAACTAATTTTTTTTTTTTTTTCACTAATATATAACTAATATTGATGTACTTGATCATTAAATCAACGATTTATCTAAAATGTAGAGCGAAATTGTGAAATTAAGAATATGAATATTATTTCCTACTGAAAATCGGTCGCCAATACCCTTAAACCCTAATATTGCCGACCGAATTTTGATCGACAATAACAACGCCCGTTACTATTCCCGACCGAAATTCGGTCGGAAATAGTGTCAGCCCCCCTATAAATACCCCTCCCTATTCCACTTGAGAAATCAATCAAACATTCATCATTTGCTAAGGTATCCACGATTTCCTCTTGTTATAACTATTTTTTTGTTAGTTTTTCTCAATTAAGATCATCTTTATTAACTTTTTTTTCTGTTTCTTTGTTTTAGATATTGCGGTAAATGCAACGAGGGGCGTGTGTGAATATTAATTGACTTGATCTAAATATTTTCTACGCTACAACAAGTAAGTATTAATTGACTTGGCTTATAGGTACTCGTGTTTTAAAAATTTTATATAAATGATAAATATATTTATTGGTGAAATTAATTGTAACAATTTTTTTTAATTTTCTTAGATTAGAAATGGATTATCGTCCCGATAGATCTTGGATGTACGATGGGATAGAAAGTACCACTGGTTATTTGAATCAACATTACGTGGTTGAGGTTCGTGAATTCATACAATATGCATAACAACAGAGAGATTACTTAGATTTAAGAAATCGTATTAGGTGTCCGTGCCAGAAATGCATCAATTTAAAGTTTTTTGATCGAAACGTAGTACGGGATCATCTTCATAAGTGGGGGTTTGTGTATCAATATTGGATATGGGTGTTGCATGGAGAGAAGGTGAGCGAGGCGTCCACATCGTATGTACCTGAATCCCCGTCTACTAGTATTCACGTTGATAGTTCGGTTCATGCTGATACTTCGATTAGAGAATTGGTTGTAGATGCATATAGGGGTCGATTTGTTGAGGGAGAGGTGTGCAACGACGATCCAAGTCCCGAGGCAAAGGATTTCTACAAATTGATGCAGTTGGGAGACATAAAAATGAACAGTAAGAAGCCGAAGACTGTGCTCCAGTAGTTTGTCGAGTTCTTGACTATCAAGATGATGCATAAAGTAGCTAATGTTGCTTGCGAAAAGTACTTAAGGTTTTCTAAAGATATTATGAACCCAGAGATTGAGAAAATGCTACCGAATATGGTTCCATGCATGAATAAGATGCTCGCGGGTTTGGGTTTAGGGTACGAAAAGATCGACGTATGTTGGAATCTTTGTTTCTTGTACTACGGCAATAATGCCAACCAGGATCTCACATCGTGTCCGATATGCAAGACCGATAGGTACGAGGCTAGTAGAAAGTCCAGGGTCGCAAGGAAGAAATTGTGATACTTCCCCCTAGGCCCTCGATTACAGAGGTTCTTTTATACTGTAGGCACTTCGAGACATATGACTTGGCATTTAAAGTGTCGACAGTCAACTGATAGAATGATTCCCCTAGCTGCAGGCGAGGCGTGGAGAGATTTTGATCGTACATATCCGGACTTCGCAGCAGAGCCTAGAAACGTCCGACTCGGCCTATGTACTGATGGGTTCACACCATTTGGGCAATCTGGGAAGAACTACTCTTGTTGGTCCGTGTTTGTGAGCCCTTATAACCTCCCTCCGGATTTATGCATGCGACCGGAGTTCATTATTCTGAGCCTTATTATACTCGGTCCAAAGAATCCTAGAAAGAACTTGGATCTTTTGCTGAGATCGTTGATTGATGAGTTGAATGATTTGTGGAGTAATGGTTTGTGGACATATGACAGCTCACGAAAGGAAAACTTCCAAATGTGAGCGACCCTAATGTGTACTATTAGCGATTTTCCTGCTTATGGAATGTTGTCCCAATGGAGCACGCACGGTAAGTTGGTGTGTCCTTATTGCATGGGTGAGACAGATTCTTTTACACTTAAGCATGGTGGAAAAGCCTTGTGGTTCGATTGTCATCGTCGGTTTCTACTAGAGGGTCATAAATGGAGGTACAACAAGAAGGATTTCTACAAGGATAGGGAGGTACTTGAAGCGCCCATTCGAAGGAAGACAGGAGCGGAGATGAGGGCAATTGTGGATAGGCTACAATCAGTTAGATTTGGGGCAAACTCCACAAAGCTTCCGGGATTTAACACAACTCATAACTGGTGTCGTCAAAACATCTTTTGGGAACTACCTTATTGGTCCACGAACTTGATTCGCCACAATCTGGATGTCATGCATTGTGAGAAGAACTTTTTTGAGAACATCATCAACACGGTGTTGGACGATGCTAAGTCGAAGGACAACATTAAGTCGAGGCACGATCTTAAGCTGTTGACCAACCGTAAAGAACTGTTCTTGAAACCCATTGGCAGAGGAAGTGAGTATATAAAGCCAAAGGCAAAATAATGTCTTACGAGGGATCAAAAGAACATGGTGCTTGATTGGCTGACCGAACTGAAGTTTTCTGATGGATATGCCTCGGACTTGGGACTATGTGTGCAAAAACAACAAGGAAATTTGTATGATATGAAAAGTCATGATTGTCACGTCTTCATACAGAGATTGATCCCGATTGCATTTTGCAACTTCTTGGAACCCGAGATTTGGGGGACCTTAGTAGAGATTAGCCTTTTTTTCAAGGCGATTTGCGCCTCAGAGGTGTCGGCCAAGGATATGGAGCGATTGGAGGAATTTTTTATTGTTACCATGTGCAAGATGGAAATGGTATTTCCTCCTTCATTTTTTGACTCTATGGAGCATTTTTCCATACACCTTCTGTAAAAACTAGAGTTGGTGGTCCAGTTCATTATAGATAGATGTATCTATTCGAGAGGTGCGGTTTTATATTGTTAATAACAATTATCGATTCTTTGCCAAATATTTTGTTTCTATGAATTAGGCGGATGTTCGACATGAAGGGTTCAGTACTGAACAAGGCAAGGGTGGAAGGATCCATAGCCAATCAATACCTACTTGCTGAGTTGTCCAATATGTGTTCTCAATATTTGGATGTATCTTTTCAGACTAAATATAAAAAATACAGTTTTCAATACTTAAATAAAACGAACAAATAAAACTATTACTACTCATAGTCCTCATCATGAAAGCCAAATGTATCATATGTGGAGGATCCAGCACCATCATCACCATCACCGCTGCATCACCATCGAGAGTGTCATCCTCGGGGTCATCCACGTACTCAGCATCATACATCGTAACATTCGGAGCACCATGCGCAAAGGATTAGGAGGGGGGCGAGGAACGTTGGCTGGCTCGACGAGCATCACCCATGAACCCAATAGGCATGGGTCGAGAAGGAGGAGTACATGTAGTCTCGGTGACGTGCTGGGACAAGTATCCTATGTGACTAACAAGCTAGTCAACCCTCCGATCAGTAGCAGTCCTAAGATGACGGTTCTCCCCCTCCAACGCCCTCGCATAGTCATGTGACATGTATGGCTTCTTCTTTGTCGAGAAACCAAACCGATCGTGACGTGCATCCGTAGGGAGACCCGTAGCCTTCCCCTTCTTCACTCGTCCACTCGTCAGACTCCACAGCTCCTGATCTAGTGGTGGCCACGCAGAATGATCCGCCTCGTACCTCTGGATCATACGGCCTATGTAGTCCTCCTGTTCATTTTGTCAGAATTGTTAGTACATAATTAAGGAAGACATATGTTAATATAGTAATCAAAGAATGCTTTACAAGTTAAATTCTTACATAGATAGCCCTATATTTGGGGTGAACCCAAACGCGGCGACGTGGAGCTCCCTCTGGCAGACCACTGGAACTTGTATGTGCTGATAACGATATGCCTCATCGTGCCGAGGCTCAGGGGCCCCTAAAGGTCTCGAAACAGCCTGCATATTGATATACATTTGTTTTTTTAGCCATTTTGATTTAAGGCAATAGTTATTCGTATAGAAACTCAATTTAATAAGATATGCCATCCTACGTCGAATCTCCGTGTAGCTTTGGGACCCACTAACATGAGTCCCTCGTGGAGGACGATCAGGGTCTGGTGCCTATCCTCATCGCCTGTTCTTCTGTCCTGCCTCTGATTTCTTCGCATGCTCAGCTGACTCCCAATGCGTCACGAACATTCTCTCTAACTTGTCGTTCATCCAGCTGTTCTTTGGACACCTCGCCCACTACGGATCATCCTTCCTGTCATAATAGTTATTCTTCACATTGTACATTACCTCCGTGTAACACTTCTTAGCCTTCATCTCGTATGTAGAATGTGCCCGAAGCAAGTCAGCCGGATCAATGTAGTATATGTTCTGCAATTAATTAAGGTTTTTAATTAAGATTTCGTTAGATAAAAATCTTACTATGTATATATATTTAGTAAACTTTTAAAATCTCACCTTAAACTTAGCCCACATCTGTCCATGGACTACTGGATCGACCTCGGTGTATGAAGAAACACACGTCTTCATAAACTCCCTAATGATCGAGGTAATCGTCGTCGCTATCTTGTTCCCATTAAGAAATACGACGTGCTCATCCAGCTCGGCCCTAAGGCGGTCTCTACGGTCAGCCTGAACCTTGCGACCTCTCGATATGCCTCGGCCCAGTCTTTTCTGCGTTGCTGAAGATGGTCCTGCACCGACATCGTCTGCAGGGGAAGAAGTACTGGGACCCGCCGGTGTACACTCAGTAGATCATGGCCTAGGTGTCGTACGCCTCGATCCAGATGATGACGATGACGTCAATCCTACGTGATCATCATCTAGTCGAAATGGTACTACTAGATCTGGTGGAGTACCGCAGCTCGGTCCGATAGTACGCCTAGGTGGATGTGAAGAAGCAGGGGACTCGGCAAGACCAATATCATGTACATCGACATGATCGGGTGGTGCAATGCCAGAACGAATGATACGTAGACGAGGACCTATCCTCGGTGGATCAATAGGTGGAGCACTCGATGGAGCACTCAATGGAGCACTCGGTGTACCACTACGCCCTCTCTTCGAGGGCTGGCCATGATCGCTATCACATGATGACATGTCGTCGATGAAAGTGCTACGGACTAAGTAAAAACATCTAAGTTAGAATTTTTCTAATTATAGAGATGACCTAAATTTAATCAATACTAAGTTATATAGTTTTTTCCTAAAGTCGTGAACTATGTTATAAAAACTATCATTTCTAAGATATCTAACTCATTTCATAAAATTAACGTCCTAATAAATAAAACAACACATATAAAAATCACATATAGTTTTTCTAAAGTCATAAATAATTACTAAACTATAACATTTCCTAAAGCCTAACAATTACTAAAGGCATAAATAATTACTAAAATCATAAAACTATAACATTTCCTAAAGCCTAACAATTCTTAAAGGCATAAAAGTCTAACATTTCCCAAAGCCTACACTACAACAATGCTTAAATATAGCTGCTAGGATATGGGAGGCGATTTAGGCCTCTTACAGGTAAGAGGCAATATAGGAGGCGATTACGGGCCTTCTACAATATAGGAGGCCCATAATCGCCTCCTATATCTCTTAAGGCTGACTCTCCAGTCAACTGGTTGAAACGCCACCAATCAGAAGCGGCCACGTGGTCAGAGGCGAAAAATCGCCTCCCATTTGCCCGGAAAAGTAAAAATAAAATAAAGGAAAATGGCAAATTGTATTCTGAAAATAAATACTTAAATTAAAACATGGTGGGAGGCGAATTATCGCCTGCTGTTTTTAAAAAAAAAATTAAAAAAAATAACAAATTAATTAATAACCATCACCAGTAACCAACAGGCAACCAAAATTCCATTCAAGCAAAACCATCACCAGTAACCAACACCATCACCAGTAACCAACAGGCAACCAAAATTCCATCAAGCAATAAGCCAAAACAAAAATTCATTCAACCAATACCAATACCAATTCCAAATCCAGAATTCATTCAACTTGCAATATGCCTAAACTATAAGGCAAAATCCAAAACCAAAATCAGGCCATGTCCAAAAGTAACAACTTAAATACATGACAATACATAAAACTGAAACATTGTTCAAAATTTACTGAGTTCTAATAGTTATACAGATTCACTGGAGATAAACCGGTGACATGTCCGGATAGTAGTCTTCTAGGATGGGAGCAGACCCGGTAGGTGATTGTCCGATACCGGATGATGGTTCCGTCGATGGTCCAGTAGGCGATGCTCCATTGGCTTCATGTTCAGCAGATGGCGGTGCGGCTTGAGGTTCAGCGAATAGATTCGCAAACTGGTCAGGAATCTGTAGACCTTGCAACACGAATATGGCCTTCACCGCTTGCTTCAATGTCTGGACATCATTCGCTTGTTTGGCAATTTGTTCATCCTTTTGCGTATTCGCTTCAATCAAGGCTGCTATAGCTTCAGTTTGCTTTTCAAGCAAGTCTTCGTACCTGGCGATGTGCCCGTATTTAGGCTTCGCCCTTGTCTCGAAGCCGACGAACTCTGGGTCGCCACATTTTGAAAGGCCTGGAACAAAATTCTTCTTGGCACCATTCACAGCACGCAACCAGGCAGCCTTATTCAACGGTTTCCACGTGGTCATATTAGCGGTGTGATCTATTATTGACTCACGTATATACTTCAACTGTCCAACATCAAAAAAGAGGAGTTAATAACTGTTAGAGATCAATATAAACACATTGTTGACATAAAAATTATCAAAATACTATTAATATTTCTCGTAAATACATAACATACAAGAAATCAGATCAATGCAACATAATAATTCAGCCAAATCATTGAAACATACTGTTCTTTATTAATACTAATATAATATACTAAGCAACATTCTATTTGAGATAGTTTTAATGATGACTTACATAAACATCGCGCGCCCATTCACTGCCCCACTTCACTACACCGCCGACAACCTTGGAATGTGTTTTCAGCCAAACCTCTTGAATAGGGACATCTTCGGGGCGTATCCCTCTTGCTTCCGCCTGAAAATTAAGATAAAATATCAATATACGTCTACAAAACTTACAAGATTACTATAATAAAACATAGTAATTAATAAAGTGTAAGTACACGTACCATTTCATGTATATATGCTGCTGCACTTTTACACCCCCCGATATAGGGAGCTCCTTCCCTCTTGGCTTGATTTTCCTTGGATTTTGTAGCTCTAGACTTCGATTCGTCCGTGTTCCAGTACGTTATGTAGTTTTCCATCCACTGTGCAGTTGCCCAGGTTTTGTGATTCTCCATATGGCTTATGTCTTTCCTGAACGCCATCCAAAACTTCTTGCAGTTTGTGATCATGCGTGAAAAATTGGCATGTGCCGTCTTGTGATACGTCGCTTCAATGGTCAGAGTCAGCTTCTTGTCCCACTTGTAGCATCTCTACAAGGCACATAATATACTTTAATTAACAGACCAAACAACAAAATAGAACAAATATACTTAACAAATTATTAAACTACAGTCAATTTCTTTATATGTAACGTACTGTCAACTTATTTATACTAAGTTCAGTCAATATTAAACTAAAGTCAGTCTAAAAATACCTAACTAAGTTCAGACGATATTATACTAAACTAAAAATATTAAACTGATTTCAGTCAATAGTATAAGTTCAGTAAATATTATACTAAGTTCAGTGTAAAAATACCTGAAATATTTCCCAGCCGTTTTCCCTTTCGTCCTTGCTAAACTCAGGGTATCCCTTGTGCGCTTTCCTCATCACCTCCTTCAAAATATTGGTGACAGTGGCTGATGCATCAATAAAGCTCCCATCAAATGCGAGCTTTAACTCCGGCTTCAACTCATCGACCGTTTGCTTAGGCCGCCATTTTCCAGACCCTCTATAGCCGAAACATTTTGGGTCCACTGTGCCCAAAAGAGCCAACTCCTCATCCAACTCGTACTCTCGATCATCTTGAACAGGCCCCGTTCCACCTCCCTCAGCATCATCCTCACCCTCATTCTCTAGAACCTTTGTGCTTTCTCGCGATGACTGATTTGACGGCTGTGGCCTGTAGTAAATCACCGGCTGAGCCAAAGCGACTGCATACTACTCCTCAGCCGACATAAAGCCATGCTGGTCCTGCTGAAAAGGCTGAACGGGAGGCATCGACCAACTTCCAGAATCCCTAACATTGAATGTGTCCTCGTGTAGGCCGGTCATCCGCGCCAACTGTGCCTGCGTATACACTCCCTGTGGCTGGGAGGGGGTGAAGGTGGAGGCTCTGAACGAGGGTGGCGCCATCTGTGGCTGGGAGGAGGTGGGGGTGGAGGCTCTGATCGAGGACGGTGCCATCTGTGGCTGGGAGGAGGTGGGGGTGGAGGCTCTGGAGGTGGGGGTGGAGGCTCTGATCGAGGACGGCGCCATCTGTGGATGGGAGGAGGTGGAGGTGGAGGCTCTGGAGGTGGGGGTGGAGGCTCTGGTCGAGGACGGTGCCATCTGTGGCTGGGAGGAGGTGGGGGTGGAGGCTCTGGAGGTGGGGGTGGAGGCTCTGATCGAGGACGGCGCCATCTGTGGATGGGAGGAGGTGGAGGTGGAGGCTCTGGAGGTGGGGGTGGAGGCTCTGATCGAGGACGGCGCCATCTGTGGATGGGAGGAGGTGGAGGTGGAGGCTGTGATCGAAACAGGCCCCAACAGTGGCTGCGTAAACCGAACTTGTGGTTGGGTGAAGGTGGGGGTGAATGGCATAGGCTGACTGCTATGTAGAGAAGTCAGGTGAGCCATAAAAGACGGAGCCTGGGGGGCGTTTTCCATTGGCGGATACATCATCGGTGTTGCTGACTGTAGGCCACCGGTACACAGCCTTTTGGATCCTCCATCTCCTGAACCACTAATCCCTTCCTCCTGCCTCAACATTGGAACTGGCCTGCGTCGATCAGATGAACCACCACCAGCCATCTACAAGTTCATTACACAAAAGAAAATCAGAAAATTTTAACACAAAAAAATGAAACACATAAAATCAAAAATGTCTAATATGTCATAATACCACACAAGTATATTATTCCCATGTATCCAACAAAATTACAGAATCTGGACACATATATTGAGCAAAAACTAACAAGTATATTTACAGAATCTTGACCACCACCAGTCAAGTGTTTCACAAAGCTTCTAAAAAATAACAAGTATATTTCACCAAACAAATCTGGACACATATATTGAGCAAGCTGAAAAAATGAAGAATGAACAGAATGATTGTTTTATACTATGAAAAATATTCAAATAACGAATAGTGCCAAAAATCTATAATTATTTTTGTAAAGTAAGTCAGGCAAGATATCACAGAAAAAAATGTTTAGTATTCAGTATAGTCATTTAATTTATTAGTCGCTTATTATCATTTCAAAGCATACTGCAGATCGATCAATGGACAAGTAAGACTTCATGGAAGGACAGAAAAATTGCATGCCAGAACATGTCAAATGGCCTATATTAGATTCTTAATGTAAGAGTGAACTTCTGAATCTATCAGGAAATAATTAAGCTTCAATACAGACATATTTTGCATTATCTAACTGGAACATGCATTTTAACAGATCCCTTTTAGTATTAGAAGCTAACAACAACAAAATATTAGGAAACAGATTTTGTATATGGTTTAGTTTCTGTCTAGGAAACGTTCTGTACACACAAAAGAGTATTCAATAAAACTCTTCCCTTTCCCAAAACTTCATATCAGTTCTTGTTTTTCTTCTACGACCACAACAGCATACGTGAGCACGACACGACACAATCACAACAGCATACGTGAGCACGACACGACCACGAAACCACGACGACTATAATTGATAAACACAACAAAATAAAAAACATAACAAAATCAAAACCCTAAAATTTCTGGAAGATAATACCTTTCGATTGAAGTGTTCTGTGCAAACCGAATTCAGCCCTCAAACGCCTTTATAGCTTCGCCCTCATATTCAACCCTCAAAACTCTTTACACCTAAATTGAAGAACGTAGTGAATTAGGGTTACTAAAATTGAACGAAATAGCACTGAAATCAAACGAATTGAACGAAAATTGAACGAAAATTGCTTACCTTTCGTCGAAATTGAGCCCAAAATAGCACTGAAAGCAAAAGCCCTAAATTATTGTCGGGTCGACTGATTTCTGGAGAGAGTGTGAGGAAGAAACAAGATTTGAGCTTAATCGAGCTTAATTGGGTGGTGATTTTGTCGTGAAATGGAATTTTGTCGTGAATTAGTGAATTTTGGGGATGAATTTTGGGGATGAATTTTGGGATGAATTCTGTCGTGAGAGAGCTGTGAGAGAGAGAGAGGAACACGATGACAAACAAGTATATTTTTGGATGTATATATATTTTTATATGGGAGGCGATTTATCGCCTCCCACGGCTAAAAAATAAATGAAAAATCATTTCTGGAATTATATTATGCTTTAATTTAAAAAAATAAAACACTTTTTATGAATCCCTAAATTTTCTCCCTCCAATTTTCCCCCCCAATTGTTTGCAAACTTTGGCATATTTTTATTTTTAAATCGGATCACCAATTGTTTTCTCAACGTCATTGCTTACTCCGTTTTTGCTAAAAATTCACGAGACATACTTATTTAACATAATTAGGATTTTAGGACAAAATTATTGATTTTTTAGTTGTTTTAAAGTTTTTTGCAAACTTTGGCATATTTTTATTTTTAACCCCAATTGTTTTCTCAACATCATTGCTTACTCCGTTTTTGCTAAAAATTCACGAGACAACGACATATCACAACCATAGATGAACCATAGAACCTTAAACACAAAAAAAAAATCTTAAGAAAATCAGGTTAAGACGGAATTTTATCATTCATGAAAATATAGTGTCTCAAAGATGATCAGTGGCACTACAAATTTTCAATCACGATTATTGTTACATTGAATATCAAAACAAACTATTGATAATCAGGATCACTGTCATCATCATCTTGCTCTTCGGTGTCATCCTCATCAAGTTCTTCCTCGTCTTCTTCTTCTTCTTCATCTTCTTCTTCACCTTCGTTTCGATGAGTCACCGGATCGTCGGCCACGCTTTCTAGTTCATTGTCTGCTAGATTATGAATATGGTACGGGGTTAGGTGATCATCCGATCTGAAAAAAGGAGGTGTGTTGTCTTGAAATATTTCTGGTCCTTCGGCCACATTACTGCGTAAAGAGGATGTGTCCACAATATGCCTTGCTTTCGTGGTTTGGGCAGACAACCACCCTCTCCTTGTCTGTTTTTGAGAGGGGTATGTGAAATAACATGCTTGTTGAGCCTGAGTAGCCAGGATGAACGGATCCGTCTCCCCTATTGGTAGCCGACGAGTTGAGTTTATGTCAACTAGTGGATATTTTGTATGTTTCTCCATCCCAAGCGAAGACAAATCATACCAATCACACTTGAAAAGAATCACAGTTAGTGCACGACCACTTCCCCAATACTGCACCCCTATTACCTCATGTAGGATTCCAAAATAATGGGATTCCCCTGCATCGTCGGCCTTCACATATACACCATTGTTATTAGTCTTCTTATGCTTGTTATACTGTGTGGTGTGAAACCTAAGCCCATTTATCAAGTAACCATCAAATACTTTCACACTGTTGATTGGGCCGCTTACCAACGCAATGATGCGCGGATCTATAGGATAAATTTGAGAAGCAGTAATTCCCTTGATCCATTCAACAAAGTACATGTTACGTTGTGTTTGTATTTGATGCTCCGGAAGGCCAAAACACATTAGCTCGTCAAACAATCTATGAAAGTCACAATACTTAATAGGGCGATAGGGGTAATAAAGTGTTTAAGCAAATATAATAATGTACTTACCTCAACCATGGATCCATTTCTGGGCAATTGAGAAGGATGTATAACTCAGCAGCTCTATACTCGACTGAGTTAAGGTACCTATCCCTTAGTGCACGACCAATAGATTCCCCTTTCACCTGGAAGATTGAGAGTTCTTCATTAAACGAATCATTAAGTGCAACCTCATTCCTATTGAGAAGATTGGCTCTTGTCTCAATAGATTGCTGAAAATAGTGTTGTAAGAAGTTGGTGACTTCAAAAATGAGATACTCCTCGGCAATGGATCCTTCTACACGAGCCTTATTCTTTACTGCTTTTTTTAAATCTTGCATGCGTCTGCAATATAAAAAAAACAAAAAACAAAATAAAAAACCAAATAAACATTAATCGAGAACATTTGAGTAATAAAGACAAAAAAAAATACAGTTACCTCTCGAAGGGATACATCCACCGGTATTGCACAGGTCCTCCAACCTTTGCTTCCCAAGGCAGGTGTATGGCCAGATGCTCCATACAATCGAAGAACGAGGGAGGGAATATTTGCTCGAGCTTGCACAGTGTAATCACAATCGATCTCTCTAATTCTTCCATTGCGTGTATGCTTAACTCTGTCGCACAAAGCGATCGAAAGAATACGCTCACCTCCGTGATTGCCTCCCAAATAGGGTCATCTAATAAGTCACGAAATGCAATAGGTAGCAACCTTTGCATAAAAACATGACAGTCGTGACTTTTCATTCCTGCTAGTCGTAGTTGGGGTATTTGGGCGCAACGGTTAATGTTCGACGCATATCCATCCGGAAACTTGATTCCACTTACCCATTCGCACACCTTTCGCTTTTCATCTTTACCTAAGCAGTACTTTGCCTTTTTCTTTTTCCACTGGCCGTTACGTGAAGGTATCGGATATAACTCAGTTCTGAGTGTCAACTCCTTCAAATCCTTTCGCGAATTCAAGTTATCCTTCGTTTTATCTGGGTCGTCCATCACTGTATTTTTGATGTTGTCAAAGAAATTTTTTTCACAATGCATTACGTCCAGATTGTGACGGATAAGATTTGAATGCCAATATGGAAGTTCCCAAAATATGCTACGTCGAATCCAGTTGTGGTCTGTACCAAAACCCTCCACAAAGTCCCCATTGTCTCCGTACTCAATTCGAGGTAGATAGTTAACCTCACGTCTATTTTCTCGACCCGATTTTCGAACTATTGGTGCATCGTAATCTCCCTCACCCTTTCTGAAATTAGTAGTGTTGGAACGAAAGTGATGTGAATGAGGCAAAAAACGGCGATGACACTCCCACCAACATGGTTTCTTTCCATGATCAAGACGGAAAGACTTTGTTTCCTTCATACAATACGGGCACGATAGCTTACCATGCGTACTCCACTGGGATAACATTCCGTAGGCTGGAAAATCACTAATCGTCCACATCAAATGCGCTCTCATTACGAAATTCTGCTTCCTGAATGAATCATAAGTTTGAGCTCCATTCATCCACAACGAACAAAGTTCATCGATTAGGGGTCTTAGCATCAAGTCAAGGTTCTTTCCAGGACTCCTCGGTCCAGGGATCAACAAAGGCAAAAATATATATTCTTGCCTCATGCACATATCAGGAGGGAGATTGTATGGTGTAACAAAAACCGGCCAACAAGAGTATGAATTACCAAAGCTTCCCCACGGGGTGAACCCATCTGTGCAAAGACCAAGCCTAACATTTCTAGGCTCGGCTGCATAATCTGGATACTCTTCATCAAAAGATTTCCACGCCTTACCAGCAGCTGGGTGAATCATTGTATCGTTTTCTCCTTTGCATTTCAGATGCCACGTCATGTGTTGTGACGTTGCTCGAGACATATACAACCTCTGCAATCGAGATGTCAAAGGAAAGTACCACAATTTCTTTTTGGGAATACGTTTGGCCCTTGGATTTGTACTCTCTCGGCCCTCGAATCGGTCTGCTTGGCACACTGGACATTTAGTATAACTGCTATGTTCGAACTCCCCATAGTACATGAAACAATTATTCTCACATAGGTCATAAGTCTTCTTTTCCAGGCAAAACCGTTTTAATACACGCTTCATCCCCCTAACATCCTCCGGAATCTTTTCGCGGTCCTCTGGAGTCAACACTTTGTGTAACTGTTTTAGCCATTTGTTACAACTAGCTTCAGTCGTGTTGTGCAAAATCTTATCTGTCATAAATTGGGCCACGAATTCCAAAGCCGTTTCACAGTCTCCTGTACTTATTCGCGTCTCTGATTGTCGCAATAATTCATAGAAGTCCCTTGCCTCGCGGGTTGGTACGTCCTCTGCCTCTTCATTAGACTGAACATTCTCATAACGACCACCAAACACATCGTCAACCATTTCCCTATAACAACCACCAAAATCTTCACGAGGAGGTGACTCCACTGGATTATGAGAACTCGACGCCCCGAATGTGTTACCAAATGACTCACCGTGCGCTACCCAAACATAATAACCTTTAACAAAACCACGCTCATAAAGGTCATACTTAATTCTGTCCATTGTATGATACTTAGCGTTTTTACATTTTTGGCACGGGCACAAAATTTTGCCCCGATTGAGCAAGTTAGTCTGAGAAGATGCATATTCTACAAACCTATCAACACCAGCAATAAAGCTCTGGTTGATATTACCATCCGTCAATCTATTGTACATCCAACTCCGATCTTCGCTGTTATACATTTTAGATCTACACCAACAATCAGAAATCGAATTTATTGTCTAACAATAAACATTACATATCAAGTCAAATAATAAAGAAAATCTGTCCTCAATAAACAGTACATGACAAGTCATTAATATTACTAATACTAACAATAAACATTACAATCAGAAAAAATCTACTCTAATTAAAGCTTACGAAAAATATTTATCACAATAATAAACTAATTAAAGCTTACGAACTAATATTACCTCAATATTAAACTAAGTCAATAATAAAAAAATATATGTAATGTATTCATGAACTCGTAATTAAGTCAATAATAAAAAAATTACATACCTCTTAACGTTCGACTTTTGCAGATCTAATGATACATATACAATTCCGATATTTTGTTACAAAATAAGGGGCAAGTTATATTTTTTTTTTCTTCTTTTTTGAGTTGTACAACAACAATGGAGGAAAATGAAATCTGAAGATGGTGAATAGAGGGTGAAGGGAGATATTCCCGTACATACAATAATTGATTCAAGTGGATTAATTTATTCCTAAAGTGAATGTTATTAATTTAGTTTTTTTTTAAACAAATATGGGACGATCCGCGTGAAAGCTGTCTGGGCAGGTGTGGCCCGTTGATTATTCTCAATCAGCACATCTGAACCGTTTAAATTTAAGCATGTGCTGACATATAGGAGGCGAAAAATCGCCTCCCATAACTGAAAAAAAAATCTACTTATACAGGAGCGAACAGAACATCTACAACACAAAAAAAAGTGTTACTACAAAACATTGTTCTTTGTAACATTCTTAATTCTTTGCAACATTCTTCACCAACATTCTTAATTCTTTGCAACATTCATATTCAATCTTCACCAACATTCACAAGATGAAGTTATTACCAAAGATACAAGGAAGAATACAAGAAAAAATACAAGAAAGAATACAAGGAGTATTATTGCAAGATGAAGATGGTGTTCATATTCATTTTATTTTGCTAGGTAGCTAGTTTTATTCATGTATTGGAATGTAGTGATATATGTTGCAACTTAATTATGTTTGTATTATTCTATTTACATGTCATTGTATTTACCAAATGTAACTAAATAATATAATGAAATTATATGAATCTCATCATTTTGTAATGTTAGTAATAATTTTTTGAATATATAAATGTGGATGAATTAAATCATGTTGTGTTTTTATTTAAATTTTTTATTCAAAAATAAGCAAATTAGGAGCTATTATTTCAAATGAAAACTAATGAAAAAATTCAGCGGCAAAATTTTGCCGCTATTTTTTTTACACAATTCTGTAAATATAGGAGGCGAATAATCGCCTCCCATCATTCTCATATTTTAATAATAATTAGAAGCCGAAATTAAATTTTAATGATAAATAAAATATTGAAGGCGAGTAATCGCCTCCCATCGTTCTCACATTTTTGCATTTTCTTTAATTGATAAATTAAATATAAGAGGCGATTGATCGCCTCCCATAATAATATAAAGTATTAAATATACGTCTGACCCCACATATACTGCAGCGGACTAATCGCCTCATATCCCTAATTATAGGAGGCGGTTTATCCGCTCCCACGCGCCTGCAGAATTCTGAAGGCAAGTAATCGCCTCTCATATGATAGAAGGCAGCCACATAAGTGGCAACAGCTGGCTGGCATCTGATCGCCTCCTATATTTTATATAAGAGGCGATTGAGTGTATATAGGAGGCCATTCATCGCCTCCTATATTCAAGAATTGTTGTAGTGCTAATCGCGGGAAAAGTATTTTCGACCGAATCGCGGTCGGGAATGTTATTTTAAACTTCCCGACCGAATATCAGTCGAGAAAAGTTTTCTCGACCGACATTCGGTCGGGAATGCTCCCGACGGAAATCCGGTCGGGATTTTCCGGTCGGAAAAACCCCAGAATTCTTGTAGTGAAAGCTCTTAAATTCATTTACTATTTGATCAACGAATACGTCATCAACATATTATTAGTTTCACATACTTGAGAAAATATGTCTATCAACTTGTTGCACATGATTATTATACAGTGGAAGAATTATTTTGACATCATTAGGGCGTCTAATTTCACAATATTGTGAAAAATATGATTAAGTTGTTAGTGCATCATTTCGTGGGCACTTAAATAATGTACGGGTTCGTTTGGATGTAATTTTAATAATGTGGTTCGGTTTGTTTTGGTTTGGATGTTTCAGATATATCATGTTCAAAAATTGAAAATCACTTTGGATGTAATTTTAATGTATATATAAATATCACATCAATGTTATGGATATATATATATATATATATATATAATATAATACTTAATTAAGAGTGATGATTTGTTGATTAATAGTATTTATAAAACATATTTAGTAAAATCTAATTTTCCTCCTTCTCATAGGATATAAGTTATTCAATATCCGTCGATTATCATCCTTGATTAATTAAAGGTAGCCAATCAAGAAAATAGAATAAATTAAAGGTATACGTTGCATGTTGGTAAGGAAGATAAATTCACATTATAAAAAAGTTTTAGACATTTTACCTTTTTTTGACATTATAACTTTAGACATTATAACTTTTTTTGTTTACTTCTGTCACCGGCTCCTTGCCCTTCCTTCGTTTATTTGTCATCTGAAGACATAAACAATGTAATGTTAAAAACTGATATTCAATAAGTACAAGATATAAAACATGAAATCTCCACTTATATAATTAATCTAACTATCAAAATATCAAACAAGTATCTACTCAAAACATCATGTATTTCTATTATTTGATAATGATTTATACTTGTAATTACACACTTTCCTAGACTCAAGCAATGAACTTTAATAAACACAGAATGTATTTCACTAAGCTTGGCATATTAACAAAAACCTATCATTCGGTTTGTATACACTATACTCACTGATACCTCTAAGCAAACAACATTAATTTCCTCAATAGGGACCTCTAAGCAAACAACATTATTTAGTAAGGACCGCCAGGCGGTCCCTGTTGGGTCAATAGGGACCGCTAAGCGGTCACTACTGAGTCATCAGTGACCGCGAGGCGGTCTCTACTAATATTCATATTAGTAGGGACCGCCGACAGTCACCAATATGGCCAATAGGGACCGCAAGGCACTCCCTGTTGACAACGCAGTGTCAACAGGGACCGCTAAGCGTTCGCTATTGATACTTACTTTTGTCAATAGGGATCGTTGGGCGGTCCCTGTTGGCTGTCAATGGCCTCTAAAATGGGGTGGTTTCACACCTGCAAGTTTTTCCTCCTCCTCCTGAATAAGTAACAAATTACTAGTAATGTTATTAGACTCCAGAATAACAAATACATAAGAAAAAAAACTAATAGTTGGACATAACACATACTCTCATATTAATAACATTAATAAAAAAATCTAGCATTAATAGTTAAAAGTCCAAAATTAATAAACTAGTCTTACAATAATAAAAAAGTACAACATTAATAAAAACAACTACTCGTCACATGATCACTGCCCCCCCCCCCCCCCCACCCCCTCATCATCACTAGGCGGATACACGACCCCCTCATCACCAGATGTCTCAACCAAATCATGCATATCATCCAAGGTCGCGAATGGATCATCATATTCACCACCACCACCACCACCATCAACACCAACATCATCATCATCGACACCAAGGTCCTGGACCTCATATCGGCATCAGCATCACTCCCCCCATCATCACTATCAAAATCATCGACATACTCGGTGTCGGTGGAAGTACCTGGAGCAAAAGGATCTGGTCTCTAACGTATCGGCCTCGGAATCCTAAATGTGCATCCGCTCCTAATAGCACTCCCCATGAACAAGTCTGACGGAAGCTCTTGGAATGGTCGGCCTATCTCCGTCTGCATGTCCTCTCTAAAATCTCGTAGCCAGGCCGCCATGGAATCGACTCTCGGATCTTGTGTCGTCCTCAACTCTCTGTTCTCCTCCTGAACCTTTTAAATATCAATTCAACATTTTAATTGTGCATTTAATCTAACACATGTAAAATTATAATTTAAACTAACACATGAAAATTCTTATTCACTTCTAACTGATCAATCTTTTTTTCCTTTAAACTAACAATCTAATCAATCTTTAATCTAACAATCCATATAATCTTATAATCTTACTAATTAAAATTTAACAATCTAAATTTCACAATTTAACTATAAACAAATCTAATCTAATTTAACAATCTAATTTTCACAATCTAATCTAATTTAACAATCTAACAAACTAATAATCTTACAAAATAACATTTAACCTACTATTTATACACTAATTAGTCTAATCTAACAATCTATCAATCTTCACTAATCTAATCTTTTTTTCTTTATTCATTCACTAATATAATTTAACAATCTAAAAATCTTCACAAATCTATTTTTTTTAATCATACACTAATCTAGTATAATCTAACAATCTAACATTCTTCACTAATTAACAATCTAACAATATTAACTAATCTATCTATAAAATTAACACAAAATTAACACAAATTAACAATCTAACATTCTTCACTAATCTAATTATATTAACTAATCTAATAAATTAACACAAAATTAACACAAATGATCAAATTAACACAAATTAACAACCTAACAAATCTAACAATCTATCAAATTGAGAAAATAAACAAAAATTAACAAAATTCGAAGCTACATTTGTGTCGGTGGCAACGACGTGGCGGAAAGAGGCTGGGACGAGCGGAAAGAGGCTGGGACGAGCGGAAAGAGGCTGGGACGAGCGGAAAGCGGCTGGGAAAAGTGGAGACGCGCGGAGACGAGCGGAAATTGACAGAGAAGTGTGGAAATTAGCGGAGAAACGGAGTGGGTGATTGCTACTCAGTTTAGGTCGCTACTCGTCCTTGGGGTCGCTGAAAATGGCGGGTCGAGTCGGAAGCTTCAAAAACGGGCGGACATGGCGAGGAAAGAAGGAAATAAAACAATAGTTTTTTTTATTTATACCAAGGAATCAGCGACCTGATTACCTCCGCCAAAGATTAGGGTAACATGGCCCTAATTTTGGCATGCATTTTGGCCCAATGGACCCAGCAACCTAGGTTGGGTTGTTGAAAGTCTCCATGACTTACAGCGACCTAAGTTGGGTCGTTGTTATCTTCAGCGGTCGCTGAAGGCCAGCGACCCAACATCGGTCACTACTGGGCGGTCCCTGAAGACGCCCAGTCTTGTTTTGTAGTGTTATTAGTCATTTTTCTTTTTTTCCCACGCTATGCGTAGGTACTAAAAAAATTGAAAAAAAAGATGGGGGGAAGAGGGGGCTACTGTCCCCAACCCCTATGTAGATACGCCCCTGGACTCACTGAGGACGTTCGACATTTGAAAATATCAGCCAATCTAGTTGTGGTTATCAATAATGTTAGTTAGCAATTGCAAGAACTTAATTAGTGAACAAATTTATTAGGAATAGGACCTCATTATTTTATTTTGAAAGAAAATTAAGTTCAAATTTGGAGGTTTTCATAAATCCCATTAGCAACTGAGTTGCGTCCAGAAAAAAAAAAAAAAAAAAAAGCTGTGGTGTAAAATTGTAAGGAGTATTTTAATTTGCTTATTTAATGTGTTTTTTGCTTTAAACGTTGAGCCTATCTAAAATTTTCGAAAATGGAAAAAGGAATTCCGGCCAGCTAGGTTAGGAATTTTTTTACTAATGTGTTTTGCAAAAATTTAGTCCACGCTTGAATAAACCAATTACATGACAATTTTAAATAATGTAAAATGGTTATGAATTATGATCGAGTAGTGGCATTACCTTGTTACGTTTAGTTTTAGAGTGCCACTAGTTAATGTGAAATAAATAAATTATAAATAGAATGTTTGCTTATCCTATTTTAATGTGAGAATGACTTGTAATTGGTAGAATTTTTTTATTGACTTAGTCATCAAAGATTAAGTTGGACTCTTTAATGACTATGACAATTTAAAAAAAAAAAAAAAAAAAAAAAAAAACCCTTCGAAAGAGAAAATGAAATAAAAATTTGCGGTATTAGCAGGACACTTGGCCATTGATGAACATCATCTTTCCATTCCACCGAAAAGATTAAATGTACGTAGGAATTAGTATAATCATTAAATATTCAAGAATCCATATGAGATAAAACGTGACTGACATCGTCATTTGATACATGGCCGCCATATATATTTTCGCGCGACACAACTGAAGTTAAGGTCACAAGCAATATAAAGTCGTTCAAATCTCAATATTGAGAGTTTTATTTACTTATCTGAAGAATAATACGTTTTACATGTGTGAGCATATACTGACCGCCTCTTCCATCTTATCACTTACAAGCTAAGTCCGGTCGTGACATTACATTTGTTTAACAAACCAAGTACGTACTATGACATTAAGAAGCACTATACCATCAAATTAAAGTCGTGAGGGCAATTTGGTGACATGCAAGAAATTAAGTGTTAATTAGGCATCCGGGTTTACATGTTGATCCTCAATTGGGCCTCAATTTGGGTTTGCTTACTAAAACAAAATTTCTTTGGTGCTGGTATTAGGAATTAAAAAACCATAAGACAACGGCTCAAAGTTCGAAACACGGTAATTTCTAATTTAAGTTCTACAGCCTTTTAGGCAAAATATAATAATGATATATAAATGATAAATATGCTCACTTTGTATTTGAAAAAACACTAAAAGATCCTCTAAAATTCAAAGAATATTACATACATCCTATATTTAATTTAAAATTAAGTCCTTAGCTCTTATTTTCATTCAGTTTGTACTTCTACATAGCTAGCAAGTTGTAAATGTCTCTTTTACAAATGTCTACCCCATTCTAAATCTTAGACTTCTTTAATATATCGAGTTATTTTCTTTAGGCTATGATCAAACACTTTATAGTTTATACCAAAGCTACCCCATAAACTGAAAAAGGGTATACACCATCCCCACTATTCTTTCGGGATTGGAGCTATCTTTACTAACATGGGAACTCAAAATCAGGGAAAGTAATGAAAAGAGAAAAAGAAGTTACGTGCGAAAAAGAACATTTGTTTGTATGGTCATGTATCAAAGTCTTCTATCAAAAAATAAAATGTATCAAAGTCTTGTTTTGTAAATATTAGAAACGTTGGGGGAGGTCCTCGCGTGATTAACATATAATTATAAGTAAAATATAATTTATTTGATGGTAAATTAATTAAATATGCATAAAAAAGTTATATATCTTAACCTTCTTTTTATATAAGAGATAATTAAGTTATATTCTTTTTCCTTTAATGAGAAAGTTTAAATAATGATAAAGCTAAAATAAGTTACAGTTGTATCCCGATTAATAACAAAATTTCATAGTGTATAGAGGGATTAAAAAGGAAATCAAAAGATTGGTGTCAACATGCCTTCCTTTATATATATGTGTCGTGTTTGTTAAATAAATTTTTAAAAACAATGGCTTGTTCCAAAAATGAAAAACTATTATTGCAAATAATTGAAGGATAATTTTGTGTTTTGTTTAGTGTATAATAAAAATAGAAGTTGTCTAACATCTTTTGAGAAGAAATTATTTGAAATTGTTTTGAATCGAACAAATCTGTATGAACAAATCGCACACAAACACGAACCAATTGAGATAGCAATCTATCGAAGAACGAAAACTGTAAGAAAAGAAATAAAAAAATAGATCGATCGAATACACACAATTACTTGATTTGGCATTCACCAATCAATGCAATTGTGAACCCTATTTCAAGGAGCAATGAGAGGATTTTATTATGCACTAAAATCTGTTATAATTACAATGAGAATCGAATGGCAAAATTGAGCTCAAAAACGATGAAACGTAGTTGTTATATTGCTCAACAAACTCACGTGCCGCGAACGAGAAATAACTGCCTATGCGAGCTCATTGGCTTTCTAACTCAATTTTGAAGCTGCAACATGACTAGATTACCCTACGACTTTAAAATCTAAACACCACTTCAACAATTCTCCACCTTAGTTTAGATTTTCGGAACAGCACAACCAACAAATCAACCCAATGCTCAACTAGTCCTCAACGGGACTAAGCTCCAATCAACTGAACCATTTCCACGCAATAGTTGGACTTATTGCCTGTCAGAGGTTTTATGATCATATCAGCTTGTCTTCAGTTGAAATTTTACCAACAATCACTGATCCCTTTGACACAACCTCTCTCACAAAATGTAGTTTGAGGTCTACATGGTTTGTCCTCTCATGATACACCTGGATTTTCTCAAGTGTATTGCACTTCAGTTAGCACAATACACTATGATAACCTTGTCCTGGAGCTTCAGTTCCCGCCAAACTATCAAGTCATAACACTTCCTTTAAAGCTTCTGCAAGAGCTATGTACTCTGCCTATGTGGTTGATAAAGCCACGACCCTCTGCAAGTTTGCCTTCCAACTAATAATTGTACCAAATGTTGTGAACACATATCTACTAGGGGACATTATTATGTTCAAGCAACCAGCACACTCTAAATCGACAAAACCTTTCAAACATTCTGAATTGTCACTTTGGTCTTTAGCTCCACCATAGACCAACACCTTATTCTGAGTTTCCTTGACATATCTCATGATCCACTTCAAAGCTTGACAATGGATCTTGCCAGGATTTGACATAATCTGTTGACTATGCTTACTAAGTAAGCCAAGTGAGGTCTAGTACAGACCATGGCATACATCAGTGACCCCCAAAACATTTGCCTATAGAGTCTTACACATCAATTTCTTATCTTCTTCTGTCTGAGGTGACTAACTCACACCCAGTTTAAACTATTGTGACAGTGGTGTTCTGACCACTTTAGCTTCTGACGTTCCAAAATTTTCTAGCAACATTCTAATATAATCCTCTTGAGATAAGTATAGAAGCCCTCTACTTACTTCCATTCTCAGAATCTTCTTAGCAACCCTTAAGTCCTTTATTTCAAACTCATCTTTCAATTTGTTCCTTCTATCAGTAATTTATCCGTTGTGCTTAATAATGATAAGTATGCCATCCACATACAGGAGCAAAATTGTAAAAGACCTTTCAGAATTGAAATTGAAATACACACAGTTGTCAAACTGACTCATATTGAAACCAACCTTCATCATGAACTCATCAAATCTCAAGTTCCTTTTCCTTGGTGACTGCTTCAGTACATACAAAGATTTCTTCAGTTTGCAGACAAACTCTTCTTTCCCTTTAACTTCAAACCCTTTAGGTTGCTTCATTAGAATCTCTTCATCAATATTTCCATAAAGGAAAGTTGTTTTATCATCCATTTATTCTAGTTCAAGATCATAAGTTGCCACAAGAGATGAAATCACTCTGGTGGATATGTGTTTAAACACTGGTGAAAACACCTCATTGCAGTCAATATCTTCTCTTTGTGTGAAATCCTGGCAACTAATCATGTCTTGTATCTACCCTTCTCCACTCCAAAAATACATTTATTCCTCTTAAAGATCCACTTACATCCTATAATCTTAGCTCACTTAAGTCTCTCAACAAGTTCACATGTTGTGTTTATTTCCAGAGATTTCATCCCTTCTGCCATTGCTTTAATCCAATTGTGCTTGACTTTACGAGTCATATCAATTTTATAATCCTTATGATCTTGTTCTAAAATATTACTAGCATCAACTAATGAATATGCTAACAGATCGGCATAACCATACCTCTCTGGTGCTTTAATTTGCCTTCTAGTTCTATCCCATGTAAGCATGTATGTGTGATCCTAATGTTGATCAAGTTATTGCTCTAGTTGATCAGTTTGAGCTTTGGCTAGTTCTTCTTCCTCCAAAAGCCAAGTACCGACTTTTTGCTGCCTTTGATCTGACACAGGCTCCACCTCAAACTGATATACCTCATCAGTTTTTCTACCTTGATCATTCTCAGTAGTAGTTGTAGAACTACTTCCAGGGTATGTCATTGCTTCTTCATTGAACACCACATCTCTGCTAATTATGCATTTTCGCTGGCGTACTTAAAGACACCAAAGCTTATAGCCCTTAACTCCTTCGAAATACCCTATGAACATGCGCTTAAGTGCTATATGTTCCATCTTATCTTGTTTAATGTGAGCATAAGCAGCATATCCAAACACCAGCACATCCAAACACTCATAGATTCTGCAAACTTGGTGTGTGTTCAAACCATACCTCTTTAGGTGTCTTCATAGTCAGAGTTATTGAAGGGCACCTATTGACCAGATACCAAGCAGTAACCACTATATCAACCCAGAAAACCTTAGGTAAATGAGTACTCTGAAGCATACACCTTACTATCTCAAGTATAGTCCTATTAAACCTTTCTGCAAGACCATTCTACTGAGGAGTACCATCAATTGTTTTATGTCTTACAATACTATTTGTCTTACAATATTCATTGAACTCATCTTAGCAGAATTTAAAACTCTTCTGTCTTGAATCTCTTCAGTTTTCTTCCAGTTTGTTTTTCTATAAGAGTTCCACTAATTTTTGAAATTATCAATGTTTTAAAAATCTTATTTGAGGCTCGCTTTAAAGCATGCTTTGAAGCAAAGCTTACTCGAAAGCGCCTCAAGGCTCATGCAAAAACTTAAGTGTTATAAAGCTTACGCCTTATTGCCAAGGCGTACACTTTTGGTGCGGTTTTTGCGCTTTACGCCTTGAGAAATAAACTAACGCCTAATTATATATTGAAAAAAGAAAGAATTTCTCACTAAATCAATGGCAGAATTTTGAATATAATTATAATGTTGAAGGTAAAAGTCAAAACTCTGTTTATTGACAAAAAAGTATGTGGTTCTTTTTTTAAACATAAGTGAAAAGGAAAAAGCCACAACACCTATTTTCACAGTAGTTTTATTTAGAATATGCATAATAGTGTGACCAAAGTGCATTTATATTATACTTAGAACATATTTATATAAGATTCATATTATATATTCATATTTTTAGCAACACTTCTTTTCTTATAATACTTAACATCAAAACCCATAAAGCTTACGCTTTGTGCCTCAAGGCTTACGCCTCGCTTTTTGGAACATAAAATGCCTCACCTACACTTTCGCTTTTTAAAACACTGGCTTTCATGACGCAAATCCATAACTTTCTTGAAGTCATCCACCGGTGATAGAAAATACTTGTCACCTGAATGAGAAGGTAATATGGAAGGCCCCCACAAGTCAGCATGTCCATAGTCAAACGATTCTTTAGTTCTGTGTTGTGCATTTTAGAGCTTCATTTTATGTGCCTTTCCCAAACCACACAGTTCACAGAAACTCAGCTTTTCAAGCTTATTAACTCCCACCAACCCCTGCTTCTCTAATTCAACCATCCCTATTTCACTGACATGACTCAACCCGTTATGCCATAACTCAGTTTTTTAACAAGGCTTTACCATAGTTGTAGTTATTGATCCAAGTGCAACTGTTCTCTCCAAGGTATAGATTTCTTCCTTAACCCTTCATTACAACCATAAATTCCAACCATAAATTCCTTTAGAACCTTCAGAATAACAGATTCACCTTTGAATTGGTTACCATTATTTCTAGTTGACCAAGGGATATCAGATTTGTTTTCAAGTCTGGCACAAATCTGACTTATCTCAACAACTTCTCAACTCCATCATGGAATTTGAAACTCACATGTCCAATCCTTGAATCTTACATGGTTTATTGCATGATAGTAACACTGGTCCACCTTGTAATTCAACATGTTGCTCAAACAAGTCTTTATTTGGTGTCATGTGAAAAGAACACCCAAAATCAAACACCCATTCATGCTCAGGATCTTGGATACCATTAATGCATCAACATATTTATAACCATCTTGCACTATGGCAGCATTCCCAGACTCCTGAGTTTTATCAAGGTTGTTCTTCTGCCTCTCAAGATAGAGTCTCATAGTGTGCCATTCATTCTCACAGTGATTACATTTAAAACTCTTTTTGCCACTCTTCTCTTGTGTTTTCTGTTTCTTTTATCATTCTTGCCTTCCTTCTTCTTATTCTTACTACTAACCGTCATACCTTCACCACTAATCACAATCTTACTAGTCCTCCTTCCATTCAACTCTTTTGAGTTCAAAGCAACTTATGCTTCATCAAGTGTCAAAGATTCTCTACCATAGATTATAGTTTCCTTAAAATGACTGTGAGATTTAGGCAAAGAACGCAACAACAACAAAGCTTGATCCTCGTCTTCAATAGACACATCGATATTTTCCAGACCTAGAATCAGTTTGTTGAAAACATCCATTTGTTCCTCAATAGACTTATACTTTTGCATTTTAAATGAATACAAAGTTTGCTTTAGATATAATCGATTAACTAGAAATTTGTTTATGTACAAACCTTGCAATTTGGTCCACACGCCAGATGCAATCTTCTCCTTCGACATTTGCCTCAATACCTTGTCTCTCAAACTCAGTATTATAGCATTGTGAGCCTTTTCAGGCATTGATCTCTTTGTTTTTCATTAGGATCCTTATCCACGCTAGCTTCATTTAGTGCATCCAGTAGCCCTTGTTGAACGAGAAATGCACACATTTTCAATCTCCACAATCCAGAATCGACCATTGCAACTCGATCCACGTTCACCGCATCGATTTGTTTTAAATTGAACAAATATATATAAATAAATTGCACACAGACACAAATCAATTGAAATTGCAATCTACCGAAGAACGAAAATCGCAAGAACAAAAAAAACATATCAATCAAACACATACAATTACTTGGTTTGACATTCACCAATCAATGCGATTGTGAACCTTATTCCTTCATTTTATTATGCACTAAAATATGTTGCACTTACAGTGAGAATCGAATGGCAAAACAAAGTTGTATATATTGCTCAATAAACTCACGTGTCGCGCACGAGAAGTGACCACATATGCCAGCTCAATGGCTTTCTCATAGAATTTCAGCTGCAAAATGACTAGATAACCCCTCTGACTTTAAAATCTAAAAACCTACTCCAAAAAAAAACCAAAAAAAAAAGATCCACGTGTACGTTCATCTGGCACATGTGCCCTTGTGTTAACAAATTCCCCTGTATATTAATAATTAAATGGAAATCTCATCATTCATGTATAACATTTGGTATAATTAGCGTGAAAGGCCAAATTACATTTTATTTTGTTGAAATCTAAGGAACTCATAATTGCCTATCTATATATAATTAACAAAAAAAATTATTATTTTTAGTATCAAAATCCTTTATATGTTTGGTTATTTTCTTGGACTTTTTAATGAAATAAAATCCTTCAACTTTCATTTTTGCATGTTACAATCATACATATCTAAAATAAATAAGTGGTACGTTTCACATAAATTAAGTTCATATATTAACACTTATCTAATGATACACACGAGAGGTTTCTCTAAAAAAAATGATACACGAGAGGTAACTTGGTATATTTGTCGAACAAAAAGCAATTCGAGGAACACTACATGTATGGATCAGAAAAGGTATCACATGAGGTATTTGTTAATAACATATGGGCATTGTAGCACTACTATTTCACTATAAACGCCAAACACTATAAAGCGAACCTAAAAACTCTCAAAGAAAAAATATTTTTGAAATTCATTCACTCTCCCATCTTATTTTGTAACAACGAACGCCACTCTTCTCCAAGTACACACTTTTCACACACACCACTTTACTCTTACATTGTTATATTTCAAATCATTTTTCAATATCTATACCAGGACAAAAATATACTTTTGGAGAACGAGTTATTATCAATCTCAATGCGACATAATGATTGCTCAGTACTTCCACAAGGTAAAGTCGATATATCGGGAGGTTATTGAACGATATCATAAGTGTGTCATAATAGGAGGCTCGAATGAAGAGGAGCATCATCCTTAAGGATGTCCCACTCAACCATCATTAGCAAAGTTTGAAAATTTGCTAACTAGCCAAGAAGTTATGGTTAAGCAAATTGGAGGCATCATGTTAAAGAGTGAAGACGAAGCACTCTACCCAAGTATAAGTCGGAGCAAAATTCCTCCTTAGTGTGAATACAAAAATGGTGACAAAACAAGAAGTCATCAAGGAATTACACAACATTCGAAAGCTTAGAGGAACGACAATAAGAGTTTTCAAGGGAAGAGTTGCGAAGGCAAATGATACAATTGTATAAAGAAAAGCCACATATCCAATGGTTATTGGTCAAAGAAAAGGTTTGTCGAAAGCAATGCAGCAACTTCAAAAATGAGATGGAAGATGAATGGGATGTTGAGTTACTATGTGCTATAGAAGAACACGAACTATAACCTATGACCAGGGGAGATCCAATCGCTTACGAGAATGATTGGATCGTAAATTAGAGATGCCCAAACCAAACCACATGACTGCCAATCAGAGTTAACTACGAGACAAGAAAGAGTCAAAAGGGTGACGTGTGGTAAGTACATGCAACAACTCATAATTATCAATTGATTATATCGACAAAACGATGACCACTCCTAGTAATAATAAATATGATATGGTGTTACTACACAATGTCTGTAATCTTGTTATTAGTCTCACAACTAACAATGTTAGGAAACCATGTTTGTTCTTTCTAGTCAATGTCATTTGTCCTTGAAAGATAGTTATCTACATTATTGAGAAGATCAGACACGATAGGTGAGCTTATAAAGTCATGTGAACCGAGAAAATACACTTGAGGTAAAGTCATCTGATTAATTTTTTACACGAACCGATGCAAGATCAAATGTAGGTGTAGTAAGATTCGTCATTGTGTAACCAAAATGAATTACAACACAAAAATTGAAGAATTAGGGCAAATTATCCTATCGTGAAAGAGGTGATTTGAAAGTTGGTAAACAAAAGGAGGGAAAATCAGAAATTTAATGATGTCAATTATACAAGAGAGCGAGTGTAGTGTAGCTGAAGAAGATCGTAAATACATAAAGTGTTACCGTGAAAGCAAATCAAAATCATTTTATTTACGATTGAGGAAGATGATCGAAATAGTTACGAAACAAGAGCATTGAGCTCTTGAATCTGAAAAATCTCAAGTGAAATTAAATGAAGTATTGTCCTTTTTATTTATACACCTTCATGACTAACGATACAATTTGGATTAACAGGCTAATGCTACTGATTAACTCAAAATAGGATTGACTAAATAATTAGTTAACTTTTCATATCAAGAACGTTAGTTATAATTAAACTTTGAATTGTTTCTTGACATAGAAACTTTTGTGTTGTGCTCGCTACGACACATGTATGTTTTGCATAAAAAGTTTCATGTATACAATTAAAAAGAGGGTAACTTGGTCTTTCTTTGTAAAGAAAGAACACTTATGTCAAGAAAATAAAGTTGAAAGGTATTTGTCAATTAAATTATAACCACATGGGGCGATTTTCGTTATTTAAACATAACATAGGGGTGGTTTGCCATGAAACTTTAAAGTAAAGTGTCTAAATAAAACCGAAAGAAGATAGCGGCAAAGCCTGGTGAGAAATAAGAACAACAAATCAAAAACATTTCGAAATTGAATTTGTCTCTCTTCTTTATAACAACCAATTTCCTTCTTCACCAAGTACACACTTTTACACTCATCACCATTGGTTTTATTTTTTATTCTTCTTCTCAATTTTGTAGTAGCTCTACACCAAGCCATAGTCCAGTCCAAATCACCAACTCATTAGTTTCATCAATTTCTTATGTATTTTTTAAAGGAAAAATAGAATAAAAAAGAAAAAGAAAATTGACTCATGCTTTGTACTGTATAATAGTTAATACGTACAGAAACAGGAATCTCTCTCTGATGTTGTCGCAATTTAAGGGAAGGCGCGCATTAAAACTGTCTCATTAGTCATTACACACTCCAATTTCTTCCCTCTCTTTCTTTCTCCTATATCTTACTTAAGCTAAGGTCCCTATATCATTTCACATTTTTATGACCATATCCTAAATTTATTTTCTTGAATTCCACCTTACATGCATTAATTTCATTAACCTGAATTTAAAGAAGAAGAAAAAAATGCTAACATGCATAGCACGTTCGAAGCAACCCAGTACTACCGATCAGGATCCCGATCATTCAAATGGATCAACAACAATTCCCACCAAACAAACAATTAAAGCCCTCTCTTCACAGGTATTTATTAATTACACTACATTTTTTTTCTTTAAATTCCTGTTTTTTCTTTTTTGTCGTTTTGTGTAACGGAATTCGTTACTGAAAATGAAACTCGGTCCCGTGCAATTTATCATTAGATCAAGGACATGGCACTGAAGGCGTCGGGCGCGTACCGTAACTGCGCGTCGCAACCGGGCACCGGAGGAGTGGAGGCGGAATTGTCGGCGGCGGCAGCAGCGGAGGAAAAGTTCCGGTGGTCGTACCGGCGGACGGGGAGTTCGAGCTCGAGTTCGACGGCGGGGAGGAGGGAGTTGGAGGCGAGGTTGAAGGGGATTTCGAGCGGCGAGGGGACGCCGGCATCGGCGAGTGGGCGGCGCGTGGATCACACGGCGGTGGTGTTCGTGGAGGAGAATGAACCCAAGGAGTGGGTGGCGCAGGTGGAACCCGGGGTGTTGATTACGTTCGTGTCCCTGCCACGTGGCGGGAATGATCTCAAGAGAATTAGATTCAGGTACGTTTTCTTTTTTTTAACATTTTTAACATGAGTGAATTTTCAGAAGCTTATTTAAAATTGAGGAATTATAAGGTGTAATGTCGTTAGCTAATATTTATTCAAAAAGGAAAATGTTGTTAGCTAATGTCGTAGGTAAACTTAAAATATATATTATATATATATATTATATTCCTGCATTTCATGAAATTACTAGCATTTTGATACTGTATTTTAGGACGACTGTATTATTAATTACTAATTTTATTGTAAGATATTATATGTGTTATCAAATGATTATATACCGTTCAAGCTTTTTCAAAAATTATTTTAAAACGTTGTTAATGTAGTCGGTGCTGTATTTTTGCAAGTACAATCAAAAAGCTGTTTTTTTTAGGTTTTTTCAAAATGTAAAAAAGCTCTAATTTTAAACTATATTAACCAATTATGCATCAAATAAGTGATATATCAGTTTGAGTTTGGCTACGTGCAAATAAAATTACGTGTCATTAGTATTTGATAATCTTCTAAGTTTTATTTGCGAAAAAAAATTGTACATTTCTGGCAATTCATTTTCATGTGGTTTAATTTGTTTATAGGAAAGTAGTTCTATTGAAAAGAAAGAGAAGAACTGTTCTGTTATGTGACTAACATAGAATTGCTACGTGTCTTTTGATGTTAATTTTATGTTAATTTTTTCTTTTTAAGATTATCAGGTAAATCATATGGAACATGCGGGCCACTTAGACGGTCAACAGTAGTTAAATTAGTTTATGAAATATGACTTCAGACAATTTTATAAAAAAAAATAGTTTATTAAAGAAAATGCCATTAATTTTTTATTTGTGAGTGGAGACTATCATTGAGCTTAATTAATGTAGTTCTCCATCATTAGGCTGTGTTAGGTTTAGACAAGATTTGGTCTACGTCCCTATATCCACTACCCTTCATAGTGTATTAGGGCCTCCAAATAATTTGCATGCTTAGAGAAAGTACTTCTTAACTAACAATGTTACTCTTATCACTTTCTGAATTTATAAATATAGATTTTCACAATTTCACTTATATTTCAGCTTTTGATGTACAAGAATTCGAACACAAGTCTTAGCTATTTTTCTTTAAGAAGACTAAGGCAAACATACATGCCCACCAAATTATGTTTAAGATTTTTAGCACAACACACATGTGAAAGATAAATAGATAAATCATCCCCTCATATACGCAAAATAGGCATTATAAATTTTTGTAAACTACCTTTCTTTAATATATAGTTAAGTGTTAAGTGGTGGTTTAAAATTTTTGTAAGTTGTTCTATTTGCTTAACATATAGATATACTTTACCTATTTCTTTATCTTTGGTTCATGCAATGTTGGGATTAAATTGTCATTTGATTCTTAACCTACATGATATGGACGTACATTATTATGTTCCATAACTTTCATTCTCTTTCTCCTAATTAACATGACACTGACATCACATAGTTTTGAATAGAACTACATATATATGCCTTTTTCTTAATCAAATTTATTGAAAAAATATAAGAATATCAAAATATAACAATATTAGTAACCACAGTATAATTTCTAATCCATGTGAATAGAAGACTAGAATTCCTCCTTATAGTCCAAAAGGGCAAAAACTCATGAACACTTTGGTGGGCCTGTTTTGATGATGTTGGAAAACCTTTTAACCTTTTACTAATTGTTGTTGTCTTGTCGGAAAATGCCCACTGCTTTCATTTTCAATCTCTCCACGCCTATTTTTTGCTAATTTGTCATCTTGTGCATTATCTTTGTTTTTTTTACTTTCTCTTTTATGAATTTGTATCTTGTTAAATTAATTTGCTTCCAAGGTCAAGAAATGAGTTATGTAACACATGAATTGGAGTAAAGACAAAATGGTCACCTGGAACTGGACTCTAAACAAGAAATAAAAAATTGTGGCAAACTCAAAGGACCACATTTAACTTCTTACTATTCGTAATTTGTTGAATGTGCCCGTCAAGTTATAGTAACTAGTAATAATGCAGATTATGGCGATTGTGATAATGAACGCGTGCCATTGAACATGTTGATTTTTCTTCACTATATCATGGTGTTTTAAATTAATTGATTGTGAGTTGTGACTCATTATCCATCCCCCTAAAAAGACCTAATCATTGGTTAGCTTGCTTGCTTGCTTTTTTGGCATATTTTCTGTCTTCCCATTATTTTACGGGAAAAATTGGATGCCCTCTAAGCAAAGTCAAATGCAATCGATTTTTTTTCAATGTAATGAAGTCCAATCGTGGATTCTTGTCCTCTAACTAACATTAAGTAGGTCCAAGTTAGTGGCCGGCCTTAATAAATACAGTTTGAGAAGCATAATTAAAAGTTTATGCTAAGTTTAGTTGGACTTTGACTACTAATTACACATGGAACCACAACAGTGCCTATGTTTGGAATCTCTATTATTGAATAAAACTAAATTTGCTCTGTTTAATAATTGATTGGCAATGGTAACAACATAAATGAAATGAATATTTCTGTAGTTTAGTACCTATATTGCATGGATACTTCGATATCATACGTACAGTTTTCAGATTTAAATAGATAATTTTACATTCTCTATGTAATGTATGAGCATTTTTGGTGAATGTCTTATGGGTAGTGTGTTTATTAATTCGTTATACATTAAATATTAATTCAGTATATGTTTCATACTTTCATTATCTATATATATTAACGTATAATTACAGATATTAATGGTAAAATGAATAAGTGTATCGTTGTCCGATTTTTTGCAAATGTATTCGTGCAACATAATTTAGTAATTCATTTCTTCATAGTCGAGAAATGTTCAACAAATGGCAAGCTCAAAGGTGGTGGGCAGAGAATTCCGAAAAAGTTATGGAACTCTACAATGTCCAGAGGCTCAATCGCCAGGCGTTCCCTCTCCCGTTAACGCCACGATCAGAAGATGGAGCGAGTGCAAAAATGGAACAATCTGTCGAAAACAGTCCCGTGACACCTCCACTAGGCAGAGAGCCCCTACCTCGTGCTTTCAATCGACCGACCGGGATGGGGACTACATACTCTACCGATTCGTTCGACCAACAGTCGTGTGGCGTTGCTTCGACCCCGAAACTGTCGAGCATTTCGGGTGCTAAAACGGAAACTTCGTCGATGATGGATGGATCGATGAGGACTAGTTCGTCAAGAGACGCTGATCGATCCGGGGATATCTCGATTAGTAATGCAAGCGACTTGGAGACGGAATGGGTCGAACAGGACGAGCCTGGCGTGTATATTACCATCAGAGCATTGCCTGATGGTAGAAGGGAACTCAGAAGGGTCAGATTCAGGTTAGCTCTCCCCTGTTAACTTGTAGGGATAGCTCTATTAACATCACTTGCTTTTGGTCAAGTTATGGAGATTAAATCTCACATAATTAGGGTTAATAGAAGCACTCTTTGAAACTTGAAAATAACATTAAAGAAAGGTTGAACTAAAGTTGAACAGTTAAAGCACATTATGCAAAAATCACCTCTGAGTTGATTAGCAAAGAAAAACTTGTGCTATTTTTGTTGGCATATACCTTTTATGTCAATAACTAATTGGCAAAAGGCTTTCCACATACATATCATGTTAGTAGAACTGGTTTTTATTGTGAAAAGGAACAAATTGTCCCCTTCCATGGGATTATTTAGTTATATATAAGCAAACACCACATATATTTATAAATTGAAAAAAACAAATCATGTATCACGTTCTGACTAACACTCCACACATTTTATTGTGTGGATACATTGCGTTAATTGAAATATTAAATGATATTCTTTCAGTTTTCATTTCGTTTAAATTGTATAATTATGATTTCTAATTTCAACTCAAAGCTCCAACAACACAAAAGGTAGTTTCATCTTTTATCACAACAAAAATATTTTACCAGCACAATATATATGAATGGGGTTTCGCCAACTAGTTATTGACACATGAGATATTTGCTAATTAAAAATAACATAATATGGTGGTTTCTTGCATTTAGCTCTTATATTTTCTATATGTATCAAATGCTAACTTGATATTTGGAAATGAAATTTTCAGCCGGGAGAAATTTGGGGAGGTACATGCTAGACTGTGGTGGGAAGAAAATAGAGCAAGGGTACATAAACAGTACTTGTGATTGGATTCAAGCAAACACGTGTTAAGTTATAAAAAGCTTCATTTTTCTCGTTGAAAAGGTCAGTGGCGATTAAAAATGTTTGTTAATTAGATATAAGTGGTATGTTTATGTAACTTTTGAAACATGTACGACATGTCACTTTTAGTGACTTTCTGGAGAAACCTTTTTTTTTTTTGCTGTCATTTTTAATTGATTTTATTATGTATGGGAAATTTTGGGTATGTAAGAATTGGTGGAAGCTGAGTAAATGGAAAGAAAATTATCATACTATTCTCTTAATTACCATGAATGTCAACTATCTGCTTCTCAATCTTCAGCTTTGTGAACAAACATTGGACTTCAGATTGAACATAGTTTTCTTTTTTCTTTTTGATAAGATAACTACTAAGGTCGTATTTAGTATTTACCATTTTGTAGAAAAGCTAAAAACAACTAGACCTTTTTTTATTAAGTAGTTTTGGGTGTTTGAAAAAAATTACAGTTTGAAATTCTTTTAAGCTATGGATTCCCTCAAGATTAGACTACGTTTCGGGTTATGGTAAGTGGTAACACGAAGAGTTATTTAATTTCCAAAAAATCGCAACCTATGAAGAAAAACAATTCTATGAATTATTGTTTCTACGTTTGTCTTAAATTTTGTTACCTTAAATATAAAGACCCCGGAACTTTGTATTTAAATTGTAGATTTCCTTCTTGCTGATTATGAGTAATAAGAAATAAATATAAATTTCAATGCTATATGGCATTGGGCTGCCAGCTTAATGTTACAGAAAGAGTTTGGAGCGATATCACATTACCAGACGAACCTGATGTAATATGTTGATACGGGCCCAGTTCCTCAATCTGCTTCTTATAACAAGCCCAAGCGTGTTAGTATTAGGCCTGTATGGTCTAAAGATTATAATATGTAATTTATTTAAGTGTGTTATTAATTAGTATTATTATATAGGTATTTCTGTAATTTTATATTATGGAGTAGTGGGTAGTTATGTAAAGGAAGTTAGGATCAGCACTATTTCTTTGGGATTGTACGTTCATATCAGTTTCTATGAAAAATATTATCCAACAAATTTTATTTCTTTGTTTAAGGAGATTGTCCAATCTCGAATCTGGACTATTTTGATTCATCTTATTTGTTAAGGTGCATCAATTGGTGCTTTCATTGTCTACAATGGCTCCCAAAAATCAGTCTTCTAAGGCGGGTGAAACAGTGGTTGACGATGGGCCAATGATGGAAGCGTTACGTGAATTACGTGCAGAATTGGCAGATATTAAAGCCACCAGCGATCAACAACGATTAGATCACAGAAATCAGATTGATGAGTTACGGGTTTGGATGGCCGGATTATTGCAAAAACCAGCAGTTCCTGAGACAGAATTCCAACAGCATGTACGCCCAACTATGGCTGCTGGGAGTTCAGGTGTAAGTCCAGTTCATTCCGCTACTTTTAATCCGTTATTTGGCAGTACTAGTTCAACCATTACATGTAAACCACCGATTGTTCATTTAAATAATTTTGATGGTGAAAATGCAATGGATTGGGTGGCAAGTGCAGAACGATACTTTCGTTTATATCAAATTGCGCCAGAGGATCGAATTCCTTTTGTTTCTTTTTATATGCAAGGCACTGCCGCCATTTGGTTCACTTGGATGTCTAATAATGAAAGAGTGCATAACTGGGAGGATTTTTCAAGAGCTTTATTGTTACGGTTTGGCCCATCTTCTTACGATAATCATCAGGCCGCGTTATTTAAACTTCGGCAAGTAGGGTCAGTTTCTGAATATCAAAAGGAATTCGAACGAATTGGAAACTTTGTTACTGGGTTGACAGATGAAGCAGTTAAAAATTGTTTTATTTCTGGATTACGGGCTGATATACGACATGAATTAGCCATCTTGAAGCCAACTGGTGTTCATCACGCAATAGGGTTAGCAACATTAGTTGAGACACGAAACAATGCTGCTCGATCTCGTGCAACTTACGCGCGTCCCATGCCTCAATTTCGGACAGACACTAGTGCTACAGTATCTACACAAGCTATTTCTACAAAGCAGTCCCCTCCGTTGCCTATCAGACGCTTGACTCAAAGTGAGATGCAAGAAAGGCGGTCAAAGGGTCTTTGCTTCAATTGTGAGGAGAAATACAGTCCTGGACATCGATGCAAGTCCCCGCAATTCCTTACTTTAATTGCTGATGAACAGCAATTGGAAAGTATTGAAATAACCGAGGAAGAGGTAGAAGAAGACTATGCTAATGTGGATCACATATCCTCTTTACCACAGCCACCATCTCGGTTTTTGACACCAAAACCACCACTTATGGGAGAATTTCAGTTGTCTATGGCAGCATACATGGGGCTGGAGATGCCGCAAACACTGAGACTACGAGGTTCCCTTAAGGGTCATTCTGTTACAGTTTTGGTGGACTCGGGTAGCCACTTCAACATTATTCAGCCAAGAATAGCAGAAATGTGTGGGATTCCCATTTTAGCTTCCTACGCATTTGAAGTAATGGTAGGAAATGGACAAAAATTGCCATGTCATGGTCGGTGTACGGATGTGAAATTACAAATGCAAGGTACAGACTTTACCATGCCCTTGTTTGCCATCCCAATTCATGGTGCAGAAATTGTTTTGGGAGTGGAATGGTTACGTAGTTTGGGTGACTACCTTTCTAATTATTCTATCCCTCATATTGTGGTTCAACATGGCGACAAGTTTGTCACTTTGAAAGGAGAATCAGGCTTAGAGAGTAGTTCACCTACTCAAATGAAGCGAATGGTACAAACAGGTTCATTAATGTCAATGCATGCGGTTTTTGTTTCTTTTGAACCTACATTTTCTGCAATCACTGCTACAGATTTTACACATGATAACTCTGAGGTTGCAGAATTGGTGCGTGAATTTTCCTCTGTTTTTGATGAGCCTACTGAATTACCTCCACACAGAGTTCACGATCACCACATCCACTTACAACCTGGTGCCAGACCCGTTAATATTAAACCCTATCGATATCCACATTATCAAAAGCCCATTATGAGCAGCCACATCAAGGAGATGTTGAAAACAGGGCAGATAAGGCCTAGCACCAGTCCTTTTTCATCACCAGTTTTGTTAGTGAGCAAGAAGGATGGTACTTGGCGTTTTTGTGCGGATTATCGAGCACTTAACTCTATTACAGTAAAGGATAAATTCCCTATTCCTACTGTAGACGAGTTGTTGGATGAATTAAAAGGTGCATGTGTGTACACGAAGTTAGATTTGCGATCAGGTTATCATCAAATACGTGTGGCACCTAATGACATTCATAAGACTGCTTTTCGCACATGTGATGGGCATTATGAGTTTGTGGTAATGCCCTTTGGACTAACCAATGCTCCATCAACATTTCACTCTGCTATGAACGACATGTTACGTGACTATTTAAGGAAATTTTTCCTTGTGTTTTTCGATGACATTCTGATCTACAGTTGTGACATGGAGTCGCATGTGCAGCATTTACGGGTGGTTTTAACCTTACTAGCTACGCATCAGTATTTTGCTAAGATTTCTAAGTGTGTGTTTGCTGCAGCTACTGTTCATTATTTGGGGCATGTTATTAGTGCGTCGGGGGTGTCGGTGGATTCTGATAAAATTGATGCCATTACTAAATGGCCAGTGCCTAATTCTCTCACGGCCCTACGAGGGTTTTTGGGTTTGACGGGTTACTATCGGCGTTTTGTACGCCACTACGCTTCTATCGCCGCTCCTCTCACTCAGTTACTAAAGCATCAGAGTTTTACATGGTCTACAGCGGCACAACAGGCCTTTGAAAATTTAAAACAACAGATGATCAAATTGCCTACTCTAATTCTGCCCGATTTCACCGTTCCATTTGAGTTGACAACTGATGCGTCCGCCGTGGCTATTGGAGCAGTTCTGTCCCAAAATCAGCACCCCATCGCGTTCTTCAGTCGCAAGATGTCCCCTCGCATGCAAGTGGAGTCTGCCTACAATAAAGAGTTGTACGGGTTAACTGAGGCGGTAAAAAAATGGAGACATTATCTGTTGGGGAGAAGATTTACTATTTACACAGATCAACAAAGTTTGAAACACATTCTCACTCAAACTTTCAACACCCCAGAACAGCAAAAGTGGCTTATTAAATTGCTCGGGTATAATTATGAAGTGAAATACACACCTGGTAAGGACAACAAAGTTGCTGATGCTTTGTCTCGGGTGGATTATCCTTCTTGTTTGGTCATTTCTGCACCATCGAGCACCTTGCTGTCACGACTTCAACAAATAATGCATACCTCGCAACAGGGACAGGAGTTAATTCAGAAATGCCAAAGAGGTAATTTACATGCTGATTATAAATGCAAAAATGGACTTTTGTATTATCAAGATAGGCTGTTTGTGCCAGATGATATAGATTTACAAACACAGATTTTACAAGAGTTCCATGCAGCCCCTGTCGGAGGGCATTCTGGGATAAAAGGTACGCTTGCTCGCATTACAGCTACTTTTT
Organism: Linaria vulgaris; assembly: GCA_948329865.1. Classification (NCBI taxonomy): domain Eukaryota; kingdom Viridiplantae; phylum Streptophyta; class Magnoliopsida; order Lamiales; family Plantaginaceae; genus Linaria; species Linaria vulgaris. The sequence goes on along the minus strand of OX415254.1, from coordinate 18,489,093 downwards.
ATTGGCCTCGACTCAAAGATGCAGTTATGAAGTTTGTCCAAAATTGCACGGTTTGTCAACAACAAAAATATCTAACTTCTAAACCTTATGGTTTATTGAATCCTCTACCCGTACCCACTCAAGTTTGGACAGACATTAGCATGGATTTCATAACTCATTTGCCTATGTCACAAAGGAAATCTGCTATATGGGTTTTGGTGGATCGATTGACAAAATTTGCTCATTTTATTGCCCTTCCACCAAAGTATTCGGCAGCATATTTGGCATCGGTTTTTTTGACTGATATCTATAGTGTCTATGGCTTACCACAGTCTATTGTTTCGGATCGGGATCCAATATTTCTAAGTGCATTTTGGAGAGAGCTCTTTCATAGATTGGGAACTAAACTAAGGTTTAGTACAACTTACCACCCGCAGTCCGATGGTCAAACGGAAGTGGTCAACCGTTGTTTGGAATGTTATCTACGTTGCTACACTATGGATACTCCAAAACAGTGGGCTCGATTTCTACCTCTCGCTCAACAGTGGTATAACTCTAGTTATCACAGTTCAATAAAATGTTCACCTTTTCAAGCGTTGTTTGGCCGACCTCCTTTTTCCATGCCGATGTACATTCCCGGCACGTCCGCAAATGCAAGCATTGACAGTACCTTAATCAACAGAGAACAACTATTATCAGCTATTAAGGCGTATATGCTAAGAGCACAACAACGCATGACGGATCAAGCAAACAAGCATAGATCTGATAAAACACTCGACGAAGGAGCGTGGGTGTTAGTGAAACTTCAAACTCACCGTCAAAAATCTGTCCGTGGCGCCACTTCGCACAAGCTCAGTCGCCGTTACTATGGCCCTTTTCAGGTGGTGCGCCGCGTCGGTAAGGTGGCGTATGAACTGTGTTTCCCCTCTTCCGCCAAGATCCATAACGTTTTCCACGTTTCATTGTTGAAGTCGTTTGTTGGAGATCCGCCTTTGACCTCTCCAGATTTGCCCGAGCTTAACAACGATGGCGCCGTCGTTATTTCGCCGGAATGTGTGCTAGATCGGCGGGTGGTGTGGACGGAAAGTGGCGAAGTTTCACAAGTGTTAGTGAAATGGCTAGGGTGGGGAGAAGAGGAAGCTGAATGGTTAGATGCCCAGCTTTTATTTGAGGCATACCCTGATTTTAAGAGTGCAGATCTGTCCTCTGACTCTCAGCCAACGGATCAGATTGCAGCAGCTAAGAATGATGGGCCTTCTTCCATGGACCTTGAGGACAAGGCCCAACTCGTAGGGGATGGCAATGATACGGGCCCAGTTCCTCAATCTGCTTCTTATAACAAGCCCAAGCGTGTTAGTATTAGGCCTGTATGGTCTAAAGATTATAATATGTAATTTATTTAAGTGTGTTATTAATTAGTATTATTATATAGGTATTTCTGTAATTTTATATTATGGAGTAGTGGGTAGTTATGTAAAGGAAGTTAGGATCATCACTATTTCTTTGGGATTGTACGTTCATATCAGTTTCTATGAAAAATATTATCCAACAAATTTTATTTCTTTGTTTAAGGAGATTGTCCAATCTCGAATCTGGACTATTTTGATTCATCTTATTTGTTAAGGTGCATCAATTGGTGCTTTCATTGTCTACAATGGCTCCCAAAAATCAGTCTTCTAAGGCGGGTGAAACAGTGGTTGACGATGGGCCAATGATGGAAGCGTTACGTGAATTACGTGCAGAATTGGCAGATATTAAAGCCACCAGCGATCAACAACGATTAGATCACAGAAATCAGATTGATGAGTTACGGGTTTGGATGGCCGGATTATTGCAAAAACCAGCAGTTCCTGAGACAGAATTCCAACAGCATGTACGCCCAACATACGCGAAGAGGAGCGTACACCTCGAAGCCATCGCATACGTGTCGGGGACATGCACGGAGGCGATCCACTGCCACGTGAGAGATCTGTTTTTACCATCGGCGACGCGTGGATGTGCACACGCTATCTCGACTCCCTCGCCTCCGTCGCTGGACGGGTAAGTTCTTAATCACGGCTTTCGTTCGGATCGAATATGCCGCAAATTCTCGGCCTTTCGATATGATGATTAAAATCCCCAGCTTAACTGCGATGAGATTAGCCCACACCGGCTCAACAGATCCACGAATTAGTAAAGTGGTTTGGATTGAGGATCTTGATATGCTTATAGATTCCATGATCTTGGGGTTTTATATAATTTCTACAAGAAAAGGCAAATCAAAGAACAATTGAAGGAGATTACGTGAGATAAAAAGAGGGAGGAATTCGATTGAGATGAAGTCGGCTAAGAAAATACGCACAGGGAACTGGAGAAGAATGAAGGGGTAAAAGAGAAAGAAACAACCTTTATAAAGAGGACTCCAAAAGCTTGGACAAGTATACGAAAGAGACAGATTTCTATCAAAAAGTTCAACTGCTCTAGCGGATGGACACCTCTAACACAAAGGGAGGTCGCAGGTTCGAATCCTCACCTTTACAATCTTTTTCTAAAGCACTGCTTTATTATAAATAAAAAAAGTCTGTTTTTCTTGTTGTTAAAGAAGAAGAAGAGATAGTCCAGTGGCCTCGGAGAAGCTCTCCGAGGGCATTTACCCGAAGAACACGGGTTCGAGTCCCATTCCCGAAGGTTTTTTATTTTGTATGAAGAGCCTATATAATAAAAACAAAAAACGCTCTTGTTATAAACAAAAAAAAAAGGGATGGTCCAGTGGCCTCGGAGAAGCTCTCCGTAGGTATTTACCCGAAGAACCCGGGTTCGAGTCCCATTTCCGATGGCTTTATTTTTATATGAAGAGCCGTTATAATAAAAATAATAAAAGATCTTTTATAAACAAAAAGATGAGATGCTCTAGCGGTCCTCGGAGCTGCTTTCCGAGAGCATCTAACCGAAGAACTCGGGATCGAGTCCCCCCACGAGCCTTTTTATCCTTATTAATTCCCTGTTATATGATATGTAGCAAATATAATATCCTTATAAACAAAAACGAGAATGGCCCAATCGTCGGAGTAGCACTCAGAGGGCCTCTAGCGGGGAGGAACCCGGGATTGAGTCCCCACCCCCGAGCTTTTGTTTTTTTGTTATTAAGACTATGCTATGATATATAGCAAAACTAATCAACTTATAAACAAAAATGGGCATAGCCCAATGGTATTGGAAGATGTCTCCGAGGGCCTCTATCAGAGGAACCTGGGATCGAGTCCCACCTTCGATAACTTTTTTTTGTTATTAAGATTCTGTTATGATATATAGCAGAAATAATCTCTACATAAATAAAAATGGACATAGTCCAATGGTATTGGAACAGCTCTCCGAGGTCTCTGTTCCCCACTGACCTGGGTTCGAATCCCTCATTCGTCTCTCAAACAATTATATCTTTTTTTTATTGAGGCTACCCTTATAATACGTAGCAACAATGCCAAATATATAACCAAAAATAGGCATAGCCCAGCCCTCTTTGAGGTTCCTGGGTTCGAATTCTTGTTGTGTTTCTCAACACAATATATAATTTTTTTTCTATTAAGATTATTACTATGATATATAATAAAAATAAAAAATAAAAAAAATAACCGTGTTACATCCAAGAGAGGCCTGCAACCCCGTGGTTTACTCCGATGGCTGCCCTCTTCGATGACCCGAGTTCGAATCCCTGATATTGGGATAGAAAATTTTATTTTTTGCTCTTTTTAACAGAAAAATAAAAAAATGGGAAAATTCAGAGAGAGGGTTCGATCACGGGACCCCTCCGACCTAACCTCCTCTTTATCTTTTTTACGCCACACTATTCTCAGCTATCAAGATACGACCAGCAATACACAAAATAACAAGAATGTAAAACTCCTCGAAAAAGGAAATGAGTAAACAACTCAGCCGAAAAGGATTTTTTGGAAGTACGTGAGAATATTCACTAAACTCCAAGCACCTATATATACTTAGGAATCTTTCCTTGGATAACCGAGTTAAGCTTGAGCTGTCCAAGCTATATTATAGCCACGGTTACGTGTCGGGTGATACCTCTATTAAGAGAAAATGTATCTCCAAAGTTTGCACTGCAAACGGACACGTCATGCTAAGTAATTTGCTTGGCCAGTAAGAATGAGATTTAATCTCATCTCTTTAAACTAAATCTTAAATCCTACAATTAAAGGAGAGGGTCCAAGTATTTATAAGTGCTGAAAAGTTATGATGAATATTAGCACGAAAAAGACAAAATAGAATGAAGGACAAAATAGTTGCACATTCATCAAAAGTCGAGGACTCCTCGAAGAAGTTCTTACAAAGCATGAAAGTAATTACAAATGCTAAAATGCGAAGTAAAAAGTTCAAAATTTTAAAAATAATATATAGGGATTAACCAAAATATTAACCCTAAAAATAGGGATTAACCCCTTGGACGATACTATCGTCACATGCATTTCCGATGAGGAATGCACACTCCCGATGAGGACCAATATATGGACGATACTATCGTCACATGCATTTCCGATGAGGAATGCACACTCCCGATGAGGAGGCCCACCGAGTGTCACAAACTTGAAGCGGTAAGAAGTGGCACCCGAAGAGGCACCTAAGCGTCCCTTGGAAAGTCACGATGAATAAAGAAAAGATATCAACGCGGCATCGGAAAAAAAAAGATGGATCCGCGCGACTCTGATATCCATCAATGCACCAAGAGGGACCACTACAGAGGTTAAAAAAATAATAAATAAAAACCTCTCGCCTCAATGAAGGCACGCCTCAACGAAGGCAACACGAAGAAAGAAAAACCCTCCCGCTTCAAAGAAGGCATCATGGGTGAAAAATTTATCGCCTCAATGAAGGCACGCCTCAACGAAGGCATCAGAAGTAAATAAAAAACCTTTCGTCTCAACGAAGGCATCGGAAATAAAAAAACCTCTCGCCTCGAAGAAGGCAACCACGATATTCCCCTCGCCTCTTCAAAAGAAAAGAAAAAAGCTGGGGGGGGGGGGGCTTGTGTTAAACCAATATAAACGTCGAACGACGAATGTCTATGATACCCCAAAAGAGTTCTACGATACCTTACCAAGGCTTTCCGAGTCCTATATGAGACTCAGATACCTTTCGAGGATCTACAACGCCTTATGGGACATTCACGATGCAATATCTGACAAGGATCCACAAGGTCCTTGATAACTCTATGATACTTTAAAAGGGTCGAAGCATCCCCTAAGATGCTTAAGAAGGCACTAAGATGTCTTAAATATGACGTACAATACTATTAAAAGGCTCGAAACCAATGCCTTAAACGACTCCAATTACAAGAGGCTAACGATACCTCTCTAAAAAATCTGCGATACTCGAACCATCGTAACTCTCGACTTTTTTAAGTTTCTAGTGCAGTCATAATGACCGACTGCACTAAAAACTGGGGGGCTTTGTTAACGGGTAAAAATATTCGTACTAAAAATATACTTACGATGGTTCGATTACCGATACTACTTCATTCGTATTTATCGAGAATTATTACACAATCTATACTCGTAAACTAAGACGTTTTACACGATTAATATCCGTAACGGCACTGTATTATTACAAGGTTCAAATTACCACTTTACTTCATTAAAGGATTACACTATCGTAAACGCAATCTTATACGACTCGCTTCGTAACTAAATTGCTACACGATTTATGCCCATATCGATAACGTATTTCACAACTCGATTCATAATTAAATATATTACTACACGTATGATTTTGTACTCGCACCGGTAACACGACTCGTATTTGTAAAAGCATTTGCACCAAACAAGACACAACACATGGCTCCACACAAAAGTTGACACATGTTCATATTTGGTCATATCCTATCTTAACACTTGGCCCAATGATGTACCAAGCCTCCACGAGCCTCCAAGTGGCACACATGCATGAGGCCACATCACATATATCTCTCTACAACATAATAAACAAAAGGGGAGAGAGAAAAGGAGGAAAAAAGGAAATCCGAGAGGGAGGCCATCTTTTTTTAGGGGGATAACACAAAAAACTCTCCTCTACCGATCGACAACACTTTAGAAAAAGGAAAGCAACAAATAGAACTGGCAAACAAAAAATACGGATTCGATCAAATAATATCGGAACTACGGATGGCTTGATTCCCAATCGGGGGATACGTAGGCATCTCGGAATCTATTCGAGTCCAGCCGCAAATCAATAAAAACCAACAATCTCTTCGGGTCGGGATCGGCGTTTCGAACAATCCGTTACGCTCTTCGTCACAGCTAGCAGGCACGACGAAGATACCGTTAACACATATATAAATATTTAATGCATACATTCACACATATATAATATAATTTAATATTATATTAAAATAATAAGAGCTTGAATCATTATTTATAGCGGGATATGTTAACAATTAAACATGTACACTTTTCTTATCTTGATAAAGCTATCAAAAATGTTAGTCTCGCATGTTTCTAAACATAGTACGTATTTCCGATACAATTTTAACACTCAAAAACAGTATTACACAAAAATGATGAAGGTTGATGCGGGTAATTTCGTTTGCTGACTAGTCACTCCACGTCAGACTAGCTTTAGTTTCGAATTGGTCCAAGCTAGCGTTGAGTTCGAAAAACCTGCACTGGAAACACGACACGTGAACTAGGCAGAGACTGACACCCGCGAAGGCACTTCGATGCCTAAGTCAGTAATGAGTCTTTGTAGGAATTGACCTGTAATGCCAATTATAGGCCTCGTAGTGATGAAATACGCGGAAATATGCTGAAAACAAACTAAACTACTCAAAACATGCCAAATAACTCGAATTCAACTTCAACTCGAATTCAATACAGAATAACTCGAATTCCTCAAGTCGAATTCAGAGTTCAACTCGAATTCTTCAACTCTAACAGAATAACTCTAACTCAAATTAGGTTAAAGCTCCTCGAAAAACGTACCTCAATAATGAAGATTAGCCGAGTATTTATAGGCATTAACCATCCTTAATTACCAGCGTGGGCTACGCCAATGGGCCCCGGCCTTTTCTGCCTGATTGGTTGGCTTCAACTCGAATTAGGCCTTCAACTCTAACAAATACTTTCAACTCGAACACATCATTTCAACTCAAACAAAGACTTTCAACTTGATCAAGCATTTCAACTCGATCACGTTCAACACGAATACATGCTTTCAACTCGAACACACATTTCAACTCGAATAAATGATTTCAACTAAACATTTCAACTATAACAACCCATATAACTCTAATTGGGCTTATAAGTCAAATTAGGCAAAGTGTTGATTTAGGTCCCAAATTTGACTTATTAATTCAATTTCAAAAAAAAAAAATGGTTCCTATTTCATCGATTTGACACGTGTCACGAGATTATAGGTTGCATATGATTTAGCATAACAATGGTATTTAAGAAAGATATATGTAAAAAAAACAAAAAAAGTTCGGTCCACAAAATATCGTGGGGGGACGGGGAGGGGTGAAATGTTTTCATGAATCAGTATAGCAGCCCCACTTCTCTGTTGATGTGATGGTGGTCTCCTCTTCTGCACCCCATCAACTTTTTGGGCTCTTTAATTTCATTCACTATTTTATTTGTCTGCATTATTCTTGCTACGGTCCAACATGCATTTTGTGTATTTCTTCTGATAAAGATTTTTGCGATTAGCCCAATATAATGTGACATGGTTAACTTTATTAATTAATTGATTCATTTTATTCTCTGTGAATTACATATGTGAAAATCTTAGTTCTTATGTCGCTCTCTTTCTCTTGCGTCTTCCTCGCACATAAGCACTAGATTTGAGCCTGTTTACAATTGGAAAGAAAAAAAACGGAACTTTTTCGCTCACATGTGATTATCGATTAAATTTCAAATTTTTGGGTTGAAAAGAATCGAGACGTTTCTATTATTGAGTCCACCGAAGCGGCACATACACTTACTTTCCACGTTCACTATAACTCCAACTTTTTATAAACTTTTCGAAACATGTAGTGTACTAAGCAAAAACTAATTTTAATCCGCATATGTAACACACATAGCAGAGCATTAACCTTTTTTCTATGGAGAACTTGGCTCTTTCACTATACAAAATGTTATTTACTTAAGAATATTTTGCTACTAGCTTACTGATTTTTTGGGAAGGTAGGAATGTCGAGTTGAATTCTGATAGCGATCAGTATCCCACTCGAAAAATGAAATTTACTGTTCTTGTCATTGTGTCACCAAATTTGCTCTCATCTTGCAATATTGGCCCCAAGTCTAAGGGAAAGTTTATTTGGTGGAAGACATGATCTCATCCAATCTCGTTGATATTTCCGGTTGAGGTCCAATTGTACCCACACTTATTCAATTCACTGTCGATGTTTCTTTCTGTTTTGTTAGTTTGTTCGCTATTACTTAGCAGTAGCATAGTCCAATGGACACTTGATCACGTTGCTGCTCTTCCAACAAAAAAGAATTAAAGCATGTGAATCTAGTCTTGTCTGTACTTGCAAACAACAGTATCTATCAGAACTCGTGGTTCTTTTTTTTTTTTTTTTGTTTAATCATAAAGCATTTATAAAACTAAAGTCCAGAACATGAATGGCCACTGAAACACACTGGTCCCTTCTTTCCTAGATCAGCATCTCAAATTTTCATTGAGAAAATGATGTGCCACTTTAATGGTACTACGCAATTTATGACACTTGTGATAATTGTGGCTTACTGATGTAAATACTTAATTATTAAACAAATTTCTATCGCCTGTATTAAAATGTTACCACGCTCGCGCGTATTAAGATCTTACGACGCATTGGTCTATGTTTATTAATAATTTTGAAAAGTAATATACTCTAAAGAGTATAAGTTTGTAACCCCCAACCAACATTATATTCTTGGATCCGCCTATGTGCATCGTCTAATACAAGGATTAACATGTCATTTGACACATAAGATCCTGAAGATTAAGTCATGATTGTATAAAAACTGATGGGATTGTTACGTTTGTGTCATCTATTGTTCTAGTTTGCTGGGATTGTTACGTTTGTGTCGATCTATTGTTCTAGTTTACTACAAAAATGACAATATGACATGTATTATAGATCTTAAGACATTGATGGGTGTGATTTAAGATTGACCCAATACATTGTTATTGGGCCGGTCCATAAGCGCATCGAATTGAGAGAATTCGATGCGCGCATCGAATCTACAGCTTAATACTTCGTTATTGGGCCAGCCCATTAGCGCATCGAATAACCATGATTCGATGCGCCTTTCTATATTGATCTGTGGGCTCCACGGGACGGCTGCTATAAATAGCCCGTTCCTTTGTATTCCGTGCACGTTTTGGGAAGGCAACCACTTCAGCACAGTCAGCATCGAACCACTATTCATTCGATACGCATCGGATCGAACAGCCCTCATTCGATACGTGATTAAACAGTGTTCCTCCGTTCGACACGCCAAAGTACGCATCGAATTCGACACCTAATGCACGCATCGAATTCGACACCATCCAGAACAACATCAAATCAGTGTTAACTGTTCCGCATCGAACAAAGGCATTCGACACGTCAGCATCGAACATCGACGATTCGACACGCTACATAAATCTTGTAATTAGTTTATTCTACCTAATAAGCTTGTAATAAGTGTTGCGGACCAAGCTAGTCCGTTAATAAAGTTGGATAGCATTGTTTTGGTTATTTATATCTCATTTTGTACTCTTTTATTGTGTTCTATTACCGTGACGAAATAAGACCAAAATATTGGCGCCGTCTGTGGGAACACTGAGTTTATTAGTTTGTTAGGCAGTATGTCTAGAATTACCAGATCCCAAAATAAAGCTCTGGAGGGAAATATGGGAGAAGCAGGACATAATACACCTGAACGAATGACGCAAGATATTGCGAGACCATCAACAATACCCGCAACAGTACCAACTCCAACGAGGAGGGAGAATCTAGGACCTCAAGCTGAGGAGGTACCCGCCACTGAAGCAGGTGCAACTGGAGCGACATCAACGAGTGCTTCGATTCCAGATAATATGAAGAATGAATTAATGGCAATGGTAAAAGTCGCTTTGGCCGAAGTACTGACTCCAGCACCTCCCATTTTGATACCATCTCCTGTTGAACATCCAGAGAACTTAAGGGAACAAGGTTCTGTTGCCCGAATGTTAAAGGGACAGGAGAAGGAAAAATCCTAGCAAGATGATAAAAGAAGTAGACATATTTCGGAGGGAACAAAAAGTAAAGAAAAATCCACCCGAGATGAACAAGGAAAGAAGTTAGTGTCAGTTGAGGTACAATCAAGAAGACATCTTGAGAAGAGAGAAAGGGAAAAGGAGGCAGAATGTGTTACTGAACGAAGAAGAAGAGAAGATAGGAGACGTTCAGAAAGTCATGATTCTAGAAGGAAACGGAATGAGAGAGAAGACCAAAGAGAGGAATCACGAAGAAGGAAGGATAGAGATGACAAGAGACACTCAGAAGGTCATGATTCGCGAGGCGAGCATAATAGAATGGCCAAAAACGTTGAAAGACTGGAGAAAGAGAAAGCAACAGCTGAGACTCAAATGATACGGGAGGACAATACTATTAATCACATTCCATTTTGTCAAGAAATAGAGTCAGAGATTTTGGGACAAGGGGATAAGATCCCAGAACTAAAAACATACGATGGAAAATCTGATCCCCGAGATCATCATTTCCAATTGGATAGGAAAGTGTCCCTTTACGGTTTTAAGGACAATATCCAAGCCAGGATATTTTGCAACAACTCTATCAGGAGTAGCTCTGTATTAGTTTAAATGAATTCCTCCTGGACAGATCAAAAGCTACGGCCAATTGAGAAAAATGTTGAGGATCAATTCTCTAGCCAGTCTAGACTGGTTCTGGATCACTCCCATCTCTACACAATAAAACAAGAAATCAATGAAAGTCTAAAGGACTTTATGAGACGTTTCAATACGGAGCTATTAAGGATTGATAGCCCATCAGGAGAGATGATTGTGAGCATACTTTTCCAAGCAACCACCAATACAATGTTCAGTGGGGACCTACTCAGACGTAAGCCTACCACCGTCGAAGAAATTAACAAAATTGCACAAGAGGTGGTTCATTATGAGGAAATGATGGGGACTAAGTTACATGTTGTTGCAGCGGTGAAAGATAGAGAAAGAGGTAGAGACGGTCACAACCGTAATACCTATAACAACTGGAATAAGAACTACAAAAGGGAGAGTTCGCCTAGACGGTACACACCGTTAAATGCTCATATCATGACAGTCTTTAACACAACAAAAAGGAAAGGATGGTTGAAGGATCCTAAACCGATGAGGGAATCCAAGGCAACAATGTATTCAAGTCAATTATGCAAGTATCATAACCAGAAGGGTCATGATACTGAAGAATGTATAATTTGAAGGATGAGATTGAACGGTTAGTGAAGGATGGCAAACTCGTGGAGTATGTCAAGAAGGTGCAGGAACAAGAGAAAAATTTCAACCGGAAGAGAACTCCATCTCCCAGGAAAGATAAGCAAAGGGTAGTCGATGAACCGCATCTTTTCCAGTACCCTCAGATCGAAGATGGTAATGCCAGGAAAGGAATGATTAATATGATATCTGGAGGACCAGGAGGAGCGGATTCCACCAACGATCGCAGAAAGATCACAAGACTGGTCGAGTCGGATAATTTTGTCAATATGGCCAATATTCTGAGAATTGAGGAGATGCCACATGAAGAAGTCATTTTCTCCACAGCAGACTTAAGGAAGCTGAGCGCACATGCTATACAAATGTCCAATTTAAATTGCCCTTTGGTAATAATGGTGGATATAGCTAATTATGGGGTCATCGAGATGTTAGTGGACCATGGAAGCTCAGTAAATGTGTTGTTCAGTTCTACGTTGGCTAAAATGGGATTGAATAATCAGACATTAGAACCAGTGAGAACATGATTTGGTGGTCCAGAGATAGTTCCACTCGGAATGATTAAACTTCCGACATCATTGGGAACAGCGCTACAGAGAAAGACACTACTGGAGAACTATGTGATCGTTGACATGCATTTCGCATATAACGGAATCATAGGAAGACAAGCACTAAATGCTTTCCGAGCTTTACCGTCGACTTATCATCAGATGGTAAAATTTCCTACCTCAAGTGGTACAGGTGAAGTCATAGCGGACCATATTGAAGGTTGGAAGTGTTACGTAACTTCGCTCCAGACACGGCCACAACAGGAAGAAGATGCAGCAAGGGCATTGGCCCCTAGGCAAATGGAGAATATTGACTAGAAGATTCCGCTTTAATTAACAATAGTCCTTAGTATTTTGAATATTTTGAACAATTTATATTCGCTCTCTCTGCTATGACATGCATGAGGGACAAACATGTATGAACTTAAAACAGGTACACCAAAACATGAGCCTGGAGGACAACGTGGGAAGTCAGGGCAATTAAACAATGTATTAAACATTGTTCACATAATCTGATTTGTTTAATCCAAGAAAACGAATTGTAGTTAATTGTTTACATGAGTCCTATCTAACCTGCACCATAAAATGTATGCAGGGCAGAAAATCCCTAAAGAAGTCAAAAGAACGGAAACTCTGTCCAAAGTGGCACGAGATACCGAAAAAAGGCCAGAGGCAACAAAGGGGACGGAAACTCTGTCCGAAGTGGCACAAGATACCAAAAATCCCTAAGAACAACCAGGAGAATGGAAACTCTGTCCGAAATGGCATGAGATATCGAAAATCCCTAAGAACAACCAGGACAACGGAAACTCTGTCCAAAGTGGCACGAGGTACCGAAGAAGATGCCAGAGGCAACAAAAGGGGACGGAAACTCTGTCCAAAGTGGCACGAGATACCGAAAATCCCTAAGGCAACTTGAAGAACGAAAACTATGTCCAAAGTGGTACGAGATATCGAAATTCTTTGAAAGAAAATCCAGAAGCAAAGATACTCTATCCAATATGATACGAGACAACGATTAAACTATGTCCAAATAAACAAGCAAAACCTTTTCTTAAATGAAATAATAATAAATAGCATAATTACAATCACCAAGCAAAAACATTACTCAACTACGATGTGAAAAATAAAGAACCGACAGGTTGTCAAAATAAAGTAAAGAACACAAATAAGATATTGAAATAAAAGGCAACAAATATGAACACAATAAGTAAGTAATAGCGATAAGCATTCAAAATGGTAATTCTGCTAAACATAAATTGTTCAAATGCATAAGAGCGACGCAGCGCCACGCATAAACTAAATTAAAAATAAAAATGGTTCAATAACATGGAAAGACAAAACAGCATTAGGGCTGCAATTTCAAATATCTTCCTCATCCTCAGAGGAGGGATACGGCACACGCATTGGAGGCGGTGGTGATAGTCCCCGGAGAATAAGATTCTCATTCTCAAGCAGCGAGGCGAACTCATCGGGTTCTGCAAGCTCAGAAGCTGCACGAGGTGGCAGTATCTCTCGATTTGGTCCTAAAGACAGGCTCAACCACTCTGGTTTGAAACCGCCACAGACATACTGCGTCGCGTAAAATTGATGCACAGTCAGAACTTGAGCATTCCGAGCTTCGAGGTCGCCTCGACTAGTGCAGATTTCTCGAAAAGTGTTGCTTCGAAGAAAATCTTCAGCTATCTCCACTTTCTGATTGGGAGAAACCTACAAGAGGGAAAAACATTAATATGATAACAGGAAATTGGGATGCGAAACACCATAAAGAAATATATCCTACCTCGCCAAGGCCGCGCAGATAACCTTTGATATCGGCATTATGAGCTTCTTCTTTGGCTTTACCCACTTCCTTCTGAAGTTTCGCTAATTTCCTTGCCTAGCTCTTCTCTGAGCTTATTAGCTTCCTCATGTGCCTCTTTGGCCACCTCCCGGTCAGCATGCGCATTCGCAGCATGGTCTTTGGCCATTTGCAAGGCCTTTTTCTTTTCATCAAGGGCAGCTTTAAGCGCAGTGTTGTTACCACCACTAGTTGACTCTCGAAAATCCATTAGCAAAGAAAACATGGTATCCACAAAACCGCCCGCCTAACAATTAATGAGAAATCATATCAACATTTATAAATTCAGTTCAAAAGAAATTAACTCAATCAAAAGAGATAATTACTGCTGTCAGCAGATGAAGCGTGTTTTGCTCCACCTTTTTCCTCTATTAGGTAGAGACAGTGAGAGGAACTGCAAGACCAGTAAGCAGTGCCCTCAAATGGTCGATGTCTTCGGCCTCCGAGATTTCATACCTTGCGGCTCGTGCACGAGGGCCATGGCTAGGCCCAGCTCCTGCACTTGGTCCAGCTGCACTGGCTGGAGCATTGGAGGCACTTGGCCTACTTGTTTGGCCTACCGGTGGAGCAGCCCCTCCGGCTTGCGACCGAGTTTGAGGCATTTTTCGTTTCTTGCATTGGACGCCGACTTTAATATCGTCGCCTGTTCCAACTGCCATGCTTTCAGACGCCTCAGCACCGCCTTGCACATTCTCAGGGTTATCCCCCAATATATCCTCGAAAGGATCAATTGTTGAATCAGCAGCAACGGCATTAGAGGGACCGGCAATGTTCTTCTTGCCCTTACTTTTTCTCTTTCGGAGGGAGGAATTTCGGGCACAGTACTGGTCTGAGAGCTCGCCAAATCAGCAGCAACGGCTCGATTCATTCTCGCGTGGCGGCCCAAGAAATACTTGGCTACAAGAGAAATAAATCGTTAGAATCATAATAAGCATAAATCAAAAATATCAAAAGAGTTGCGCTATTATACCAAGGGTCATCCTCCCGTTATATGTCACTGGAGACAATCCAGCTAACGAAAGGACTCGGTTTTCAACAAGTTTTTTTATCATTGAATTGATGTTCTCGAACTAAGTTCGAGATAAACTCTCAATCCCATGAAGTTATGGCAACTTCGCCGGGAATCATTACCCTTGACCGGGTGTACCATTCACGGCGATATCGCCCAAACTCGCCTTCGTAACTCTCTTCGATGTAAAAGTATCTTCTTTTCCAATCCTTTCCATATCCGGTCGCCCCACCATTCAAGAACTTCCGGTTCGTTTGTGCTTAATTATGAAAAAATCCTTCTTCACGCCTCGCAATCTCAAATAAAGGGTAAAACTCATTGGGACTTTGTGGTTGGCGCAACACCTTCATAACTATAATAAAGCCTATCAAATTCCCATAAGAGTTTGGCATGAGTTGCGCGGACACGAGATTTATCATCCTCAAAAGCCATCTTAGCTCAAAAGGAATTGGAAAACGCAGAACATTGAGGAACTGACCAACGAATACAGTCATATGACCGGGCAGTGGGGTATGCATTCGATCATTTGAGCCCGGAAGGACGATTTTATACTTGCCAGGTATATCAAATTTTTTGTGGAGCCCCTTACGACTATGTTGGAGACGAGAGATATATTGATCGTAGGCCATTCCTGGGACCTCGACATGATCATCGAACTCCATATTAATATAATCTACGTCCTATTCACCCTCGCTTGGAGCGCGATTATCCCGATAGGATGACGCGGACAGGTCATCACTGTCCACTTCGGGCACTGGTTCAATATTTGCAACGGGGTTGTTATCTGCGGGTGAATCCATCAGTTCTATATCTATTAGTTCGTATTCATTTACTTCGACTGTGCTCGGGCCTCCGGGAGCATTCGAAGGGTTCCCCATATTAATGGAACTGGAGCTAGAGCCAGTACTCGACTCATTGCCAGAAGTGGATTTACTGCTCACCATCTTAGACGAGAATGAACTGAAATAAATTAAAAATGGAGGCTGACTAAGGACGAACACGTCACTCTACACTCTCGCATATCACTCAAACATACGTAAAGACAAATTATTAAAGAAATAATTCGGCAACATACAAGCAAACAATTTTTTACCTTGATCGAATTTCCGGTAGAAATAGCTTTTGCTTGGTTAATATTTCCTAAGCACAAGAGAAACAAGTTAGAAATGCCCGTGCAAACGTTTAAAAAAGGAAAAGCAACAGATTTAGTTAATATAAGTATCGCATCGAACCATCACAATTCGATGCTGATCGCATCGAATTGATGATCGTTCGATGCGATACTTATCGAATGACGCCAATTCGATGCATCTCACCTGAGGAGCGGAATGCGTGGGCAGCGAAATGAGCTCCTCAAGGTAGAACTCCCCTTATATATGGAGCGCGAAGCCCATCAGGCCCAATTCAGCGGCCGCATCGACCGCATCGAACGAGCAGAATTCGATGCGGTTCTTTTCACGCATCGAATTGATGTTGTTCGATGCGTTTAGTTAATGTTCATAGAACTACTGTGAAGCGCTCCGAACTAACATATGAGTAGGCATATCCCAAATCAGTACAGATATTTGATAATATATCTAAACAATTTAAAGGTGTACGGCGAAGACCAGTCAGAGTAATTCCGAATATATTCTTTAAAGTTTGGAAGACGATCTCCACGTTGATATCGTCTCCCAAACTGGGGGGACTATATGATGGGTGTGATTTAAGATTGGCCCAATACATTGTTATTGGGCCGGCCCATAAGCGCATCGAATTGAGAGAATTCGATGCGCGCATCAAATCTACAGCTTAATACTTCGTTATTGGGCCAGCCCATTAGTGCATCGAATAACCATGATTCGATGCGCCTTTCTATATTGATTTGTGGGCTCCACGGGCTGCTATAAATAGCCCGTCTCCTTGTATTCCGTGCATATTTTGGGAAGACAACCACTTCAGCACAGTCAGCATCGAACCGCTATTCATTCGATACGCATCAGATCGAACAACCCTCATTCGATACGTGATTAAACAGTGTTTCTCCGTTCGACACGCCAAAGTACGCATCGAATTCGACACCTAATGCACGCATCGAATTTGACAACATCCAGAACAACATCGAATCAGTGTTAACTGTTCCGCATCGAACACCGACGATTCGACACGTCATCATCGAACACCGACGATTCGACACGCTACATAAATCTTGTAATTAGTTTATTCTACCTAATAAGCTTGTAATAAGTGTCCCAGACCAAGTTAGTCTGTTAATAAAGTTGGATAGCATTGTTTTGGTTATTTATATCTCATTTTGTACTCTTTTATTGTGTTCTATTACCGTGACGAAATAAGACCAAAATAGACATGATATATAAGTTGCAAGGAGCCAAGGAATACTATTTAATTGAAGAAAAAAAAATTGAGTGGGTTATATAGCAGTCTAGTTTGAAGTGAATATTCAAAGTAGTCGTAGTAGTAGTAGTTGCAACTGAAAAGATAGTTCACAGCACCTTCGTAGCCGTAGCCACTCTGTCACTGACTCGATCTGTTGTTAAGCAGCACGCACGCGTGTTAAATAAAAGCCACTTTTGTACTATACACTAAAGCCTTCACACTATACATCACAATAGTGAGTGTATATATTCCCTATACTTTTCAATAGTTTTCATCTCTTTCTAATTATTTAGGCCCAAGATCCAAGCCTTGGCATTTGGCTTTTTCCAACTTTGCTGTCTACTCTTTCAACTTTCAACTCCAATGTTAAGCAAAAATATTTATCTTTACTAAGTTCAAAATACTACTGCATGCATTCTTATTTCCTTGCACTAAAATGATTCTCCTAGGCTTCCTTCCATCTCTCTGAAACTCGACTCCAAACAAGCACTTAGTTTCTTACTCTACTTACAAAAATGGCTGCTTGGGAGAGACAAACGCATAATCCACGAGGTAACTTGCCGTCGTTTTCTTCGTCTCTTCTCGACGCCATTTACCACTCCACCGACGAATCCATAAGCGCTAATAATGTTCATAAAAAATCCGAACGTTTTATGCACAATAGAAGAAACGACCATGATGGACAAATTGAGGAAGAAATCGAAAGCATGAGAAGAGCAATCATGATAGAGAAATGGATGGAGAATTACAGCAGAACTAACTCCACCCCACGACACTTTTCGTCGAATTCAGGCTCGTCGACTGACTCGAGCTTTTTCTCCTCTTCCGAGACAGAGTCCTCAGCTTCAAAATCCACTCCAAAATCATCAGTTTTGCCAATGCAGAAGCTGAAAGTCGCTCAATCCCATTTCACGGAAAGGCCTGGCAAGACTCTAGAAAGTCTTCCTAAACAGGTACTAAATTGTTCGTCTCATTTAAAAGTTTAAGTTTATCAATATTAATTGTTTTATATTTATTCTTCCTAACACGACTCGTCGCATGTTGTGTTATGTTTTTTTTTGTTACTCCTAACATGTGACATTTAAATGTGGCTATGATACTATATTAAATTGTGATCGTAATCGTATTTAAGAATTTTAATTTATTGACAAGGTGGACATTTTTTAATTTATTATAATTTCCAATGACAGGAAGGTAGGTTCACACGAACGAAATCGAGGGCACTCAAGATATATGGTGACTTGAAGAAAGTGAAAGAGCCAATTTCACCAGGTGGTAAAATCAGTAATTTCTTAAACTCAATATTCAGTCCAAGGATTTCAAAGAAAAATCAGGTCCCTGAGGAATGGAGTTCAGTGAGAAAGTCAAAATCAATGAAGGATACACCAACATGTGCATTGGCATCAAGATCATGTTTAAGCAAAAACCCGTCTTCACGAGGTAATAAGTCGAAGAGATCGGTAAGATTCTGCCCTGTTAGTGTCGTTTTTGACGAAGACTGTGGCCACAAAAGTATATATGATTTTGATAATCATTCAATGAGTGCATCAGTGCCAACAATTGGCAGCAATTTTATCAAGAAAAACATCGATAGTTTTCGATTATACGAGGCGGCGAAGATGAGGAGGAAACATGAGTTTAGAGAAATGTATGAGAATAATATTGAAAGTGATGATGATGATGATGATAAAAGTTGTGCAAGCTCTGATCTTTTTGAGCTTGATAATATTGGCAGAGTTGGGATTGGGGCATATGATGAAGAACTGCCTGTTTATGGTACCACTAGTGTTAGAAGGAATAAGGCTATTGCTAGTGGCTTGTTCATCTAGTGTAAAATGACGTTATCTAGTAATTGATATTGAGTTTAATGTTTAAGCAACTATCTTGTATTTAATTTATCTTTCAATTTGTAGCATATTGGTACTAATTAACATCAAATTTGTTGTGCATTGGGGGATTGGTTACATTGCAAGAAGCTTCAATTGTAGAAATTCGACAATTATTCATGTTACTATCTTTCCTAATGAACGGTACGAATTATGTGCACGGAGAGGGCCGGTTTTTTTTTGATCGATCAAGAAAATTTTATTGCAAAGCTTGCAGAAAGTCAAATAATAGTATTAGAATTGAACTTGGAATTTATTGAGTCTGAACTCTAATACCATATTGAAATGTCGTTTTATTTGAAAACTTAAGTAAGTACTTATATTTTTTTCCTACATAAGATTGAAGAAATGCAAGAGAGACTAAATAGAAAATGAAATGTGTAAATTATTGTAATGATTTTGATAAGCCTTTGGGTTGAAGAAAATATGATTGACCTTTTTGCTTTATGAATTATTGCTAAGTGGGATTGGATTCGATTGTATATTTATGATCACCTTGTTCATGTGTTCGTATACAAAATATAATTTAGGTGGATGTCAAGTCTGGCAACTGCATTATTATGAAACGTCTGACTTTATACAAAAGCAACATCAATCACACATAACATAATAGAGCAGCATAAGTCTTTGAAGCATAGTATATTAAATGATGCTGTCTGCTTGAAGTTTGGAGCTGCGAGAAAAAGCTTGCCATGAATGGAGTGGGAATGAAGAGGTACATAACTAAATTATAAAAATTAAAAAATTAAAAAGAAAAAAAATTAATTGTTGTGATGATTACAATAGTTGTTTATGTTTGCGTAGTCAAAAATATATATATATACATATATTGATTGCTACAGCAAAAGCTACAAAATGATTTGAACCATCATTTTTGCTGCAGAGTTAAGCATAGCATTGAAAATAGAGTGAAAATAGAGATTCCTATTTGCTAACAGCGTGCTCGTGGGCTCTGCAACTAGTATCGCAGTGTAACACATATTTTTTGAAAAAACTATTTCAAAAGCAACTCTCATGCTCATGTCAATCAAACTGACAAGCCAATTTAACTCAATGTATGTATAGCCAGGCATAATTTACTCAAAGTAGAGTTAATCATTCGATAATTTTTGTTAGTTAGCTAGTAAAATCAAATAGAAAATTTGAGATTTCGTTATTTGTCCCCGACTTCAAACTAGAATAATTCATCATTGCTTCGGGAACGTAAGAATAGAAAAAATATATTACATATTTTGGGAGGTGAATAACTCATCATCAGTGTTGAAATATAACAAAGTACAACCATAATAATATACCATGAAAACCAAATCATGACTACCTTTATTTTGGTCTTATTTCATCTGGGTTACAATACACCTCAAATCGATTACAACGGGTCTGACTAATGCCAAAATAATGTAATCTATTACAGGAAACGGACTAGCTTGATCCGGAACACCAACAACGCGTTACAAATATGT
Organism: Linaria vulgaris; assembly: GCA_948329865.1. Classification (NCBI taxonomy): domain Eukaryota; kingdom Viridiplantae; phylum Streptophyta; class Magnoliopsida; order Lamiales; family Plantaginaceae; genus Linaria; species Linaria vulgaris. The sequence continues at coordinate 18,468,559 of OX415254.1, read as the reverse complement.
AGATAAGCTCAAGTAGCCTTAAATGGCCAAAACAAAATAGTCGAACGGCAGGCATTCGATATATAACTCTCGAACCCTAACGATTCGGTTCTCTTAAGCCTCAAATCTGAAGAACTGTCAAACGGCACAAATTCGATGCTAAAACCCCCGAACGTAGGTGGTTCGATGATAAAATACTGAAGAAGGAACGATGGAACTGGAGAAACGATCAAACGTGACTGACAGTCGAACCGGATAACTGTCGAACTGGAATAACTATCGAACCGCTGGATTCGATTGTTATGAGGTAGTTGCGAGTCTTGAATGTGTGCATTAATGTCGGGGGACGGGGTATTTATAGACCACATTCAGTGGGACCCAAACAATCTTCGGAGAACAACAGTCGAACAAACTCGGTTCGACAGTCTAGATAACTGTCGAACTGACTTGGTTCGACTGTCTTTATAACAGTCGAACAGTCATCAGTCGATAGTTTATTTATCGAGTCTTTCCTTGGTGGGCTGGCCCAAAATAATATTTTGCCCATTTCTAAAATACCCGGTGAACCTTAAAAGTTAAAACACCTCAAGTACATAAAACAACTCTAAGACATCATGCGACATATATACACAACCTTACAAGGATGTTTAAAAAATATGTAACTCGTATTAAAGATTAGTGGTCTTAGAAATTAAGAGGGGCCATTAGGAATCTTACGAGTCAAAATGTGGGCATGATAGCGCACATGCACTCCAACTTTTGCACCAAGAAAAAGTAGATTTACGTGATGCCTTTTTCATCCTTTTCAAACACACTATTATACTTATTTGAATCTTTTACACTCCCAAATCTCATTTCGCTGTAACTTAGAGGGAAAATATCATAATTGATACCTTATTTTAACCTCTAATTACTTTTGATACCTTAATTTGTCCATGATCTATAATGGTACCCTATATTTCAAATTTTAATTAAATATAGGATCCCTGCGGCACAGTCCCAAAATTGCTGCCTCAAATATCTACTTGGACCGCCGTTGACTCATCAAATCCCAATTTTAACTTTTATGACACATGGCTAGCTGACTAGATTAATAAAAAAAAATAAAAACATGAAAAACCGTCATAAGAGTACACATTAAAATCTAAAATAAATAAAAATTGAATCCATAGCGATTAATCTCACAATCAAAAAAAAAACTTTTAAGTCTTGTGGAATCTCCACATCACCAACATCAATCATTGAATCTGGGCGGTATTTTGGTCGAAAATTGAGCTCAACCTTCATCTTCCCCAAATTTACCCACCCCACGACACCACCCCATCTCCTACCCCCACATCCCAACCCACCCACCTCAACATTCGCGGAGTACAACGAGCGATGAACTTTTGTGTTGTCGTTCTCGGCGAAAAATCGAGCTAAAATTTGAGTTGTATGATTTAATAACCAAGGAGAATTGTTTCGTGGAGGAAGATGACCTAGGTGTTCAACGAAAAAATAATTGTGGGAGCGTGGTGGGTGGGGTGGGGTTGGGATGGTGCGGCGGCGGTGGTGATGTGGGTTTGTTCATTTGGAGAAAAAGACGTTTTTCATTTTCATTAAAGTTTTAACACTTTTTTTTTGGTATACAAAGTTTTAAAATTTTATTATTGTTGTTAATATCTTATTTTTTTGAAATAAACATATAAATCATATTTTATTGTTGATTTTTTTTTAAGAATTGAGCATTTAATTTTTTATGGGTATATGAATATAAATTTGGGATGTAATATTAAAAGCATAATCACTTCTAATTGGTCCAAGTGTTATGAGGGGAGTCAATTTGTTTTGGCCAAAAGAGATGTCACGTGGATTAAGTGCTGAGAAATAGTCAAAATTCCCAAATTTGGGTCAACGATGAGTTACGTAGGCAATTTGGGGCAGTAATTTCGTAGCTCCGCCGCAAGGGTATCACATTTGAGTCTATTCTAAAACATAGGCTCACTGTTTTGAAAATCGGCCCGGACCAGCCGGTTCGACCGGTTTGACTAGGAACCGGAGCCTTGTTCGGGCCGGTTCGCTGCTAATAACGGGTTGATAGCTGCACTGGTTGAACCGGCAAAAACCGTCGGTTCGATCGGTGTTCCGCTGAACCGATTTTGCTTGGGAATCGGTTCAGCTTTTTAAAAAAAAAAATTAAAACTAAGCCTTTAATAAAAGAAAAAAAAATCTACATTATAAGTCTCAAACTCTCTCAGCTCACGATATTGGGGAGAAAAAAAAAACCCTAAGATCAACTCTTCACAAATTGCTGCTGCTGCTCGCCATTACTGCTCGCCGCCGCTGCTCGGTACTCGGTATCTTTCTCCTCTTTTTTATTTTATTTTTTTGCTTGAAGTTTTAAATTTGAACTTTGAACTTTGAATCTTTGATGTTCTTTTTGTTATAAACTTATAATATATGGTGACTTGTGTATGAAGTATGAACTATGAAATATGAATGTAGTGACTAGTGTGGTATTGTGGTTAGTTGCTTAATCTTGTTTCATTCAACAACAAATGATTAAAAGTGAAGTTTGTTAATTTTAGTAGATTAGTAAATGAGTTTGTTAAATTTAGTTGTATATTTTATTTTATTTTTACCAAAAGTAGCTTATTAATTATTAGATTTGTATTTTAGTGATATATGACATGATACTAGTTAAATACTTTAGTAGTTTAGTTAATGAATTAGGTAACTTAAATAGTTATCTTACTTGATGTTTATTGATGGATTTTTTATTATGGATTGTGTTAACGGGTTTAGAATTATTCCATATTAACTGAATTATTTATTAGGGTTGGAACGCCTTTGCCCGTGGTTCAAAAGCTAAATACTATGTTAATGAGAAGGAAAAATTGACAAGAACCTTTCTTCCTTTTATTGACTATACTTCATTCTCTCTTCCGAGTGGATTTTCTTATATTTCCGAGTCTTTTTTTCCGAGTTCTTCCCCTTTCTTCTATTGATATCTCCCTTTATATAGGTTTTGGTAGGGGCAGGTGTCATTGTGCATGTGTTTACAGGTGTCGTTATGCATGTGGTTATGTTTACACGTGTTACAATGCTTATACAACCAATAAGATAACGTGTTCATTTTGAGTGCTGACTGTATATTTTCTTCTTCCGAGGGCTTTGGTCTTCTTTATGATACGGGGTAAATTGCCTTCTTTGCTGTTAATGGTGACTTCGAGGGCCGAGTTTGAGTATTCCCTTAATGATAGTGCTTTTCCGAGAGATGTGTATTCTGGAGTAAGTGTTTCAAGATATTTTCCGAGAGGGTGTGGGTGAGTTGATCTCCGAGTGGTTTTGAGCTATCGTGAGTAGGTGTTCTTCTTTCTCCGAGTGTCCAGAGAGGTTTGTTGAGTTATTTGTAAAGTTCTGACTTTTAGTCTGATCGTCGAGAGTAGTGTTCCGAGAGCTTTCGTGTTTGGAATGTATAGTCAAGGAAGGGTTTTTGCCAAGGTTCTGGGACTGTTGTCCGTTGGCTCATTCTTTCCGAGAGCTTAATTTTCTTGGAAAGTAGTATGAGTTCCGAGAGCTTTCGTATTTGAGACTGCCTTGGTTTCGTATTCCTCATGTTGGCTTTTACTCCAGTAGTCTGTTGTGTGGGAGATGTGCTCCAAGAGGTGTGATACCTGTATCGCGGAAGTAGGTCACATAATCATATAATAATATATTTGGTAATTCCAGTAATTGACTTATTGTTTATTCTAAGCAGGTGAATTATCATCCTGTTAACAAACCCCCCCAGTTTCTAGTGCAGTTAGTTATCACTACTGTACTAGAAACTTAAGAGTTTAAAGGGTACGAGAGTCCTAGTATCGTAGATTTCATCAGGTATACGGGGAAGGTTTCACAAGGCCTCGTAGAACTCTTCAGGGGTGTCGTAAACACTCGTCAGTGACATGTATGCTTTGTTCGACATTTCCCTCGTTCTTGGCATTACCTTTAAAAAGGCGAGGAGTATCGTGATACTCTCTCCGAGTGTTTGCCGTCGTATGTTCCAAATGTGCCCTCGTAGGTCATTTGTTGGGGCATTAATTGTAATTTATGGCATTTTAATTAACTGTAATTTAATTAACTGCGACTTAAATGCAGTTAGTGGTGATTTTAATGCCACGTTTAAGTTGGGTGCGGGAATCGAAGAGTCTTGACCGTTATTCTTTCGTTAACCGAGGAGACGTGTCATTAAGCACGATTTTCAATCGTGAGGCGTGGCACGCTTAGTGGTCTTTTAAGACGCTTAGTGGGTGTAGGGTTTAAAAAACCCTCTTTTTCACCCATCATTCTCACTTGCAAACTGAGCGGATAGCATTTTCTCCCAAAGCGCACTCTCTTTTCTCTGCAATCGATTTCTGCTAATCTTTTCTTTCAAAAACTCTGTTCTAATGGCGTCGCAATCTAACACCAATCTGATTTCGGCTGCTTCCGGTACCGGAGGAGCGGCGGGTTTAGGGTTTCAAGCTTCGCGAAAGCGGAGTGCTGTGGGGGCAAGCGGTAGTGGTGGTGCTGGAAAATCGAAGAGGATGAAGAAAAAGGCTGACAAAGGTGGTGCTCCGCGAGTCACCCAGAAGGTGGGTAACACGGCTAGCACCGCCACCGAGAAAGAAATCAAGAACTTGTTCAAGGAGCACGGTGTTTCTGGCCGTAACATTGAGATAACGGTGCCGGAGGCCCATCACCGGGGTGATGCTCCTCCTGAAGGGTACCTGACGGTGTACTACCCCGCAGCTAAAGGCGGGGCTGCGCACTTTTTTCCCGCCTTTTTTCTGCGACATCTTCAATTACTGCAATCTTTGTCCGAGTCAGCTCGCCCCAAATTCGTTCTCGTCACTGGCCTTGTTCGTGTTTTGGTGCCTGGTGAGAGGCATCGAGTGTACGAGGGACAGGTTCTTTGCTGTTTTCGAGTTGAAGCAGTCTCCCGGGGGGGTCCTTTTTACTGCTTTACTCACCGAGATAAGGATGACAGGATCTCCGAGGGTATGGTCACCTCCCATAGCTCGTGGAAGAATAAGTTCTTCTTCATCAATCCAGTTGTGGGGTCGTGGGACATACCTATGACTTGGAGGGTGCCTACCTTCCCTGACAGAGTGATGGACGACACACTGGTGTTCTCACCGGTGTTCTCTGCGAAGCCTCTCGTGGAGTCAAAGGACTTTATTCGTCTCTATCGGACCGCAGGATTGAAGTACATCTCCCCGATAGACAAAATCAAGACTCCTTTGGCTGTTCCCGAGAAGTTGTTTGATACATTTGGTGAGTCTTTTACCCTTCTATCTACTATCTTACGGGTTTCTCTTTTTATTTTATCTAACTTATGACCTCCTTGATAGTGAATGTCCTACGGCCATTTATGGTGGAAAGTGAGGCCGTGGTGGGCAAGAAGTGGAAATTTACCCTAGGAGAGGGTGGAACTGTTGAGGTCGCAGAAGGGGAGCAAGGAGGAACTCCTTCCAGGGTTGCTGAGGTTACGTCCTGGTCGTCTAGTGGGACATCTGATACCCCCGAGGAAGTAGAGTTAGCTGTGACCTCTGCCGATGCAGGTCCTAAGGGGGGATTCACCATAGGGGATGGTGAAGATGAGGTTGGGATAGAGGAGATGGCTTTACCAGCTCCGGGTGTCATTCAAGTACCCTCGTCGTCGGAGTTATCGGGGGATTCTTACGCCCTGTTGGCGACCCCTCCGAAAGGTATGTGTTCTTAAAATACTTAGTGGTATAGGAGTGCGTCTTAGATAACTACTTTAGGTAACCAAAAGGGTAATTTTACTTAGATAACTTTCTGATTTTGTAGGAGGTGAAGAGTTTTTTGGTTTGGAAGGGGGGTCATTTCCTTCCGACTCTGCTTACCTTCCAGCATTCGATACCATGAGCTTGCTGGACGAGATTATGGCCGCGGGTCCTCCGCTTGCGAGTGCTCCTCCCCCGAGACCTTTCCTGGCTATCCAGTCCGATAGCCCCATAGTCACTCAAGTTCCACTGCTGGGGGTGGTATCTTCTGAGAGGCCCTTGTCTTCTAAGGCTCCCGTTTCAGGACGAGAGCCTAGCACCGAAGATGCTCAGGAGGCACTCGAGACGGTGACTCGATACCTCACCGCCGCCAATTCCTTGCCAGCAGACGGGTGTTAATTTACTCGAGTTTGTGTCAACAATGTGGCCATGCTGGTAAGTCTTTTATCTAACTAATTTATTTAAGATCCTTTATCGGGATCTTTATTCTTCTACTTTGCTTTCTTAGGCACCTAAAATGCTTCCTCTTCTGTTACTCGAGGTTGAGAAGCTGCAAAAACTGGCGAGTGCGGCTGAGGAAAAGTCTCGGAAGCTGGAGGCAGAGAATAAGAACCTGCTAGAGAAGGTGGGGAAATATGAGGCGGCTTTTGCCAAGGTCTCGCGGCACAATCAAGACCTGAGGGGGGAAAATAAGCAGCTTCTCTCCTCTGTAAAGGAGATGGAGGCTTCTGGTCTGGTGCTGAAGGATAGGATGGATTCCCTCGAGGGCGAGAAGGTTTCTTGGGAGGCCAAGCAGAAAGAGTTGGAGCAACATCTCTCGGAGGCACTGGGCCAGGTGGATACTCTTAACGTGAAGCTGGCACATGCCACGGCTACGGGGGGCATTCTCCCCGAGGAGGTGCAGCAAAGGGTGGACACTGCTGTTAAGCAGGCCCGAGAGGAGACTACTATTCAAGTGAGGGATCTGTACCTCAGCAAACATCTGGGGTACTTGGCAGGATCTGCCATGTGGGGATTCCTTCAGTGTTTCGGGCAGGTACGGCAGAAGGTGAATCCCCACTTGGACCCGCGGGTGGTTAATATCGCGGAGATGAAGAGGCCAACTTTGGAGGAAGCCTTCAACCTCTACCAAAAGAGTAGTACTCGACTTCCTCCCACCTCTTCATCCCCGTCTCGGGTGCCTCTTTCTACTATCCTCCCGCGATCTTCAGCGGACTCCCCTCTCCGAGTTGGGGTTCAGGCTACCTCCTCGGGTGTTCCTTCTCCAGCGGGTGCTCCTATCCCTCCTACCACCGAGCCAACCCCTGATTCTTCGAGTGCTCAACCCCCTCAGTCTTAGTAGTTTTTAATTTGTAAACATTTTTTATGTAATGGTACTTAGTTTTTTCTCTTGTAATGGTATTATTTTGGAATGAAACATTTCTTACTTGGAACAAAACTTTTTCTTTTCCGTGTTTATAATCACACAACTCTTCCGCATATTATGACTACTTAGTTTCTTTCCTTTTATTGTAGATTTTTTTAAGATTTAGTTTACAGAAATGAGAGAGCGTCTCACTCTTACTGGCCAAGTAACTTTCTTAGCATAGCGTGTCCATTTGCAGTGCAATTTTGGGGGAATATACTTTCCTAAATAGGAGTATCCCTTGGCACGCCTTCGTAGCCTATTATAGTATACTTTGGGCAGCTCAATCGTAATTCTATCTTCGAGGAAAGAGTCGTAAGTAGGCGTCGATGCTTAGAGTATGGCGAATATTTTCACGTCCTTTCAAAGAATCATTCCTAGTAGATTTGTTCATACCTTTCTCTTTTACTTATTTAGACTTTCGGAAAGCCTTCGATGAGAGGGTATAAGTGAGGTTTCCTAGAGTGACTGCTCTCGGAAATACTTGCCTGGGTTCCTGGGCTCTGTCCTTTTCTTTTCCCCAGTATTTACATAGTAAATTATAGAATCTCTTGATTTCTTTACGAAGATACTATAATCTAATTCATAATATAACAAGTGAAAGAAGGATACTTATCTTTGGTGCGTAACTGTGTTATTATTGTAGCACCCGCTTCTCCTTCGGATTTGGATGTTCCTGGAGACAAATCTTGTGGAGTTCCCACAGACGGCGCCATTTTGTTAACGGGTTTAGAATTATTCCCTATTAACTGAATTATTTATTAGGGTTGGAACGCCTTTGCCCGTGGTTCAAAAGCTAAATACTATGTTAATGAGAAGGAAAAATTGACAAGAACCTTTCTTCCTTTTATTGACTATACTTCATTCTCTCTTCCGAGTGGATTTTCTTATATTTCCGAGTCTTTTTTTCCGAGTTCTTCCCCTTTCTTCTATTGATATCTCCCTTTATATAGGTTTTGGTAGGGGCAGGTGTCATTGTGCATGTGTTTACAGGTGTCGTTATGCATGTGGTTATGTTTATACGTGTTACAATGCTTATACAACCAATAAGATAACGTGTTCATTTTGAGTGCTGACTGTATCTTTTCTTCTTCCGAGGGCTTTGGTCTTCTTTATGATACGGGGTAAATTGCCTTCTTTGCTGTTAATGGTGACTTCGAGGGCCGAGTTTGAGTATTCCCTTAATGATAGTGCTTTTCCGAGAGATGTGTATTCTGGAGTAAGTGTTTCAAGATATTTTCCGAGAGGGTGTGGGTGAGTTGATCTCCGAGTGGTTTTGAGCTATCGTGAGTAGGTGTTCTTCTTTCTCCGAGTGTCCAGAGAGGTTTGTTGAGTTATTTGTAAAGTTCTGACTTTTAGTCTGATCGTCGAGAGTAGTGTTCCGAGAGCTTTCGTGTTTGGAATGTATAGTCAAGGAAGGGTTTTTGCCAAGGTTCTGGGACTGTTGTCCGTTGGCTCATTCTTTCCGAGAGCTTAATTTTCTTGGAAAGTAGTATGAGTTCCGAGAGCTTTCGTATTTGAGACTGCCTTGGTTTCGTATTCCTCATGTTGGCTTTTACTCCAGTAGTCTGTTGTGTGGGAGATGTGCTCCAAGAGGTGTGATACCTGTATCGCGGAAGTAGGTCGCATAATCATATAATAATATATTTGGTAATTCCAGTAATTGACTTATTGTTTATTCTAAGCAGGTGAATTATCATCATGTTAACAGATTGGTTCTTGAATATTGAAGATTACGTGATGGATTACTTGATGGATTACGTGATGGATTACTTACTAAGTCAAATATTTGTGTTTCGTAAATAGGAAATGGCAGAGAACACTTCAGAGACTCCATAATCCGCTGCTCCTCCAATTGCAAGTGAGCCTACATCACAACAAAGTACCTACGTTCCAAATGTCCGTCGTAAGAGCGACATAAGATGGCGCTATGGCACTGAGTTAGAGCCGGTGGAGAAAAAAAAGAATAAAGTGTGATTTTTGTGGTGTTATTCTTTCAGGAGTGGGAATTCACTGGTTTAAACTTCATCTCGCGCAAATCCCAGGTGAAGTTGCAAAATGTCTTAAGGTTCCTTCAAATGTACGATTTGAAATAAAGGAGTATTTGGACAATGAGTCAAAAAAGAAACAATCATATGTATCTGTTGATGTTGAAGGAAGTGATGATGAAAATGAAAATCTTGTGAATAAGAATGACAATGGTAAGAGAAAGAAAACAAATCATATAGGGAGTTATATGCAAGGAAAAGCTGGGGTAGATACTTCTCAACCTTCTATAAAGGCGAGTATTCTAAATAAAGAAAGAGTTTTGGATACAAATTTGGCTATAGCGACGTGGTTTTATGATGCTTGTATCCCTTTCAATGTTGTGTGTTCTCCTTATTTTGAGCAAGCAATTACTAGAATAGTTAATATGGGTACTGGGTATGTCGGTCCTTCTTATCATGCTCTAAGATCTACATTGCTTACAGAAGTGAAGTCTCAATCACAGTTGGAAATCGATAAACTTAAAAAATGTTGGGCTTCATCTGGTTGCACAACTATGGCTGATGGGTGGACCGATAGGAGACATAGGTCATTGAAAAATTTCTTGGTTTATTGTTCGAAAGGAATATCTTTTATCAAGTCTGTGGATGCATCTGATATTGTGTCTAGTTCTGAAAATTTGTGCACGCTCTTCTCTGAGGTTATTGACTATGTTGGTGTTGAAAATGTTGTGCATGTAGTTACTGATAATGCAGCTAATTATAAAAGAGTTGGATCTTTGCTTGAAGAAAAGTACTCGTCATTGTTTTGGTCTCCTTGTGCTGCTCATTGTATTAATTTGATTATGAAGGATATTTGTGAACTTCCGCTTGGTAAACAATTGGCACAAGATGCAGCCAAAATCACCTCATTTGTTTTTAATCGTAAATGGGTACTTACTTGGTTGAGGACAAAGGAGGGGTGGACAGAAATTATTTCTCCTGCCGCTACTCGTTTTGGCACGGTATTTATTGCATTGGGCAGTTTGCATGAGAAAATGAGTTTTTTGAAGGACTTGATGAAGGATCCGGGCTATGAAAAGTTTCGGAGAGATGCTAAAGGAACTCAAGTGAGGGATATTATTTTGAATGATAATTTTTGGGCCAATGTGAAAGTTATTGTTCTGGTTATGTCTCCGCTTATGAGGTTGCTACGTCTGTGTGATTCTGATGAGAAACCTTCTTTAGGTTATGTTTATGAAGGCATGGCAATGGCAATAAATGGGATAAAGAAAGTTTTTGGCAATAGAGCAACTCATTACACGATGTACACTGAAATTGTCGATAATAGATGGGATAGAATGTTGCAAAAAAGTCTCCATTTGGCCGCTTATTTTTTTAATCCTATTTTTCAATACGATGATGGTGATCTTATGGATAGTACTCATGTGATGAGTGCTGTGTGGGAGGTCTTACAGAAGTTTCTCCCAAAACCGGTCAGAGGTGGTGGGGGAAGTGACCATGTTTCGAGACCGACATGGGAGTTTTGGAATACCCTTTGTCGTGCAGGGTATTCACATTTCTAAACCCGGTAATGTTTGTTACTTTGTTTCAACTTTCAAGTTAAAATTTTGTTTATTCATTTATATTTAGTTTGATAAGATATGAACTAATATGATCTAATTGTTTAAATGTTTGGTGGAGCCTATTTGGCGATGATGCACTACTTTTGCAAAAGGTTGCCATTAAACTTTTGAGACAAACATCAGCCTCTTGTGGATGTGAGCGCAATTGGAGTGTATTCGAACGTATACACACCAAAAAGCGGAATAGATTGGAGCATGAGAGGTTGAATGATCTTGTATTTGTGCATTATAACCTACGCTTGAAGATGCGGTATGACTTTAAAGTTTTAATTATTGTGTTTCTTTTGTTTCAAATTTGAATGTGTGGTTTATTTTGTTAGTAAGTATAATTTATTACTTGATGTTATTTGCAGAAACAAGAAGAAAAAAGAGACATGTGATCCAATTGACTATGAGAATATTGATAGAGTCAACGAATGGGTAGTAGAAGAAGAAGATACAACCGGAGACTTTACTAATGAAGATGTGGATGAGATGTTTGGAGGGGCAAATGTTGCAAGTTCAAGTGCAAGTGTAGCGGGGAATGAAGAAGCTGGTTTGACATTGTATGGATCGTATGAGAGGGTGTCTAATTATTCAAGTGCAAGTGTGGATGTGGATGATCATGATGCTTCGTGATGAATGTTTGTCTTGTTGCTACTTTCTTATTTGAGTTTATTGTTGGCTTGTTACAACTTTGAATATTTTGTTTGCTTATTAAGTGATTAGTTATGATAATATATAACATGATATATTAATTTAGATATTTTGTAGTATGAGGGATTTAATATTTGTTATGATTTTTGTTATACACTTGAATATTTTTTATATATTTTATTAAATATTGACTTTGTTCAACAAACCGGTCCAACTAGTGGTTTGACCGGTTCGACCTTTTGACCCACTACCCGGTAGCCTCACCGGGTCAGTCACCGGGTCGGGTTTCAGAACACTGCATAGGCTACCATTTGCGAGATTGGGTAAGCCAAGGTACCAAAAATGATCAAAGGCCAAAAAAATAAGGTACTAATTATGATTTTTTCTATAGACGTATATTATTACATATGATCAACCTATATATTCGCTACAAGTAAATTACATATAAACAACGCCTTATCGTAATCCACCCATAATTATGTATTATTGGGTCCTAATCAAATATTCTCTCAACTCATTATTGGTCAGTTTGTTATAAATCTTATACCAGCCTATCAAAAATATGTAGTGGCCCCTACCAACTCAATTATTACTTTTTGAATATTATTTAGACTTATAAAGAATTTGACGTGCACCTACCAACCTATTTTATTTATATTTATTTTGAAATACCAAACTTATTCTTGTTGCTAAATTCCAAATTTGGAATTGCATCCAATCTATATATTAATGTTTCCAGACATCGTTTGGGAAATTATTTCAAACGCAATCATCAAAAGTCAAAACCATCAAACAAATTACAATAAATCCAAATACACTATCATACTTTAATAGAGAAATTTCACTTTAATTTCATTCCCAAATAATTTGAGTTGATTGAGATGTATTATGCTCAACGTCCAACCAAAATATTTACTATCAAACGACACACTATTCCTATTGATTTAACCATTGGATTAAATAAGTTTACTGTTCGAAACGCCTGAAACAATTCATCCTCTACATCTTATTCATAGTGTTTCTAGAGTTTAGAAGTGCCATAGATTAAGTATTCTATCTCCAAGCATATTTCAATCAGATGAAGATAATGGATTTTTGGTAATGTTAGATTTTAAAAAATGAATGTAGAAAATCTTTCTATTTATAGTTTAGCCTTTAGAGTGAAAATTGAATATTTTGATACTTTTTGAGAAACCGGGTCATGTAGTAGAATAGCGGGCCTATTCTATACCATTGCTTAGAATTGTTTAAAATAGCTATTGGCTCAAAGTCTAGAGTGTGTGCAAATATTTCTTTTTTGAAATCTATTTAAACATTGATCAGGTGTTTGGGAAATTTTAAGGATATATAAGTAGATTTTTCTTTTTCTTCTTCTTTTCTAAGACTGTCCAAAACACCATAATCTTCTTTTTAAAAAGAAATTGTGGAACACCTTTAAGTGCCTTAACCGAGCTTCTTGAGCTTCTTTTTTTTCTTTTTTCCTTTTGTGTGTAGGTTTTCTTAAAAACAAAACAAAAGGCAGAAGCAAAATTCAATGTTGCTACTGATATGAAAATGCTTTATAAGCATTAAAGCCAATGTGATTCTCAGTTAACAAGTATTTTCGAACAACACCATGTCATAAGCAGATTAGATTATTAATCACTGATGAAGGAATAAAGGAACTGCTTTTGAACTTTAAATTCTGGGCCAGAATGTTGAAGCCCAATAGTTTGTAAGCCCAACTAAAACAGACAGGCTACAAAGTACAAAGTGTGTTAATTCTAAATTCTTATACAAGTCTTCTCCGCGTTAAATTCGTTTTCATTATTACGCGTGTTCATAATTCGCTCCAATTTGTGAATCTAATACTATTTCTCTTCTCTTCTCTGTATATAATATTATATATATATATATAACTCAAGAGAAAAAACGAATTCCGATCACACCTGAAGTAATATTCGTACGCATTTTTCAATCGCAACGATCGTTCCTTCGAATTTCAGAAAGTTGTTGAAATATTATTATTCGCAAAGAGATTTCTTATTTTTGATTGTACAAACGTGTTATTGAAGGAAAAAAGAATATCGGATCGGTAGCTGTATTTTTCACCTCAAATAGTCGATCGATCGCCATGAGTTTCCTCTTCGGTAAAAGGAAAACACCTGCAGGTGACCGTTTTATCCTCTAATTGTGCTGTGTGTGTTGAATTGAAATTTCGATTACTCGTTATGATGCTTTGGCTTTTTGTAAAATAGAATTATGATTTTGGTTATGTGCTTTGAGGCATCACTTTTTGAGCGTTAGAGCAGTATTAGGTGAATATGTGTTGTGTTGCTGCTACTGCTGCTTTATCGTATTACCTAGATGCGATGCCGGTTACATGTTACTACTAATGCTTTCGTTTTATGTATTTTTCGTCCGTTTTACTGTGTTATGTTGTGTTGTTGAGTTAAAGAGATGATAGTATATATATACCGTATCTTTGATTAGAATCGTGTATTATCGCGATTTTGAGCTAACTAACTATACCTAAATTGCAGGATAGGAGTTCTGTGAATTAACTAAAATCCTATTATCGCTTTCTAAAGGTTTTCCGGATATTACATGAGTATGTATGTTAGTTTAGTAGAAGCAGATCTGTAAATATCCTCCCTAATACTGAATGGCTATCATTGCTGTTAAGTGTGAGGTTGAATCTCAAAATTCACTCCAAATAGAGTCATGAACTAACTCATTGAGATGGGAAGCTGGTGATCTAAAACTATGTGGACATATCATATTTCCCGTGAATGCTATATTTGTAAGAGTGTGCTTGTCAGCGATCATGACTCTGTTTAACCTTAATATCTAAACTATAGTCTTTATCATATTATGGCATGATGGCAGCAAATCTACTGTTTTGATTGAGTCAATTAATGTAGTCTGCTTTGCTTTGAACCGTCACTCACGTGCATCCCAGACATTTTGCATCAAGCATGATTATAGTACTTGAAATGCAAAAATTGTTTTAGTCTAGTTGGCTATGTAATTGCCCAGCTCATCTCTTCTTTTTGCGTTACATATTGTTACAGAGCTCCTGCGGGAAAATAAAAGGATGCTTGATAAATCCATCAGAGAACTAGACAGGGAGAGGCAGGGTTTACAAACACAGGAGAAGAAACTTATTGCTGAGATTAAAAAAAGTGCAGGGCAGATGGTATTCCATCTCTCCAATTTCTATAGAATTTGAGTCATCTTCTTTTCTCAATTTACACTTCCGTGTCTAGAAAATTGTTTGTCCGATGATGCATGCATTGCTTGCATTTTAATATGTTTACATTTAAGCTATCCGTCAAAATGAAAATACGGGTATTGCTGTTATATGTAGAAGAAATACAAGCTATACTCAGTTTTGAAGGAACCTTAAGCTTTTGTGGGCTTCTTATTGTTGAGGATTTGTCCATCAACATCTGGGAGTAGTCCCGCCATAATATATTTACGAAACCCCATAGTTCAAGTACATGTCTTATAAGCTTAATACTTTAAATGCATATTTGATGTTATGCGTACCTCATTCAGGGAGCCGTTAAGGTGATGGCTAAAGATCTTATCAGAACACGACATCAGGTTGAGAAGTTCTACAAGCTAAAATCTCAACTTCAAGGTGTATCTCTTCGAATTCAGGTATTTTATCATGCCTACTGAAATTTACAAAGCTTATCTTGATCTTTTTTAGGATGGTTTTATCATGCCTACTGAAAGTGGTTTTCCTTGATCGCTTGGTTCTAGTAAACTTTGGCATCATTTTTTTGTTGGTCTACACCTTTACTTAGTAATTCCAGTTTTGTATTAGAATTATGAAATATTAGTATGCCCTGCTGGAATATTGACCCATAAAGAGTGGTGTTGGTGATTGACTTTGGTGTCGTTCCTAAATGTAGTAGAAAGAAACCAATAAGCATGTGTCCCGAAATTAATTTGATTTTACAACTATTAACAGTTTGCTCTACTGCATTGTTTTTGCTCTTAGGCCTCGAAGTTGTGCTAGGATGGTGGTTGGCATTGCCATCATCCTAAATTCTGTATGACAGATTTTTAAACTCTCTTTGGAATTTATAAAGGTTCCTTTGCCTTCATTTAACGTCATAAGACCGTGAATTGGATGACACACATTATACCAAGTTTTCATATGCAACACGAATATGATCTTTGTTCATGCTCATTATCTGTCCTCTATTTGCAAAGTAGTAGCAGAATTTTGCAAATTTATTTTCGGTTTACTATATGTTTGATTGTATTATTTTCTATTCAGACATTAAAATCCACACAAGCAATGGGGGAGGCAATGAAAGGTGTTACCAAGGCAATGGGACAAATGAATAAGCAGATGAACCTGCCATCATTGCAGAAGATAATGCAAGAATTCGAAATGCAGAATGAGAAAATGGAACTAACAAGTGAGGTAATGGGCGATGCCATTGATGATGCGTTGGAAGGAGATGAGGAGGAAGAAGAGACAGAAGAGTTGGTGAATCAGGTTCTTGATGAGATTGGCATCGACATTAATTCTGAGGTATAATTTCAACTTTCTATCTTTGTTGGGTCTTAACTTATGTGCCCGCAAAACTTTCTGTATTTACATAAATTTTCCACACAATGCAGCTCGTTAATGCCCCTTCGACGACTGTAGCTGCCCCAGCTGCAAAGAATAAGGTTCCACAGGCTGAGGCGACAGCAAATGAAGACAGCGGGATAGACAGTGATCTCCAGGCCAGGTTAGACAACCTGAGGAAGATGTAATTGGTTTGTAATTTTGAACATTCTGGTCAGACCAGAAACCCCAACCCCTACATACGATTTGTAAAGATTCCAAATACATGGTTCCATACAGTTTATATATGAGATTGCCAATATTGCCACTTGTGTGATTCTTTTGAAAAGCAGAAGTACATTCTTTTGAATTTCAACAAGTATTAAACACTGACAGCAAAAGCTATTGGAGCTCTCTGCTATAATTAGCACCAATACCTTAAAATCATGTTTCTCGTGAATTGTTGTGTATATCATCTGACATCATCACAGGTACGCACGCATAGACTAAGCACAAGTATTTACGCACTATTAGTACTGTAGCTTGAAACTATCAGCACAGTGCAAAGGCTACTATACTAGTGCATCCATACCCAGTAATCCATCACGCGAATGTTCGGACTGCTCATTCACTGCACATCGCTGACGAGCCGGTGGCTCCACTGATGAACGACAAAGAGGACAGTCCATGTGGGAATAGAGCCACATATCAATACAAGGGGCATGAAAAGAGTGCTTGCACTTGGGTAATTGCCTTAGTTCTTCGCCTTCTTCAAAGCCGGATAAGCAAACGACACATTCATGGTCATTATCTTCATCTCCCTTTGTGCCATTTTTCTTGTACTTGAAACTGTAAAGAAAGCTGTCCAAATCCAAGTTGTGGAAGTTTCGACTGGAGATGGGCCGTGGGCCATTTCTCGTCCTGTCTCTGATTCGTTGATCAGTGACATTTGAGCACCATCTGATGATGATGAGATTGTACAGAGCAAGCACGACCACTGCAGTTCCGATCACGAGTAGGCCATAGTATAACATCGGAAAGTCCGATCTCGCTATTGGAGGTTGGGGTGTTAGTGCATGGGAGCTGGTACTACGATCCGCCATGGTGATATATTTGGAGTTTGTTACTCTCGGAGTAAAGAGTTTAGTTTTCTAACTTTCTTTAAGAACTTTACATAATGACATAGCATTTCATCCATTTATGATTTTTTATAATGAGTAGCTAATCTGAATTTATTTTGAAGAGGTTCTTGAAATTTAGGGAATAAAGACAAAACACTGGAGACTGAGAAGCATAAAATAATGAATTAATATGTATGATATATCAGTTTGGTATATATAATATATATGTATGTACGTTTGGTGAATAAGGTTGAGTGAGAGAGCTCAATTAAGATAAGATTCCCTGGTGTGAGGTGTCAACATTGTTCTTGTCATCAAGTTAAAGATTTTTTAATCATTGTGCTTTCGTATAGGGTTGAATTACAAATAGCTGACTCAACTTTGTGCCGTTGAGTCTCGTATTGGACAGAAGATATATCTTATCCCCAGTTTAAGTATGAAAATTGCATATTGATATGTAAGCAATCAGCGTTCCGACAAAATGCTTTGCTACCTTAGGATTTTTCATAGTTGCTCAACAAATATAATCTTTTTACCTTTTATTATAGTTTTCGTTTCCTGAACAATAATTATATGTATTACGTCTATTTATCCTTAACACATAACCGCAGTTCAAAAGATCTCAAGTTTTACGTGATGCATTAAAATAGGAAGTAAATAGGATACTCAGTTTTGAGTGTCTCTGTGTGTGGGTGTAAAGAGACCTTGAATGAGAAAAAAATAAAACTTTTTGAACTGAATTGAAAAATAACTCGAGCTTGTTTTTCGAACTAGTAGTTAGTTGGGCATGTATAGTGAAGTCTAACGTTAACGAAGGTTAACGAAGGAACGTGAGCAATTGTAGAATAAACCTCATGATGGGGGTATTTTAGGACTGGGCCAGCAATAGAATTGGGCCGGCCCATAAACATATCGAATCGGTCTGATTCGATACCTTCAGCGCATCGAATATTCATCATTCGATGCGCGCATCGAATCGGTATGATTCGATGCGTATTTTACAGCTGTCCTCGGGCCCCACAAAGCGAGGTTGCTATATATAGGACGGTTTTGAGCGTTCAGAGGCAGATCGAACTTGAGTCCCAACCCGACCACATCGAATCCTGCTATTCGATACGTTCCTTTGTTCGATACGTCCCTCGGTTCGACACACTCCACTATTCGATACGTTCCAACGTGTTATCAAGACCATATCGAATTGACTCGGCATCGAACCTGCACCATTCGAGGCGCACATCGAACAACCACAATTCGATGCGTTACATATTTAGTATTATCTTTGTATTTAAATCAGTGTAAGATCTGTAATAGATAGTAGGTGTTTCGGACAAAGTTAGTCCGATTAATTCTATTGGATTAACATTATTTTGGTTATTTATATTCTCATTGTACTGTATTACCGTGTTCTATTACCGTGACGAAATAAGACCAAAATATTGGCGCCGTCTGTGGGAACACCGTAAACATTGTTTTTAGATAGGATAGCTAGGATGACTAGTAAAAGGCGCATAAATGTGGTTGAAAAACAACAAACGGAGAAAAAGATCAAAACAAAGACAGATCTGAGTCAAAATAGGATTGAGCCTAAAGTGCAGGGGCAAGATAAAATAGAAAGTCAGTTGTTGAAGCAATGGCAAGAATGTAAGATGGAACCCTTAGGAGAATTCAAAATTGTACAGCTTTTCAAAGAAAGTTCTGAGAAAGTAATCAAGATTGGAGCAGAAATGGACTGGATGATAGAGGTTGCGTTGGTAGATTGTCTACGTCGTAATTCAGATATATTTGCATGGTCCGATTCTGACCTTCTCGGGATAGACTCAAGAATCATTGTACATCATCTGAATGTAGACAAGAGTGCGAAACCGATACGGCAGAAGAAGCGAAATTTCAGCAAGGAAAAGAATGAAGCAGCCGAAAAAGAAGTGCAAGAACTCTTAGCAGCTCGACATATTTATGCTATAAGATTCTCAGAATGGTTGAGCAATATTGTATTGGTGTTAAAGAAAGAAGCTACGTGGAGAATGTGTGTGGATTATACTGACTTAAACAAGCATTGCCCGAGAGATCCTTTTCTTTTGCCGCGGATAGATCTACTTGTGGATTCTACAGCAGGATGTGCATTATTGAGTATGATGGATGCAAAAAGTGGTTTTCATCAAATCTTCATGGTAGTGCAAGATCAGAGTAAAACGGCATTTGTAACTGATACCGGAGTGTACTACTATAGGGTAATGCCTTTCGGATTAAAGAATGCGGGAGCAACATTTCAGAGGTTGGTGGCTAAAATGTTTTACCATCAGATTGGGAAATCGATGGAAGTATATATTGACGATATGCTTGTAAAGAGCCTAAAAGCTGATGAACATGTGTGACATCTGGATGAGGCATTCACCATAATGAGGAGATATGGAATGAAACTAAATCCTAAAAAATGCACTTTTGGAGTGACGGCTGGAAAGTTTCTAGGATATGTGGTGAATGAGAGAGGAATCGAGGCCAATCCGGATAAAATAAAAGCAGTACTGGATTTACCTTCACCAAGGACGGTGAGGGACGTACAATGTTTGGTGGGCCGTCTGACGGCCTTGGGGAGATTTATATCAACATCTACCGAAAAGAACCTCCATTTCTTTAAAGTGATGAAACGGAACAAAGATTTTATTTGGACTCCGGAATGCGAAGAGGCTTTTAGGCAAATGAAGAAATATCTAGTAAGCCCGTCGTTGTTAGCAAAACCGGAGGAGAATGAAATGTTGTATCTTTATCTGGCAGTATCTGCAAATGCAATCAGTACAGTACTGCTCAAACAGAAAGGAGCTCAACAGTTACCAATACACTATGTGAGCAGAGTATTGCAGGGGGCGGAGACAAATTATTTGGAGATAGAACTGTTTGCATTGGCGATTGTTGTTACAACTCGAAAGTTGAAACCGTATTTTCAATCTCACCCAATTACTGTGGTGACTGACAAACCATTGAAGCAAGTATTGGCAAAACCAGAAACCTCTGGTAGATTGGTGAAATAGGCAATTGAACTCAGTGAGTTTGGATTGGAATTTAAGCCGCGAGTCGCAATCAAAGCGCAAGCTCTGGCAGATTTCATGGCCGAAACCTTGGGGAACAGTGTAGTGGAGACCGCATGCTGTATATTTTCTATATCAAACCAAGAGGGAACCAGTAGAGCAACGACGACATGGATATTGCATACTGATGGATCTACCACAACTCACGGGGGGGGCATTGGAATACATTTCATGTCCCTAGAGCGGAGGGAATTTGAATTTGCTATCAGCCTGAATTACATGGTAACAAATAACGAAGCTGAATACGAAGCAATAATTGCAAGGATCAAAATGGCACTCGGACTCAACATCGAACATCTAGACGTGTTCACCGATTCGCTCTTGGTGGCAAATCATTTCTCGAGAAGATATGAAACACGTGAGGAAACTATGAAGCTATATGCCGCTAAGGTTAAAGAGTTGGCAAAGAGGTTCAAATTTTTTGATATAACTCAAATCCCCAGGGACGACAATGCAAAAGCAGATGCGCTTTCTAAATTTGCAAGTTCTTCAGAGATTTTGGCAGAGAAACGAATCACACTTATGGTCGCTGATAAACCTTCGATTGGGAAATCAAAATATATTACCACAGAAGTCAAAGTGGAATTTATAATGACAATACAAGAGGACCCGTCTTGGAAGGATGAAATTATGATCTATCTTCAATAGGGCATTTTACCAGCGGATCCGAATGCTCAACGCATGATGCATTACAAGGCTTACAGGTTCACGATTAGTAACGGAGAGTTATATAAAAGATCTTTCGAAGGACCATTGTTAAGATGTTTGACTCCTACTCAAGCTGAATATGTCATGGAAGAGATCCACGCAGGTAGTTGCGGAAATCATTCCGGGGGACGAGCATTAGCTCAACGGATATTGCGTCAAGGATATTATTGGCCAACTCTACGTAAAGATGCAACAACTTATTCGAGAAAATGTGACAGTTGCCAATACCATGCTCGCCTCATTCATAGACCGACACGTCAACTGCAACCCATAGACGTGGCATGTCCATTTGATCAATGGGGAATTGATATTGTGGGTCTGTTTCCACCTGGCAAAGGTCAAAAATGATATTTAATAGTAGCAGTGGAGTATTATACAAAATGGGTTGAGGCAGAAGCTATAACGTCGATCACGGAGAATAATATGATCGAGTTCATTTGGAAATACATTATATGCCGATTCGGCATACCGAGGTCCATTGTGTGTGACAACGGTACGCAATTTACTGGGAAGCAGATTAAATCGTGTTTTGGGGAATTAAAGATATCATACAATCTCACGTCAGTATATCACCCACAATCCAATGGCCAAACAGAATCTTCTAACAAAACATTGAAGGATTATCTTGAAAGGAGAGTCAGAGCCACAGGAAAAACGTGGCCAGCAGAGCTTCAAGGAATATTATGGGCGTATAGGACGACCCCGAGGACATCCACAGGGGAAACCCCTTTCGTTCTTGTCTATGGCACTGAAGCTGTATTGCATGCGGAAATAGGTATGCCAACGCGCAGAATTACTGACTATGATCCAGAACAATCGGCCCGGTTGCGACAGATGGATCTGGATATGATAGGATCCACAAGAGAGGACGCTTATCAGCGTACTGTTGCTTATAAAGCTGCAATGGCCAAAAGCTATGATAAGAGAGTTCAATTCAGAAATTTTGAAGTAGGAGATTTGGTTCTTAGGAGCATTACAGCTAAGCAGCATATCGGAAAGCTTGAACCAAAATGGGAAGGGCCTTTTAGAGTCTCACGAGCAAGTTCACGAGGATATTATTATTTGGAGACTCTAAGAGGAGTTCAACAGAAACGCCCATGGAATGTGCAACATCTCAGGCGTTATTACGCATAAATTGAAGAAATTTCATTGAATATATCTTTCTTACACTTTAATTTATGTTGATTCTTTTAAAAAATTATTAACTGAGAATTTTCATTCGTTGAATGATACAGAGAAGAACATGACGGAGGGGTAAGAAGGCCCAAAGTGGTCCATCCCCGCATGCCACATGTAAGAACATGACGGAGGGGTAAGAAGGCCCGAAGTGGTTCAACCCCGCGTGCCAGAAGGACGAACATGACGGAAGGGTAAGAAGGCCCAAAGCGGTCCACCCCCGCATGCCAAAAGGAAAAACATGACGGAGGAGTAAGAAGGCCCGAAGTGGTCCACCCCCGCATGCCAAAAGGAAAAACATGACGGAGGGGTAAGAAGGCCCAAAGTGGTCCACCCCCGCATGCCAGATGGGAGAACATGACGGAGGGGTAAGAAGGCCCAAAGTGGTCCACCCCCGCATGCCAGAAGGAAGAACATGACGGAAGGGTAAGAAGGCCCAAAGCGGTCCACCCCCGCATGCCAGAAGGAAGAACATGACGGAAGGGTAAAAAGGCCCAAAGCGGTCCACCCCCGCATGCAAGAAGTAAGGATAAGACGTATGGATAAGAAGGCCCAACGTGATCCATCCCCGCATGCCAAAACAACGACGTAAAGGGATCTAATTTTTCAAATAAAACATGAATGCCCTAAAAGATAATAATAACAGCTCAAAGTGCTCATATTTTTCATGGCAAGTAAAATCATAATATTAGACATGCACCATTACGACAAACGTCATTATTAAACGCCAGGAAAATATTCACTCAACAGTAAAAAAATAAATTAGATGTTGTGTCTTGGTATAATCGCAACGAAGCAATACATGAGTAAACTTAAATTACATAGCTGATGTTAAACAGTTGAGTCGTTATCATTACCGAGCAATTGATTAAAGTTACATGACTCTATACAAAACAAAAGGATGATATCCACAATTCAGTTTAGCCAAACTATTTCTACTCTTCCGATGAATGGGGGACTCCTCACGAAGAACCACCCCCATTGAACGTGCAAAATTGGCGCAATTGCCCTGAATTTGATCCTCTGTCAGGATTAATTCGTCAGTTTGTGCCCAATTGTCGGGCAAGACAATTTCTTCTCTATCAACAGGATCTTCGAGTTGATACCTAATGGGAGAAATTATACACTGTGCATTAACTGATGATTCAGCCCTTTTATTGGCCAGCACAGGGGCCATGTCACTTTGAGCAGGATGTATTCTACCTGGTAAGACTGTTGAGGGACCTGAGGTCTTAGACGCACTGGTCACCTTCTTTCTTTTATCCGGAACTATAGGATAAATATTTTTGAAACCCGTTGTCTTCGGAGGACTTCGGAGAAGAATTGTAGACCTGGAAATTCTCGGTGGCAATTCTGGCTCATTATCGCTCAAACCAAAAACATCATGAAGAGCCTTTTTAATATTTTCTGAATCGCCCGGAATAGTGCTAGGAGTGATTTTCTCTTTACCCTTGGAAGCACGAGGTGATTTAGATTTTAAGGGGCTTGAGTGGGACTTCTTTGGTTTTTTACGGTCCCGCCACACGGCATAGAATGGATCACCGGGACGAGGTGTATGTAACTCTTCATCGTCATCATCGCTGTTAGTCTCGGGTATTTGCATTTTTGCGTTACGTCTTACGTCAAGCATGTCATTGCGAAAACCTTCTCCAACGTACCCAAGGTGCCCAGCCTGGCCAAAACCTACTTCCATTCCGTACAGCAGCACCGCGTAGTAATTCCAGAAATTTATATGCATTACTCTGCGTAAATTCTTCAACAATAGCACATCTATATTCTTCATTTTCAAAATACTGAATTCGACGACGCAAGTTGGAAATGACATTTTCAGCATCTGTATTCGAAGCCTCGAGAGAACGATTCACGCGTTTGAGGGATTCGTTATCCTTTTTCAACGCGTCAATTTCAGCACGCAGAACTTTTGCATCCTCTTCTACTTTCTTGGTCTTCACTTCGGCATCATGTTTATCGCGGGTGGCCTTAGATGCCTTCAAATCTGCTTCTCTAGCGCGTTTCAGCGCATTTTGGCGACTGTATTTTCCATTATTGATAGTAGTACGCAGATTATCGACAACAGCATTGTGTTGATTTTGCACCACAGCTAGCCCACTATAATCTTTGCATACCCGATACACTGCTAAGATGACAGCAGCAAAGAAAAGGCGCCCAAAGCGAGCTAAACCTTGATACCCCAATCGGTTAATTACGGTTTGGCGATCCAACTGCGGCCACAAACTTTGCATAATCTCTCCAGCCTGCTCCTCTCTCAATCGGTATCCGCCCAATGTGGCACTCAATGATTATGAATTTTCATCATTGAGAAAGTCATAATTACTAAGGCTTCCAGGCGGAGCAGGTCTTGGATTCCCTGAAGGTCGAGGCCTCATAGGTGGAGGTATGCTCTGAGCTTCGCGAGCGGATATATTCTCCTCTGATTTTCGTTTAGCGGTTGCATACCAGGTCTCATCGGTTGAGCGGGAAGAACTCGCTACTTCTACATTACGTTTTTCCCTGAAATTGGGATGAGCTACATTAAACTTGGCCAAGTTGGCAGCGATTTTCTCGTCTTCTGCATCAATGCCCTCCATTATCTGAATTTGGCGGTTGGTGCCAACTTTAATGCATCCACCGGTATCGGTTGGAGTCATCACCAATCTCCTCGTAGCAAAATTTTCTTGACGTTCAAAATCACTCACTATTGGCACCCGAGTGCCTGCACTAATACCTCCAAGCCTTATGGTAGAAGGGTTTGGCGAAGATAAATTAGATGGGCCCGCGCCTGATGGCTCATTTTGCTCGTTTCGTTCACCCTTTCCCTGAGCATCGTGAATATTCTCAGGAGATAGAACAATTTTGCTGCGACTTCGAGATTTTATACGAGCCATATCAGCCTAATAATAAATTTTAATAATTTTTCTATAAAAATAAATAATCAGTAGCGTGTCGAATATTGGCAATTCGATACGAACCGTGTCGAACAGGCTGCGTTCGATGCGGTCCAGAAGCGAACAAAAATCCTTTCTCCGGATAAAAACAAGAAATATCAGACATGTGGTCCCTTATATATAGGCCCATGGGCCGCAACTGTTCTGAACGCATCGAATTTTTGTAATTCGATGCGCGCATCGAACGCATCAAAATTCGATGCCTACAAACTGACGCATCGAATTGTTACAATTCGATGCCCAAAATTTCTTATGACGAATATATTTTGAGTTTGGAAGTCGTCATCATTCTATTAACGTCTCCCAAACTGGGGGGACTATGTGATGGGGGTATTTTAGGATTGGGCCAGCAATAGAATTGGGTCGGCCCATAAACGTATCGAATCAGTCTGATTCGATACCTTCAGTGCATCGAATATTCATCATTCGATGCGCGCATCGAATCGGTATGATTCGATGCGTATTTTACAGCTGTCATCGGGCCCCACAAAGCGAGGTTGCTATATATAGGACGGTTTTGAGCATTCAGAGGCAGATCGAACTTGAGTCCCAACCCGACCACATCGAATCCTGCTATTCGATACGTTTCTTTGTTCGATACGTCCCTCGGTTCGACACACTCCACTATTCGATATGTTCCAACGTGTTATCAAGACCATATCGAATTGACTCGGCATCGAACCTACACCATTCGAGGCGCACATCGAACAACCACAATTCGATGCGTTACATATTTAGTATTATCTTTGTATTTAAATCAGTGTAAGATCTGTAATAGATAGTAGGTGTTTCGGACAAAGTTAGTCCGGTTAATTCTATTGGATTAACATTATTTTGGTTATTTATATTCTCATTGTACTGTATTAGCGTGTTCTATTACCGTGACGAAATAAGACCAAAATACCTCACATTAGATTGAACATGATCCTCATTTTGTTGGAAAATACCGTTTTGTGAGATTTGTATTTTTTTTTCTCTTTTTCCTTTGCTTTGCGTGTAGTACAAATTTTTATTCTAAATAGTGGTATTTTGATTTTAATAATTAACATTGACGAAATTCGTCACTTCGGTAATTCAAACTTATTTCAAGGAACAAAAATTGCTTATGACAGCGGAACTAGTGGTCCACGTCTCATGCAATTATACCACTTGAATTTCGTGTGCCAAATTTGGCTTGATTTGATTCATAATTTGAGGTGAAAAATATGTTGTGACAATTGTATACAAAAAATACGTGTGGGTTGACGAGAGGTTATTATATACATCTATTGTATGTACAACCGATGGTTGAGATTAAAAGGAGATCCCTAAATTGTAGGAATAACCACTGAAATACGCCTTTGAATTTTGAGATATGCGGAGCACAATTTATCTGATAGACTATATGAAGAAAAAAAATTGAAACATCCTGCAACATAATAAGAGTGCTTTGAGTGACATTGTGTGTATAGCATGGAGACGTGAGCTTTTTAATGGACAATATACGAGTAAACGATTAAACGACGCACATAATTAGAGTTAATGTATACAATTACATATTTTGAAGAATCTGTGTGGCGTCTATATGTATTTTCACTTATCTAGTCTAACTTACTCTTTTGCATGTTTGAAATATATTAAAAACTTTTTACAAAATTGAAATTCCACTTCGGACGAGGTTTTAAATTTGAATGTTGGGAAAAAAAGAAGGTCAACGTTAAATAGTATAAAAAACTAATTAATAATGATTGAATGAGGTTGCAGTAAGGTATTAAATGAGATAAAAAGTTAAGATTTATGTGATATCTAATATGTGACACTTGTTTGGTTGATAAGATTATGTGTCAAGATAAATGATTACCTCAATAATTTTTTGTTTGATTTTGGTCATTAATATTCAACTAACCAATTTTTTCTTTAAATCCTTTTTTTTTAAAAGTGAAAACATATTGTTGTTTTCAACTCAATAACATTTGTATATTTTTCTCACTATTATATATTAACAAAAAGTTATATTAAAATAAATTATGACTTGAAACGCAATTTTAAAATGGGGGTGATAGGTTTGAGTAAGAGGGAAAAAAGAATTTGGAATCTTTTTCCTTTTTATTTTGATTTTACGAATCAATAAGAATTTTGATAATTATTAAAATAAATAAAATAATTTCGTAAAGTCTTGACTTATTTTTATCATAATTTAATCACTTTTAAAGAAGAAGAAAAAAGTAAGACAAACGAAATTGAGATTTTTGTTGCATGGAGCAAATTAAAATTTAATATACAAGTCATGTGATTAAATATTAAAAACCTGAAAATAAACTATCAAAAAAGTTTTTTCTTATATATTTGACCAATAAACTATAAAGTTGTTGTCCGCAAGAAACTTATAAATATAAGATATAATGTTTTTTGTCCAAACTTTTAATTTGGAGCTTTAATAAATATTATATCTAATTATGTAATGGAGAAGTGAAATACTTTATAAATTTATACAGCGTTTAATAGACAATTTCAATGAAAAGTAAAAATAAGGTAAAACCAAGATTATTTATCTTATGGATAGAGATGAGATTATTTATCTCAAATTCTGAGATAAAACAAAAAAATTTGGGCATATCTCATCTCTGCCCGAAAAATCAATCTATAGAACCAAACGAGAGATAAAGTGAGATAAGTTGAGATATCACACTTTATCTATACAACCAAACGACTTCTAACTTACTCTTTTGCGTATCATCTATATGTATTTTTACTGATCTAGTCTAACTCATTTTATCCATAGAACCAAACGGCTTCTAACATATAGATAATAGTATTTTTATTAATAACGATTGAATGAGATTGAAATAATGATTATATGCATTAGAATCATCTGTTTGTCTCACTTTTTGAGATATGGTTGAATGGAATTATTTTCATTGAATCAAACAAATTTTTATGTCCAAAGTTTGAAATTGGTTACAAATAAAAATTTGTCCGAGAAGATTTGAAATTTGGGCAACAAACTTGATACAAACAGGGGCGTAATTTTTGGTTTCGTCGAGGTACATTACAAAGCATGTTTTTACTGAACCATTCGATATCGGACCAGCTCGACGCTCTGAAATTCGAGACTTTGAAGATTCTAATTAGCTTAGGCTATTTTTAGGTGCCAATTAGGTACTCTAGACTAAGCTAGTCAATTCTTGTAATAGATTAACATAGATTGGTGTATTTCAGGCCCAAATTATGTTTTATTTATCATCTGTGTAACCCATACGAAATTTTACCAAACTAACATGCAACCATTTTGTATGTGAACATCATACATATAAAATCTAAATTATATCATCCAACATTTAAAAAATATATATTCATATAGTAATTAAATCTATGATATGTACACATATCATGAGAATTAATAATTAACCATTATATAAAAAGCTCATACATGCATCAATTTTTCTCTAACGATCTTGATGAGAATGTCATATATATGTTGACGGTGGGAAGCTTCAAGGAAACTTCTCATTGATTGCCAACCACCTCTATTAAAGAGGTGGTGATTAAAATATTGATAGGGAGGATCCGGATGCCTCCCCATTTTTGCCTATAAATAGCATATGTTATGCTATTGTGAAATACACCTCAAAATGTAGTGTTTAGTGTTCTCTCCTAATTCTTTCGTAGTATATTTATATACAGGTGCGGGGTGTAAGTTAGGGAGTGTTACTAATATAAAGGCTCGTTTGAGGGGTCGTTCGGGTTGAGTGAAAATTATGTAGTTGTACAAATTTTCTACATAGTAGATTTTGCTCGGGTCCCCGTGGTTTTTTCTCCGGTTTTGGAGTTTCCACGTTAAATCCTTGTGTTGTTACTATCGTCATATTTTATTTGTGTTGCTTCGTAATTACCTCATGGGCAAATCCTGAAGGCGGTATTTGAGGCGGTTCAAATACCCAACAAGTGGTATCAGAGCCCGGGTTCTGCTGGAGGTGGAGTTATTGCTAGGGTGGAGTCGTGGTGTGATGTAGTGTGAATATGTACTGGAAAAGACAGTTCTGTCAAAGGTAATTGGTTATTAAGCGGGACCGTTGTGACCCCACCAATTACCTGTGAACCTTGAAATCCTGTCAGGAAAGACGAGTTATCTTTTTCCGGGGGTTTACTTTGTACTATTCTGATCTACTGGAAATTCACCAACTCACCGAGGCAATGTCAGAAGCAGGGGTACGAATATAGTGAAGTTTGGCGTGACGTATGTTGACGGAAAAATCAATTGTGACTTGTGACAAGTCGGTGAGACGTTGATTTGGTCAGGTTACACGAGGATTCAGCTGGTAGAGGTTATCGCTATACGTAGCGGTGTTGCTAGCACGACGTTTACAGTTGCTAGTGCAACAGGCAAAATCTGTTGGGAGTGGTACGGACACTAGGACCACGGAAGACAAAATTGTCCGGGACGACGAGTTGATGTGGCGAGCAACTCTTAGTTAAACACTCGTGAAACTAACATTTTCTACTTGCGTGACGTGTTATAAGTGGTGGTACGTTCTGATGGCATGAGACTGCTATGAGACAGTGCGTTGGTGTTAGTAGGTCCCAGTTTTCACACAAGCATGACTTGGCGTAGATGCAAGGTGTGAGATTAATGTTGATGGCTGATGATTCCCATGAGAGCCAAGTTGGGAGTTGCACCATACTTATCAGCAAGGGTTTATTTTCGACATTGGGCCGATTGTGCTTTTATGGTGGAGCATGGTACTTCTGAAATGAGGTATGACTGCGTTGCAGTGATAGCAAAAGCTATGAATGTCTTCTTAGGCGGAGTGGGCGTGCGATCATTCAAGGGCCGGAGTGAAGATGTTTTTGAAGATCTGATTGGGTCACGAATCAAATCTTCAAGGTGGAGATTGTTGACGGTGGGAAGCTTCAAGGAAACTTCCCATTTATTGTCAAACACCTCTATTAAAGAGGTGGTGATTAAAATATTGATGGGGAGGATCCGGATGCCTCCCCATTTGTGTCTATAAATAGCATATGTTATGCTATTGTGAAATACACCTCAAAATGTAGTGTTTAGTGTTCTCTCCTAATTCTTTCGTAGTATATTTATATACAGGTGCGGGGTGTAAGTTAGGGAGTGTTACTAATATAAAGGCTCGTTTGAGGGGTCGTTCGGGTTGAGTGAAAATTATGTAGTTGTACAAATTTTCTACATAGTAGATTTTGCTCGGGACCCCGTGGTTTTTTCTCCGATTTTGGAGTTTCCACGTTAAATTCTTGTGTTGTTACTATCGTCATATTTTATTCGTGTTGCTTCGTAATTACCTCATGGGCAAATCCTAAAAGCAGTATTTGAGGCGGTTCAAATACCCAACAATATATATATATATATATATATATATATATTCTTAATTAACTTTTCTCAAGTTTAGTATTAGTCAACAGTTTCCGATCCAGTGGGGGCATCGAATCCGACTCGTCGCGGCATCGGTTAATCTTCTCACATCCCTTTGAATACGGGTTTGCGGGTATGGGGACCGAATTAGGTTTGCGGGTATGGGGGGTCCGGATGGTACGGGTGGCAAAGGAGCTAACGAGCAAACCGCAAGCTGCACCACCATGAATAGTAGTATGATTCTTAATGCTCCCATTTGTAGTGTTCTTGCCATGAATTTATAATATATATTTGTATTTTGATTGGCAATGATTCTTTTCTTTTCTTTTTTGTTAGGTTTAATGAGTTTATATAGAGACAGTTAGGTTGGTGTTGAATTTAACTTATTGGTTAGAGTGGTTAGATAGTTTTGGTAGAAAATTTGGAAGAAGTTTTTGAAATTTTTCTGGGATTATGTATATCATGAAAATATTTTGTAAATATGAACGAAGATTATGTGTACATATGGTGTGCCAACTTTATTGTTAGAACTTATAAATACAGTGATGTTTTTAATTTCCTTACTCTACATAATTTAATAACATTCTAGATATTCGACAATATCTAAAAGTAGAAAAAAATTTGTTACAACTTTTGAGAGGTTTATGAAATTTTGTTTGTTTTTTAACAGTAACAACTTTATTTATATATTAAGCCGAAGCTAAAAAAGTAAACATCTGGCGAACTTCAGTAAACATCTGGCGAACTTCTCTCAAATTTGATTTCTCGATATATCCCGAAACACTTTTGTTTATCTAACCTTATAAAGTTATATAGATATACGGACCTCGTTTCCAGAAAAAAGAAATGCACAAGATTGAGCGCAACAACATGCATGCGGAATTCTGGAGTGCCGGCAGATTAGATGATCTAATTAGTACAGAATACAAAAAGAGCCACGCAATTTTTTGTGCGTTACAAAATTTTTAAATGTCCATTTGGAAAGTCTTGACGAGATATGAATATTTGTCATTAGATGTTGTGAATATTTAATTTTAGAAAGATTTAACAAATTAAACTCCCTCAAGTTTATTCAGAACAACTTTAAAGCAAAAGTCGTGAATAAATTCGTGTCCAACTTTTAAGAGCGGCAGAGATACCAATACAATAGGGAACTCACTCATATTTCATATCTTGTCCCATTTCTAGTTTCAAATTAGAAGTCCAAAATTATATTACATCACATATAAAAGCCTGGAGAATAGTTACGCCCATGGAATCTCTGTTTGCGAAGGGAACTTATATTACGTTTGCGCCAGTTTCTACCGTCATTCTGATATATATAAATGTTAACGAGAGGGAGGGTAACAACGGAAAAAATTCAAAAAACCCCATGTGGTTTCAAAAACCTGCACAAAACCCCATTTGGTTCGTAAACTGCACAAAAAAATTCCCTTGTAGTTTCAAAACCTTGCACAAAATTCCCTTCATTAACTTACAAGTTACAACTAACACCGTTAACTTTTCTATTAAATGACCAAATTATTCTTACTTTATTTATTATAAGTATATATTATGTATTTTATAAATATATTTATATTTGTAAAAATAATATATTGTTTTGAAAAAGAATATTGAAAAATAAGTCTTTTTATTATGTAAAACTGTTAAAAAAAATTATATATTATTTTATAAGAAATAAATTAAAAGTGGGGATTTCATGCAAGGTTTTTCAAACCACAATAATGGAGTTCGGTGCATGTTCTCAAACTACATGGGAGTTTTGTGTTAAACATTCTAAAGGGTAAAATAGACTTTTTAATAGTAAGAAAACTCAAAAGTCAATCACACTCTCATAAAGAGCGAGTGTTCATCACTATCTAACGGAGTTGGACGGAAAATGAATTTTGTCCAAGGTTTATGAAACCACAAAGAGTTTGGTTCAGGATTATTGACCACCATAATTACTATTTAGGCGATCTTTCTACATCCACATTAGGATAAAAAACTAACGATTTGTCGGCTCAGCAGTTATTGAAATTCCTAA
The DNA here is from genome assembly GCA_948329865.1 of Linaria vulgaris. Taxonomy (NCBI): domain Eukaryota; kingdom Viridiplantae; phylum Streptophyta; class Magnoliopsida; order Lamiales; family Plantaginaceae; genus Linaria; species Linaria vulgaris. The sequence continues at coordinate 18,436,209 of OX415254.1, read as the reverse complement.
TTGTGCAATTCAATTATAAAACGAAGTCGTGTACCCTAATTTTGTTTCTGTAGGATTTCAAATTCAAATATGTATCTGTTCTTGACGAGGACATTTTTCCAAATCCTTTAGCTCTTTTAAGTTTTGCTATTTAAACAAAATTGAAAACTAACGTCCACATGGAGATTATCCACATTTTTTGCCTTCACCTATTGCCGAGTATTATATTGATAAGCTCCAATGACAATTAACTAAGAGTTCGAGTTGTTGATTGAGATCTTTTGGCATTAACAAAATTAGAGCAAAGCCCACTTGATTTTGATCACTTAAGGTCAATATCCAGCTGTAAAAGAATCTTCGAAACTTGAATCCAGCTTTTGTTGAGTCCAATCGAGTAGGATTCAAATGCTCAAAGAAAGCATCCATCCCAAAAAACAAAAAAACAAAAAAATTTGCCCAAAGAAAGCAGCACCTTTAACTTAAACTTAATTCTTAGGCCTGACATACGTTTCAGTGAGCTAAACATTTAAATTTTTTTATTAACACATTCCAAGAGATTACAAAATGTTTCAGTGATACGTTTAGAAACCTATGATGCAATACTTTCCTTTCCGGTCTACACGGTAAAAATCGACTTTTCGGTTTCAATGTTCAATATATGTTTCAGTGAGGAAGTTCTTTGAATCTTTCTGTAATTCAACTTGCAAGAGATTTTTTTTAAAAAAATTGGGAAAACGTTCAGTACTTCTATTGAGATTCTTTAAATATTTTGATCTACGGTTACTATCAAGTGTAAACGGTAAAATGGACTCCCAAGAAACGCCTAAACTGGTTCACTACTAATGGTTCTGTTTAAAGCTGAAATTCGTGGAATGAGATAACCTTATCACCACAACCCACTGGAAAAGCCGCCACGTGGACAAATTTCTAAGATGCCCCATGTTCTCCACCAATCATCCACACTCTTTCTCAATCCCCACTATCCAACCAACTAAAGCATCCACATTCAAAAAACACTCACATCATAATAGCAAGTTCATTTAACAAGCAGAAGAAGAAAACTAACCTTAGGTGAGAAACCGAGTAGCACAGAAATGGCCTCCACTTCAGCAGTTTCCATGGCGTTGCCGTTGACTCGTGCCACCCAAAAGAGTCAACTAAGTGCCAATGCTTTCTTCAAGCCATTGCCCTTGAGGCCATCCAAGGCAGTTGCCGCGCCAAAGGCCGTCGGAAAGTTTAAAGTCAATGCTTCATTGAAGGAGAAGGCGGTCGCTGGATTAACCACTGCCGCATTGACCGCTTCCATGATCGTTCCCGACGTGGCCGAGGCAGCCAGTGGAGTATCGCCGTCTCTCAAGAACTTCTTGCTTAGCATTGGGGCTGGCGGAGTTGTGCTCACTGCCATTATTGGGGCCATCGTGGGCGTTTCCAACTTCGATCCTGTCAAGCGGGGCTGAGAAGAATTGATGTGTCTGTCTGTGTTTTACATCTGTTTTCTCTCTTTGTACCTATCAAGAGTATTCATGTCTTTTTGGTTCTGTCAGCTTTGATTGTACCAGAAACTTATCTGATGAAATAGTATTATAAGCCCAAATTTCTTATAAAATGTCATGAACTACATGCATGGATCGGTTTAGCAGCTAACAAATCAGAGGAATCTGTAAAAGCAATAGTAACTCCAATGATCAGTTTTACATATTTCTAACAAATTATTAAATGAAGTATACTTTCGCCTCGTTCAATTAGTGGAACTTTGAAATCATATCAAATAGGTATCTACTGTCTTCTGTGTAGTTCACCTTCTCTGCCTTGACTACTGTGATCTTCACCCTCTGTTCATCGCCGTAAGTCTCTTCCTTGATCTTAAGCTTGAGGAGGAACTCGTTAAAGAGACATTTTTTGATAATTTCACCAAATCTAGAATCATCATCTTGTGATTCGTACTTTAACATATACAATTCCTTAGCGGAGCAACCCAATATCTCTTCACCGGTTTCCTGAAAAGCAGTTACCCACGTCAACCCAGAATGATCCTGAACCTGCACTTGAAGAAGGTATCTGTAATCACACTCTTCAAATTCTTGATTACACCGATCACAGAGCCATCTGTTTCCCGACTTTGTCACTTTCTTGTTGCACTGCCTATCGCCAATTGTCAATGGGCACGCCGTGTAACAAAAGGAGTCTGTTTTGATAAAAGATATGGTTGCCTTGACCGTGATCCAATCTGGCTTGTCTGATCTACCAAGACCTTCATCCTTAATCTGTGCCAAAGCCTTGCGAATCTCGCTCTTCGATCCTCCGGGGATAAATTCACGAGATATAGAATGCGAAGCAGCGTCTTTTCCTCCTCGATTAAACCACTCCCTTAAGCTGTGAGCCTCTGGAAAATCTGGATTTATAAATAGCTGAGTAGCAGATATGGAACCTATGGTCTTCCCACTGAAGTCACTAACTTTGCCAGCCTTCACAGCTAGAACAGGGAAAATTCCAGTTTCTACCATGTCTTGCAATTGCTGTCCTTCTTTGTTGCAAAAGTCTCCCCATAACGTAAGCTCCACAGTTGTTCCCGACTGATCCTTCAAGTTAAGAATTCTTCTTTGAGTTTCCATTCCATTCTTTCTCAAGATAGGAACAGAAGGGTTCACAGTTATCACGACACCAATTATATCTAGTATAGAATTACTTTCAGCACTTTCAATTTCGCTAATAGGTCGGAAAGAGAATTGCTGCTTTGGTATGGAAGCATCTTCATCTGGACAAAGATCAACTGATGATGTTGTCTCCAAAAATACTTCCCACTCATTCTTCAGATGGTTGAAGTTCTTCTGGGCAGGTTTTAGGCTACCTTTTGATATCACATAGACTTTGCCAACTTCGATAGTATCGTAAAAACGGTCGACCACGGCATTAAAGCATGTCACACGTATCTCCCCTCCATCAGAGTCCAGAAGATCAAAGGAAAACACTTTTCCATCTCCTCTAGCATTGTTATAACGTCGTAGGTCTCCTTTTGCCGTCACTCGTGCTCGGATAGCCCACCGACCTTGATAAGGATTCAAAGCAGAAATAGGGATAATGCGGGCTGGGGCCTCATTCCTCATAATTGCACCATGATGTTTATAATTTGGAGGTGGCTGGTATGGGGGCTGAACAGTTGGACGAAAAGTCTGCATATTGCTGCCTGAACTTTGGAAGTTTGCAGTTTTGCTGTTACTGGAGTTTGTGACTGCTGAACCTTGAGTAGTACTTCTACTAGGGTTAACCACTGATGGGCGTGGCACTGCATCAGCTTCTGCGGACATTTGTGGATTCCCAATAATTTCACAGTCTGGGATGATTGTTTCCATGTTTAGAACCACAATAATCCTGCAAGAAAAAGAAATCAATTCAAACTAGAACTTATGCATTCACAATCTCCAATTCCAAGTGGCAAAGATGAACCAAAAGCACCCTAGACCTCGATATTAGTCTAACCAGTTACTGGAATCCAACCAATTATAAGAAAATGGCCAACGTAATGCAAAACATAATTCATATCAATAATGTCAAACATAATCAATGATAAGAAAAGGGCCAACATCATTCATGTAAATAAAAGTTATTTGCATCAACACTCTATCAAGCATAATCCAACGTGAGCAGCCAGAAAGCAATGATCCAAACATATGTGAGCTAAGCTGGCAAATGCATGATAAGTGTATCTAGTCATCTATTTTGTGTAAATAACTAGTTTACGCGTTCCGGATATGATGGACACAGCAGTACACTCAATGTCTAGCATCAGCTTTTCACCATATTCAAATGGTTTTTCTGATTCACATATTCATGTCTAGCATCTCAAATTTTACATACACGTTTCATTGTCTAATTGGTAAACCATCACATCAAGTCGCACCAAACACAACAAAATTAACTCTTACCCCCAATATCATTTATCTAACCATGCAAATTTGCAAAAGAAGGAGTATATAATTGATCAGGTAATGACGTATCAGAATGAATCCTAAAACTCATATGCTTAGAACAATAGATAGGTCAGCGCGAGAGATATCATGAACATAACAATGTATCCGTTACAATACTTAAACGAATTCGAGATTCAGATGTCTGCAGAGACAGAGAGGTTACCTGCAGTTCTGTACGTTGAATTCAAAATCATGCAAAATGTGAAAAAAGGAGCACATGGTATATATCAGGTAAAATAAAGTATCAGGATGAAGCCAAACTTCATCAACTCAGCACAATAGATAGCCGGAACATCACAAATCTCTCCTTAACATATGCAAATGAATTCAAGATTCTAGATGTTTGCAGAGAGAGAGAGAGAGAGGCAGAGAAAGAGAAGTTTCTTGCACTTGTGCACAGTGAAGTCAAAATCATGCAAACTTTGCAAAAAGGAGCATACAATTGATCAGGTAAAATGAAGTATTAGGACAACACCTAAAATGTAATCTGCTAAGCACAAAAATAGGTTAGCACAAGAGAGGTCACGGATCATCAAAAGTCTCTCCACACTACAATACGCATATGAGACGAGCTCAAAATTTCCAATGGTTGCGCAGAGTGAGGCAGAGACAGAGAGGTTATTTGCAGTTCTAGGAGCATACAATAAATCAGGCAAAATAAAGTATCTCAAATAGATAGCGTATAAGACGCGAGATATCAAGAACATCACAAATCTCTCCATTACGTTCTCCACGGAGAATCCAAAATAATGTAAAATTTCCAGAAATGAGCATACAATAAATCAGGTAAAGTAACGTATCTAAATGAAGCTTAACTTCATCAACTCAGCACAATAAATACGCAAGCAAACACGAGAGAGAGAGAGAGAGGGGTGTATTATATTATATACTTGCGATTCTGTACGGTACTACAGATGTAATCAATGAGCTGCACAACGGAACCCTTGCGAACTAGAGCGGACTTGACTTTATCGTTGAGCTGAGTAGCGAGCATCGCGTGCTGAGTGGCGACGGAATCGGAGATGAGGAGGCGGTACCGCTCCTGCGACGAGCCGATCAGCTTGATGTCCAGCACCTGAACCAGCGGCTTCGAGTTCACGTCGCCGCCGTTGATCGCCGCGATGGCGTTCGCCGTTAGGTTTACCGGCATTGGGAATTTGGGGGGAAACGAAAAGGAGAACCCTAAGTAGAAAGAGAGAATCGAACGAACGAACTCAGAGAGTGGGAAAAGGGAAATCGTGGAAGGATTTTTGAAATAAGAAAAATGGATAATTTTATTTTATTTTGTGTAATTTATATAATATATCGATAGGTCGCGAGGGTAATTTCGGGAAATGGCGGGCAATAACCGTCTTGCTTTGTTTTGTTGAGGATAACTGGATTAAGGAGTATCGACTATCGAGACTTCCATTTTCTTTAGGACCTACTTTTAAATTTTAAAAATATGATTTACGAATTAACATACTCTTTTTTTTTTTTTTTGATAGATAAAGAAGATAGGCAGTTAAACACATGCCTACACAAATAAGGAGTCCAAAAGAGGGAAGCCTCCATCGCAAAACACATTGGATGGGAGGGCTTCAGGGGGAATGGGACCAAAGACACGAGCGTCCAATGCCCAACGGGCTAAGTTATGGGCGGCTTCATTACAGTTACGATGAACAAAAGAGAAAAACCAGTCTGGATGGTTAGACCAAAACTTCCTCGAGTCTTGAATACTAGAGGCAATCGACCAATCTGGGGAGAGTGAAACGTTATTGAGGAAGGTTACAACTCCGAGACTATCCGATTCAATACACACTTTCTTGAGCTTAAGTGCGTTACTCCAGAAACACGCTTGTCTAATTGCAAAAGCTTCGGCGACTAGAGCGTCTTGAGCGACCTTACCATGAGTAAAGGTAAAGACAATTGAACCATTGTGGTTGCGACACACTCCTGCAACTGTTGCTTTACCGTTGGCGAAGGCTGCATCAACATTAATCTTTAGAAAAGGCTTGCGGGGGGGTCTCCATTTGCAACTAATATTCTGGACCTTCCTTGCCAGCTTTTGAGCTAATTGAACTTCAGTATGCTGACTAGTTCGGGCCACAATAGCTTTCAACATCTGCAAAGAGGAGGGTAAGACACCATCAAAAATGAATTTATTTCTACACTTCCAAACAGAATCCATAGCACACACAAAGAAAGTAAGAAATTCTTCTCTATCAGCATGAGATGGAAAAAAAGAAGTCTTTCTATCCAACAAAGATCTGATCCACAGAAAAAAACCATCAAAAGGGATAAGATCAAGCCTAATACTCCATTTAGATGCAAAGCAAAGAGAACTAATCAAGGGGCACTCCAAGAACAAGTGATCAACTGAATCCATGGATTGATGACATATATTGCAATTTAGATCATGCACTGGGAATCTAGAATTAAGTTTACATGCAGTAGGTAAGATATCATGGAGAGTTTTCCAAAGAAACAATTTAAGGCGATTATGGAGGCCCGAGGACCACAAATTCTTCCAAATATTATCATCTGCAAAGGGTAAGTCTGATTTAGAAATCAGTTTGTAGGCGGCTTTAGAGAAGAGGACCCCTGACGAGGAGAAGGTCCAGAAGAACTCTCCATCATTAAGAGAATCACAGAACTCGATCTTTGCAATAGCTATGCAAGTTGCCGAATCAAACAGCTGGCAAATAAGGTCCAATTTCCATGAGTCTCCTGAAGGAGAAACAAGGTCACCAACTACTCTGACAGTAGAAGGCTGAACAGCAGAATCCAATAGAGGCAGAGGTTTGTGTCCCTCAAGGTAGGGGATCCAGGGGGAGTCCCAGACAAGGACCTTTGATTTTGAGCACACTTTCATGCATGCTCCTTTCACCACCAAGTCCCTGCACTTCAAAACATCCCTCCAGAACCATGAGGCATTGGCAGGGAGGCCTGGAGGAGCAAAAAATGAGGAATTAGAGAGATACTTAAAAGAAAGAAACTTAACCCAATTTTTGTGTTTAGCAACAATAAAGTTCCAAGTTTTCTTAGCAAGAAGGGCAACATTAAAATCCTCCATCTTTTTGAATCCCAGACCACCCTCACATTTGGGGAGACATAATTTCTCCCAAGATTTAAGAGCAAACACATTATTGTTCTTATTCACTCCCCACCAGAATCTCATACATAGTTGATCTATTTTAGCACATATAGATTTAGGGAGCAAGCAAGTTTGCATTAAGTGGACAGGCAAGGCTTGAGCAACAGATAAAATTAAAACAACTTTGCTAGCTTGAGGGAGGTTAGAGTCTTTCCAACTAGAGAATTTTTTTGCCACTTTGGAAACCAGATCATTGAGTGCCAAGGATTTGGATTTGGGTTTGCAAAAGAATTGACCAAGGTGCTTAGCCTTATGATCACACATTTTGAGATTAAGTAAACCAAGCAAAGAGTGAGAGAGGTGGCTGTCCACATTAGGACTGAAGTGGACAAAGGACTTTGTCTTGTTAATGAGTTGGGAAGACCAGGCATGATATTTCTCAAGACTTTGGTCCACGTTGGCAGCATCCACCAGATCAGCTCTACAAAATAGAGTTAAATCATCAGCAAACAGAATATGGGAAATAGTAGGAGAATGCCTAGAAATTTTAATCCCCTTGAAAAGAGAGTCAGACTCAGCTTTGTGAAGCATTCTAGAGAGCAATTCAGTGTAAAAAAGAAATAGGTATGGAGAAAGGGGGTCCCCCTGTCTCAATCCCCTAGTAGGGAGAATATAACCAAAAGATGCCCCATTAATAATAAAGGAGAAACTGCATGTGGTGACACACTCAGATATCCAAGAGATAAATTTAGGACACACTCCCAAGTTTTTCAAAATTTGAAATAGCAAACTCCATTCAACTCTATCATAGGCTTTGGAAAGATCCATCTTGAGGGCCATGACCCCTTTTAAGCCCTTTTTTCTAGCAAGATAATTCATGATTTCATTAGAGATGATAGAGTTGTCACTCATATCCCTACCAGGAACAAAGGCTGACTGATTGGGACTAATGCATTTATCAAGAATCAATTTAAGCCTGTTTGCAAGAAGCTTAGAGATGATTTTAAGTGTCACATTACAGAGACTAATAGGCCTATAATTCTCCACTTTAGAAGCATTCTCATTTTTGGGGATAAGGGTAATGATACAGTGGTTACAAGCTTTGAGAAGTTTACCTTCTTTGAAAAACTCATTAACTGCCTTACCAACATCTTTACCAGTAGTAGTCCAGAAGTGTTTGAAGAAGCCAGGGGAGAATCCATCTGGTCCAGGGCTTTTCATAGAGTTCATTTCAAATATCACTTGTTTGATTTCTTTAGGGGAAGGCATCAGGCACAATCTTGTATTTTCATCCCCTGTAACAACATTTGGGAACAGATTTTCAAGGTCTTCTGGATAGGGGGGAGAACCTGCATTCACAATGTCAGTACAAAAAAGATCTTTATAGTAATCTGAGACACATTGGCCAATTCCCTTCCAGTCAAAAACGAAATTTCCATCAGCCTTTTTTAAGAAGTGGATTCTATTATTTCTAGCATGAAAAACAGCTGTTAAGTGGAAAAACTTGGTATTATAATCCCCATCAGAAATCCATTTGACTTTTGCTTTCTGTTTCCACAACATATCAATATGAGAGAGGGTGGAGTTCAATTCTGCAGAGAGTCTCCTCTCTTCAGTACAATTAACAGTTGTTTGATCAAGACTCTGGAGGGCTCCTATTTGATTCTTAAGTGCTTTAGCTTTAGACTGGCAATGACCAAAAACTTCTTGGTTCCAAATTTTGAGGCTTTTTTTTTGTGTTAGAGAGCTTAGAAGCTAACAAAAATTGTCTGGACCCAAAGGGGTTAACAGACCATGCTTTTTTAACAACCTCAACACAAGTAGGGTGGTCAAGCCACATAAGTTCAAAACGAAAAGGTTTCTTGCCCGATAGGGAAAAAGAGTTTGTGCACAACAAAATGGGGGAGTGATCAGAGCCTATAGCTGGGAGATTAGTGATACTAGCATTAGGGAACATGAGGTTCCAGTCAGTATTGGCCACTCCCCTGTCAAGACATTTACGAATGTTAGCTTCACCAAATCTATGATTATTCCAGGTAAATGTTAAACCTTTAAAGCCCATATCAGACATGCCAATATTAAGAAGCCTAGAATTAAAAGAATCATGCGAAGGGGGGGAGAAAAGAAGACCCCCTTGTTTCTCGGATTGGAACAAGATATCGTTGAAGTCACCCATAATAATCCACTGCCCCACACAAACACTAGATAGAGAGTTCAACTGATCCCAAAACACATGCTTAATAACATTAACAGGGGGACAATAAATACCCGAAAAAAACCAAGGAGTGTTAAGACCAAAGTTCACAGACACTGAAATATTCCAATAAGAAGAAAATACAATAGAGATAGATAAAGAGGATGACCAGGCTAACAAAAGACCTCCGCCAATACCAACTGGTGGAACAAGATGGTGGTTGGGAAGAGAAGCCCTGGTGAGAGTACGAAGAACAAATTTGGTTTTTTTTGTTTTGACCTCACTGAGGAAAATAATGTCAGGTGCAAAGTCCTTCAACAGATCCTTGAGGGCCACCACTGCCTCCGGCTTACCGAGGCCCTGACAGTTCCAAGCGATTACTTTCATATTTCCGGCGGTGGCTCCGGAGAGCTTGAGGTTGAGAGGGGGTGAGGATCGGCCGATGGTGAGTTTGGGGGGTAATTTGAGTTGTTGAGAGAGAGCTGATGGAGATTTTCGAATCTGGTATGGAGATTTTCGAATCTGGAAGAATGGGTATGATAAAAAAATCAAGATGAAGAGCGGCCGCCACGATGAGCGGAAGAAGAACCCTAAAAGGGGTGGAAGAGCACTATTCACAGGGAAAGTGCAGAAAACGCTCCGCAGAGAAGTATGTTCACATATTGTTTTCGAATTAACATACTCCCTTAACATGATTTGTTGCTAAAAAAAATATACAAGATTCAAAAATATACAAGTAATTGCAAGGCAATAATATATCCTTTCCGTGATTCAATCACATTTTATTAAGGAACAAAAGTATTTGTTTAAAGTTTAATTTAGTTTGGAATTTAGTACACTATTATAAATTTAAATTGTACAGATCTGAAGCAAGGACATGATGATACTTGGAAGAGATGATGAGATTCTATGGAGCGAAATTGGTGGGCGGAGTCTTCACATGTCAGGAGGAAGCAAGAAGTATAGCTGGGTTTGGAAGACTAATCTAAGTTATAAACTTTAGCATTTTGTGTGGCTCGTAGCGAGAGCTACAAATCATTAAAGGAGTAAGCGGAAAATCTCCACTTACGAAGCCTACCCATCGTGTAATTGTCTTGAGGAAACGGTAATACATTTGTTGAGAGAATGCGTGGAGGCGAAGGAGATTTGGATGGTGTTACTTTCTTGTGAGGACCTCGCAAGTTTTGAACAAATTCCAAATGAATTGTGGCTTAAAGAAAATATGATGAAGAGGTACTTTAAGTGCAGAATAATACCGAATGTGGAGTTGGAATTTATTTTCGCCGCAACAATTTGGTGCATTTGAAAAGCGAGGAACAAAGGAGTTTTTCAAAGAAAATTTCAGAGCATTAAGACCAGCAAGTTCCAGATCAAGCAATTGAACTTCGAACTTGAGTTAGCGGGAAAGAAACAAATGAAGCCGAGTGTTCCCAAGATTTGGACAAAACCAAGAGGTGGATGATCTAAATTAAATGTGAATGGGGCTTGCGATAGTAGTGCGAAACGCGGAGCAGGTGGTGGTGTTCTCCATTCGGATACAGGAGAATGGATTTGGGGTTTCAAGTCCTGAATTCGCCAACTATCGAGGAAGCCAAGCTTGAAGCGCTGAAAAAGGGCCTCCAACGAGCATGGGATAGAAGAATGACGAAGATTGAGGTTGAACTCGATTCTGAAGTTTGTTTCAAACTTGTGACAGCAGTTAGAGATGTGCAAAGACAAGAGACGCAACTAATTAACAAGTGTCGGGAGATTCTAAGGCAGCCTTGGGAGGTGAAAATAAGACGGATATCGAGATACATCAACAAGGTCGCGGATTGTTTGGCAAAGATCGTGCTTGGGAATAATGATTTGGATGTATTTTGAGATACACCACCGCCTCAGTGTTTACGTTTATTAGACGTAGAGTCGTAGATAGAGCTTTGTAAGCCTCTTTGTTCACCAAAAGAAAAACAAAAATTGTATAGATCACAAATTAAAGTAACTGTTGTAATATGAGATACCCAAGATATAATTTAAAGGTTTAACTTAATTATTTTAATGTAAGATTTTCACCTTAATGTAAACTAAAGAGCCATATTATACCAAGCGAGGTCATATTTGATAGTTATTATATTTCTAAACAATCTAAGGTGCTAGCCTACTAGTTAGCCTTGTTGAAGCTTGGAAGAACTCAGAACTTTCCGCTCAGAACTCAGAATTAAAAGGCAGAAGAAAAGACTCAGAACTCAAATAGCGCCACATTTGGCGATAATCATGTAAACTTGCAAAAGCCTGATAAATACCAAATGCATCGCACTTCAAACAGTGTCATAAGTTAAAACATATTATCAGAAATACAAGGCGTTGGAACAAAACTAAGACAAATAGTAAAACAGACTTCAATTGCAAACAAAACTTGCTGCTAAGTATTGAAAAGCTGTCTAACACATGTTTCTACACAGTTCTCATCTGGTCGTGATCACCAACGTACTCTGAGAATTGCACGTATCATATATGGTGATCTACGCTTGCACTTCAACATCAATAGGCAGCACTGTTGGACTAACAAAGACTTCGTCTTCCTTTGGTGGGTGAATAGTAACAAGATCTGGAAGAGGTGTTGTTGGACCCTGCTTTCCTTTGGGATCCCAGTCAAGCATAATTTTAACCTTGATGCCAAGCACTCCCTGACACATGCATTTGAATTCAATGAGGCCAAATTCAACGAAGATACTGAGCTGAGCATCCTACACAATACACTAGGAAATGGCCTTACAAATCAGGAGCACAAACCTGTCTCAGTAGAACGTGTCTAACAGCAGCGTCAATGTATTCTTTTACAGGCTGACCAGAAGAAATCATATAGCCATCCTTGAACTTCATGGCTTTAGCACGGGCAGCCCTCAACTTCCCACTCACAATCACCTGCAACCACACCAATATGATTATACTGTAACTGAAATAAATAAATAAATTAGAACCAAGGTACAATATATATTTTTATAGTTTACCTCACAACCCTTGGCTCCACTCTCCATAACAAACCTCAGAACACCATAACACGCCCTGATGAAAGACAAAAGAATATATATGTAACTTTCCATTGACTTTTTAGATAAACAAGATTAATTACCAAGTTTATGGCTTGTTACAAAGATAATAAAGTCAAAGAATCAAAGAAAGGCTACATAGCGGCAAAATAGCAAGGAGGGCAAGGAATCATTATGGAATTTCAATTCATAGTGTAAAAATTATTCAAGAGCCAACACTACTTTGTGGATTACATGTGTAGTCCAATTAAATCAAATAAAGAGCAAACAGAATTACATTGCAGTAAGAAATTAGTTCACATAGTAAGTCACTCATGTAACTCCCCCAAGGTTAGAGCATGGACACAAAATAAAATCCCATGCCAAGGAATGGACAAAGATATTTCTATCGTCATCATCCGACACAAACACTGATATTGAAGAACCAATATTGCTTTTAGGATGACATAGTAATAAACAACAGTACATCAAATACACAGAGATAGCATACAGACATCAACTTTAATCCTAAAATAAAAATCAATCAGTCATCCAATGTAAATTATATTTACATAACAACGAGCGCAAGCAGACACTTTATAACTGTCACAACATGGACGAAAACCATTCATTTTACAATTACAGAAAAAAATGGCAAGAAATTTGAGTAACCAGTAGAATTAGTTTGCAGTATGTTAATCGTGTAGATTATCCAAGGTTACAGCATGAAAACAATTAAGATCTCATGCACACAGCATAGAATAAATCACTTTTTTCTCGTCATCATCCGACACAAATAATGATATTGAAGAATCATTATTGCTTTTAGGATGACATAGTAATATCCACAACAGAATGTCATACTAGATATACAGACAGAACACACATCCAAATAGCATACAAGCAATCATCAAGTATCACTTCACAATCAAGTATCATGAAGGTATGCAGTAGTTAATTAGCGTCTTACGGCAATGCCACAAGGAACTAATTAAAGAAGAGTATATGAATGACATGGCAACATATCTGCCATAGCACACAACCCTACCTCTAAACACCGTAACTTAAATCAATTACTGCAAATGATTAATGATTCAGAAACATTACCTTCTAACGGCAAGTCCGCCGAGGAGCTTGTAACGGAGCGACTCAGCCTGAGCAATGGCACAAAGCCCCCTGTTGTTCACCTTCTCAGCGTACAACTCAACGCTGTTCTCCGGGAACCTGAACCTCTTCTGCACGACAGAGGTCAATTCCCTAATCCTCCTCCCCTTCTCACCTAACACATTACAAATCCAAATAACAATTAAACAAAAAAAAAAGTAAAAAACTCAAAAACAGATAAATTCAACCATAATCACACATCAAATCAAATACTTAAATACTTACCGAGCACATTTTGTGTGCGAGTGGCGCGAATGATGATCTCAGTCCTCATGGGAGTAACCCTGACCTCCACACCAGAGTATCCATCCTCTGCCAGCTCACGTGTCAGCACCTCGTTCAACTCCGCGAAGAACACTCCATCGGCAACAAACTGTTGCACATTTTCGAATTAGCACAATACAATCAAACTCCGAAAATACGAAAAAAAATGGATTAAAATGAAGATTATTAGATTTGAGAGGGAACGGATACAAACAAACCTTTCGCTTTTTGCTCATCTGAACCGCCGCCATATTTGCAAAGAGTGAGAGTAACTCGAGATCTGCGGTTGAGTTTTAAGCTATTGAAGATATTAGGGTTTTGAGTTTGTGAAGAGAGTTAGTTAGATATAAGGAGGTTATGAGAGGGTTTGATCCAACGGTGGTGAAAGGAGGGATGAGGATTGTACGGTGGAGATCAGTCGAGCGAGTTTCCAGTAGTGTGGGCTAACTTGTGGCTAAGCCCAGGTTTAGAGTGGTGAGAAATTGGGTGTTGGAGTCTTGGAGATTCGCAAATGAATTAAAGGCCCAAATGTTTAGGAATGCTGTAAAAAGATGTGCAATATGCCAATATTCAAAGTAGCAGAATCATGAAAGTAATTTTTTTTATTGTGTTTAAAACTGTTATAACTGCCATGGAGGAAAATTCGAATGCGATGGAAGAGATTTCATCGCCGATCCAACCAAAACCGTCGAATTTGCACTTCCCGACACCACCAGGCCAAATTAACAACTTCGTTTTCAAATCTGATGCAAGAACTCATAAAAGACTTCGATCATCCGATCAAGATTCGAATGCATCAATGTCTGAACCGCTGAGGAAATTCAATGACACGCCAATCAACTTGTCAAAATATTCTTACGCAAATGTGGTGAAGCAATCAGCCAAATATCATGATGTTTGGATTGATGAAACCAAAGCTGCAGAAGAAAGGAATATGATTGAAGTGAAGGAGGCAGATGATGTAATTCCCTTCAAGCAAATCCGCACCAAACCAGGACTGCGGGAAAGAATGCACAAGGACTGGGAGAATACTATCATTATCAGGGTGATAGGTAAACCTTGGTATTGCACATCACTTCAGTATAGGTTGGATAGTATGTGGAAGTTACACAATGAATTCCAACTTGTTGATCTTGGCAACGGTTGCTAATGCGTGAAAGGCCTCTCCCCATGCAAAAGAGAGGTTATTCTAACTCAAGGCCCCTGGAAACTTGCAGGGAGTTTTCTCCAAATCAGAAAATGGTCACCCAACTTTAGGGCAGACAACGATGTGATCAGCAGTACTATTACATGGGTAAGAGTCCTCAAGTTACCACTTGAATATCTCAGGGAGTCCTATATTCAACTGCTATCATAGGTCACCTAATCCTTCATGTTTAGAAAGTTGCAGACGCATCGGTCTCGCACTGGCAACTTCAGTGCCCGTGCTTCGCACTAAGACGCTTTACAGATTCTTAGTTCTCGCACTAAGATTTCTTAGTTCTTATGTTAAAATCTAATGAATAATCATAGAAGATTTGTAGAAGACATACAAAAGAGTGACATTAAAGAAATGTTTGAGAAGAGGAGAACAAAACTAAGTCAAAAATTAAATAATTACAAAAAATTGGAAGTGATTTAAGGCTTATACATTTGTCTTTCACCATAATAATTCAGAAAATATTGTACAAAATTAATAACAATTAAAAGTTATGTACTTTTCTTTTATTATAATCCATTTATTTGTGTGAGAATTCTATACATACTTTTATCTTATGTGTTTATAATATACTAATTTAGGTAATAATTGTTTATTTTTATATATAAGTTATTTTTCTTTTCTTTTTTAAAAGTGCATTATAGTGACGCACTAATACTATAATTTTTTAAAACTACCGCACGGGTGCACCCGCACCGGCACTCGCACTCGCACCCGCATCCGCTTCAGGTGACTTAGCTGCTAGCTAGTGAGATCAGTGATCCTATCAAAATAGATGGGAATACAGTCAATGCTGCAAGAGGTAACTACGCTAGGTTATGTGTTCAAATATCCATTGACAAACCTCTTTATGTTGGATTGTGGATAGATGACAACTGCTACCAAGTAGTTTATGAGAACGTTTCTTCTTTGTGCTACAAATGTGGTAGGATTGTACATAACAGGAACACTTGTGAGGTTAAGGGACAACCATCTACTGATATGGAGTCTGATGATTTAGGTATCACTTCTGATGACACTCAGTCTATTTGTACTGAGCAGGAACTATGGCTTACTGAAAAAGCTAAGAGCAGAGAATTTGGGGATTGGATGCTGGTCAAAAGCAAGAAGAAGGCTCCTTTGGGGAAGGAGCATATAGCCCAGAAAAGGAACAGTCAGTCAGGAGCCCCTATGAACCATAATAGTGGTGTAAGGACTGTTATTCAGAACCCAAAGAAAGGGAAAGACAAAGCTATTTTTGCTGCCAAAGAGTTGCCACCAGCAGAAGTTCATAATGATGCAGTAGGTAAACGAGTCCTTCCAGCTTCATTGAATCCTACATTAAGGAAGAACGTGGCTGGTTACCAATTTTAAACGAAGACCAAAAGTCAAAAGTACTAAAGTTCTGAAGTCACATGTTCCCTCAACTACCAACTCTTTTGAACTGCTAAGCAAAGAAAACTTAATTTTGTTTGGTGAAAGTGCTCAGGGAGAGATCATACAAGGAAGTCATGGCAATCAACGAATGGCAAGCAATAGTTCCGGAGGAATGGGTGCATCCTTGGGAATTCATGAGATACATCACCACATTCCAGGGACCCTCTCAGATATCACTAATAGAGGAGTGGGAAAAGGTGAGCCTGACAACAATTGTACCACCAACAATCTGGGAACTTCAAATGAGCGTCTACATAGTAGATCATGCAATAGAGGACAACAGTTGGTGGCACAGATTCGACCAGACCGAATGCGATGTGAGGAGATAACATGTTCTGACACTCCAGATGTTGCAGCAGATTCTTGCAACATCACTGTGGATTCCCTTTGAGAATCCAGTTTTACCTGCTCATCTGATTAATACCAGCATGAAGATCATCTCGTGGAATTGCTAGGGAGCATGTGATCATGAGTTTCGAAGTCACTTTCGAGACATGATCCGATCACAACAACCTATAGTGGTTTTATATTGGAGACTAGAGTTCATATAGAGCAAGCCTGGAATATTGTTCCTTTCTTAGGATTCAATAGTTATGGAGTAGCACCTACTGTTGGCATGGAATGAGGTATCTGGATGTTATGGAATAAGTATGAGGTTGATGTTGAAATTCTCACCTCAGATTTCCAATATATTATTGTTATTATCAGGCCTAACATGCAAGAGAGGTGGAGGGTGTCTTGTGTCTATGCACAGCCCACGAAGTCAGCCAAAATAAAAGTTTTTGATGAGTTGAAAGCACAGATAGATATTGAGCCTCTCCCTTGGTTGGTCACAAGTGACTTTAACGAGATCAGCCTTGCTTAGGAGAAATATGGAGGAAATGTGAGATCCCTGGATAGGTTACAATTCTTTAATCAGTTAATTTAGAATTGTAATTTAATTGATCTGGGATTTAATGGCCCTAAATACACTTGGAGCAACAAAACGAAAGGGAAAGCATTGATTCAAGCTAGGATTGACAGAGCACTTGCTAATCAGCAATGGCTAGATATGTTTCCTGATGCAGAGGTTCTTCACCTCCCCAGAACACATTCAGATCATCATCCTCTTATAACACTATGTCATGGCAGAGACAGGACAAGAGTGCATAGGACCTTCATATTTGAGGCAATGTGGCTTACTAATCCTAAATGTACTCCCCTTTTGAAAGATATATGGAACAAACATGCAGATATTGTAGCAGCCATTGATGTGATTCCATCAATTTTGAATACTTGGAATAACGAACGGTTTGGTAATATTTTCCAGCGCAAGAGAGTTCTTAAAGCAAGATTGGGTGGGATTCAAAAAGCACTAGGTTTTAGACCTAATCCAGTCTTGTGTGACTTGGAGGAAAAACTGATGAAGGAGTACAATGAGGTCATCACTCAAGAAGAGATCTTCTGGTTCCAAAAGTCAAGAATTAAATGGATAAAAGATGGAGACCGCAACACTAAGTTATTCCACAGGTCTCCACTGGTTAGGAGGAGGAGAAACAAGATAAAACTTCTGAAAATTGAAGGAGAATGGATTACAAATGAATGTCTCCTTAAATCTCACACCGGAGAGTATTACATTCAACTATTCTCAGGCTCATCTTCATCTGACAATCCCACTAGAGGGAGGAAGTTAGGCCCATCCAACTTATAGGCCCAACTGACAGAAGAGGATCAAGATCTGTTGAGTAGAATGGTGGATCCAGATGAGATCAAGGCAAATATGTTTGCAATGCATCCAACCAAAGCCCCAAGGCCTGATGGGATTAACGTTGGGGTATATCAGGACTACTGGAGTTGGATGGGGGCTTCAGTGGTGGATTTTGTCTCCAGAGCTTTCACCATCAGGAGCTTTGATAAGAAGATTTGTGAAGCCTTTCTTTGCCTCATTCCAAAGGTCCCTAATCCTGAGACTGTCAAGCAGTATAAGCCTATATCCATGTGTAATGTACTTTATAAAATCATTACAAAGTGCATTACCACCAGACTGAGAGGATTGATTCAAAGAATTGTGGCTCCTACTCAGTCTAGCTTCATCAAGGGCAAGAGCACTCAGGACAACATCTTTGTTCTCTAAGAGATTCTTCACTCCCTCAGGTCTAAGAGAAAGAACAAGTTAGGCTGCATGATTATGAAGTTAGACCTGGAGAAAGCTTATGATAAGGTAAGCTGGTCTTTCTTGGAAGAAACACTTGTTTTTTAACTTCCCTGCTAACCTGACAGAACTAATCATGTTTTGTGTCAAGAGTTCTGCAACTACAATTTTATGGAATGGTTCACCATTGGAGGGATTTGAACATAAATGTGGTCTAAGGCAGGGAGATCCATTGTCTCCATACATGTTTGTGCTATGTGTAGTTACCTGATAAATGAAGCGGTTGATGAGGGTAGTTGGAGTCCTATTACCATTTGTAGAGGATGACCTAATTTCTCACACCTCTTCTTTGCAGATGACCTGATTTTCATGGGTAAGGCCACAGTTAAGACTGGAAGAGCAAACAAGTCAGTCCTTGAAAAGTTCTGTGAAGCATCTGGCTTGAGTTTAAGTTCCCAAAAATCTAAAATTTTCTTCTCTAAATCTCATGGGGCTAGCTTGAAGAGGCAAATCAGTGAACTCATTGGATTTACTCAGACAACAAACTTAGGAAAATATATTGGGGTAAGGCTAGTTCATGGGAGAGTCAGTCAGGAGACTCATAAGGATGTCATGGACAGGGTACTAAGCAAATTTGGCTCATGGAAGAGTCAGTTATTATCTCTAGCAGGAAGAAGCACTCTTATCACACCAGTCTCTTCTGCAATGCTTGTATATTCTTCTCAATCTGCTTGGCTGCCAGAGAACATTTGTGCTAAGATGGACCAGTGATGTCAATGCAAAGAAGATCCCCCTGGTCAGTTGGCAACATGTCACTCACACCAAGAAGGAGGGAGGTTTAGGTATTCGAGTAACCATGACTAGCAATGATGCATTGCTTGCTAAACTAGACTGGAAGATACTCTCGGGTGAGGAGAATATGTGGAGTGCATTAATTAAGGCTAAATATCTGAAGAACCAACAATTGAATCAGTACTCAGTGAGGATGTCTGATAGTCCAGCATGGAAGGGAGTTGTTAAATGCATGGAGTTAATGACACCATATCTCAGATGGAGGATTGGGAAAGGAAACCAGATTTCTTTCTGGTATGATAACTGGAGGGGAACATGCAGATTATGTGAGGAAGATTTAATTGTTCATCAAACAGATAGGAACCTAAAACTCAGTGATGTTATTGATGATAATGGTGATTGGCTCCTGGAGGATATTATCACACACATACCATCAACAATCTTATCAAACATCACTCAGAGAAGGATAATTTTGAATTGTGAAGAGGATAGGATCTTGTGGAGTGAGACTTCTAATGGGATATTCTCTTGCCAATCTGCTTACAAATGCTTTAGCAGGAGACACCAGAGAAGAGGGAAGAATCTTGCTAACAGTAACTAGGCATGGAAGGTTGATACTAGTTCTAAGCTCCAACATTTTCTCTGGCTACTAGCCCAGATTGGCAACAAACTCACTGAGATTTAAAAGACAAGCAGCTCTGACATCAATATGCACCTTGTGTGAGGCAGATCAGGAAACTGGTCTTCATTTATTCAGGTACTGCAAGGTGGTAAGGGAGCTATGGATTAAAATTATTGTTCCTCAAGACTTGTATAAGTTTGATGAGATATCAGATGACAGTTGGTTGAGAACCAATATAGAGGAGTTAGAGATCAGAAACAGAATCACGCCCGTTTTAAGATGGAAATGGATCTTCCTAGCTTGCATATGGATCTCCTGGAAGCATAGGAATGCAAGGGTCTTATGTAATAAAGAACATAATGTTCAGGGGCGCATCTCTCAAATTAAGCAGCTGGGTTTTGAGTTATTTGTAGGAACCAAGAAACATAAGATCAGAACAGGTCATGCGGGCTGGATTAAACCAGAGAAGGGATGGTTTAAAATCAATACTGATGGAAGTCTGGACAGAAGGAGTAATGCTGGTACAGCAGCGGGGTTAGCCAGAACTGAAGATGGCACCTGGTTGTGGGGATTTAGCATGGCTGCCCCTCACCAAACAGTGGATGAGGTGGATCTCTTTGCACTTAAGCGTGGCCTGGAACTTGCCTAGGAACGTAGAATGAACAATGTAGCAGTTGAAATCGATTCTCTCAACATTTTTAAGATGATGTGTGGTGATCCTCAAGTTTAAGTTGTCAATTCTCTATTGGTAGAGGACTGCAAAGCATTACTTCACAAACCATGGAACATAACGTTCAATTGGATTTCTAGAAATGCCAATTTGGTTGTCGATGCGTTGGTTAAGTTTAGTAGTAGTAATAATGTGTTGGACATCCTTTGGGATAGTCCTCCTTCTCATGATATTATTAGTTTGTTAACTAATGACATGTGTTGAGGTTGTTACCTCCTTTGTTTTATCAAAAAAAAAAAAAGAAAAAAGAATCATGAAAGTAATATAGGATCCGTTTGGATGTTTTTTCAAGAGTTTGGTTTGGTTCTTTTTGGTTTCAGTGTTTCAAAAACTTTTTTGAAAAATAGTTTGAAAACTGTGTCAAAAAACTGATATTCATTTGGATTTATTTTCAATCTTTGAGAGTTATAAAGAAAAATAAGTACCTTAGTACTGAAGCCAAAACTTTGTTTCTTATCATATTAATCTTTTCTTAAACCATGCTAGCCCTAGCGCCACCATCACCACTGCCGGCGAGCAACACCAACTCCGCGTCGACGGAGTTCGTTCCGTTGGACTTAGGATTGCAAGACTCGCGAAATCAAAAAAGACATCGCCATGGAGAGGATGCCGAGATGGATCTCGATATAATTATGGGGGGAAAATTAATTGAGAACCCTAGTCGCAAGATCCAAATTTCATACGCCGATGTAATCAAGAAACGACGTGAACACGTTCGATCACTGAAAAAGACGTTGATGAAGAATCAACATTCATCACCGCGAGCGCACCGTCGGAGTCCATGCCATTTAAACGATTCTCGAGCCTCCCAGAAATGAAAGAACAGATGAATTCTCAATGGGAAAACGCAATTATCATCCGAGTTCTCGACAATAGTTGGTATTATCCCACGCTAATGACTAAACTCGACATCATGTGGAAGTTGCAGAACGACTTTGAACTCGTCGAAAATGGGCAAAATGATATAATAGGGTACGTTCTAATAAATTTAAATTAATATTTATATTATGTATTAACATAAATAAAATTATATTAATCGACGCAAGAAGATAAATTTACGTGCAGAAAACCTCGTAATTTTTCAAATCTATCTTGCAAAAAGAAAAAAACATACAAACATGATATAAACCGTAATAAACAAAAACATTGTGATATGAGTAAAATATAAATGCACCATTATGATAACGAGTCAATCAAATCATAAATAAAAAGAATACATGATATTTGACTATATAAAGTCATAATGATAAAGAAAGATCAATTAACAGTAAATGTAACATTAATAGAAAAGTAACTCTGTAATATATACGAGTTATACTTCAGATATCTTTTAATATAATATATAAATATTAAAATTAGAAAAAGAGAGACTTAAGTACCTGACGTATTTTGTCAAAAAAAAAAAAAGTACTTGATACGTATCAGAGCTTTTAATTTATTAAAACAATATTATATAAGTTATGTGACGTACTAGATATATACATTCGGAGACGTATCGGTATTGAGTAATTTGAAGAAAAACATAGTTATATATTCATATGTAATATATAAATTTTGTATACATTTTAGCCTATAAAATACTCTCGCAAATTTTATTTTTTTGGTTATTATTGTTTGCAACTTTAATAAGCTATATGTAAAAATAATTATCTCTAACAATTGTGGTTGTCATACACTTAATTAAAGGTGTCAATTTTATAATATGCAAAATATATTAATAGATTTAAATATTACTTACATTGTTGATCATCTCTGTTAAGATTAAATATGAATCATTTTACCGATAAATATAATTAGAACAATAACTCAAGTTACAGACTTATTTATTTATGAACTATACTTAATGTAAAACATAAATTCTTTGAATATAATGAAACTAGATCAAGGGCATTTTCTTTATGAAGAAAAAATATTATGACATTATGACAATTAACAACAAAAGGAAAAAAGAGTGCCTATAGCTATGCACTTATTATGCCTACTGAGTTGCAAAAAGTCATGTGATAAGACCCGTTCAAAATTTATTTCCATAGTTCCTAGAAGATGTTTCGTGGTTTCGTTAATTTCATGTGAAACATGATCCAAATTATATATTTCAGTTTTCACCTAGTGAAACATTGAAAAACTTGAACCAAAGCCCATCCAAACGGAGCCATAATGTCTAAGAAATTTGTCAATTATACTTTGGCGTTATATATTTGAGGTAAAAACTTAGAATGTGATAACAAATTGGAGATACGAGTTAAAAGATTTGATTTTGATTTCGATTATCATAACGAATAATGTGTTCTCTTCTACAAGCAGTCTATTGGTGGCTACTGCCAAATTGAAACTTGCTACATTAGAAGACTAAAATCATATAAAAACCACAATAAAAGATTAAAATCGAAAATTGTCGCATTAGATGACTAAAATCGTACATGAGCCACAATAAAGGACGACTTAAAAAAAAAACTGCTCTATATATTGGACATCCGTTGCAGTTTATTCAAAAATCATGTAAAGTTGTGTGCTAAATCTAATGATTGATTAGATGCTGTTAATACTTAATACACAAACCTTTTTCTATTAAAGAGAAAACAATAATACACAAATATTAAGTGGCAAAATAAAAACAAAAAGAGTCTAGACATCATTCGTTGCTTAAATTCTAATATTTTCTGGGGCCCAGTGTGTAGTACAACATTAGATCCAATATTTTGGATTTTAGGATTTTACAAAGCTGATCATGGAAATGTGAACTGGTCCCATCTTTGGCGCGTGGGTAACGGGGAGTCGTTGTCAATTTGGGACGACGCATGGCTGCCTCGTCCTACTTCTTTTCGTCCTATTACTCCACGATATACAGGGATGGATGACACACGGGTGTCGAGTTTGGTTGATTTGGATACCGAAAATTGGGATGAGGAGAAGATTCAAAGTATTTTCTTTGAAGTGGATGTTGAGACAATTTTGTCTATCCCTCTTGGGGAAGATATAACGCGGATAGGAGAGTTTGGCACTACAACTCGAACGGTCATTTTTCGGTTAAAAATGCATATCACGTAATCCGTCAATATAATCTACATCGGAGAAATTCCAAAATCAGTGAAGGTATGAGCGTGGCACGATTGGCGATTTATTTGGCGTCTTAAGGTTCCGGAAAAAATCAATGTTTTTGTTTGGCGCTTGTGCTGGAATATTCTTCCGACTAATGGAAATTTGGTTCGTCGCCATTTAACTATTGATTCTGTTTGCGGAGTGTGTGGTTGCGGGGACGAAGACACTCGACATTGCTTTCAATCTTGCCACGTTACACGACAGGTTTGGGCTTTATCATTTCTTCCCTTCGATTCACGTATGCGATCTAATGAAGTTGGCGAGTCATGGATTCGAAGATTAATTAAGGAGTATGATCAGTCGAGGATAATTTTAATTGTGATCACATGTTGCGCCATATGGTATAACCAGAACAGAATTCTAGAGGGTGAGAATGCGTTTGATCCAGCGAGTATTGTATCTTTTGTGGCCGGTTTTTTCGATGCATAGATGAATAGAGGTTTGATGAATAAGGTGTTTCGAGCGGAGGCGAGGCAAAATGCTTGGGTCGCACCAGCAAAAAATGAAATAAAAATCAACTTCGATGGTGCTTTGTTTCACAATGAAGCTGTGTCGAAAATTGGTATTCTAGCTCGTGACTCAAAGGGGAATATTTTATTTCGTGTCGCACAAAGGGTTGAGGGATTGATGGCGACAGCTAATATTGAGGCGTGTGTAGTGAGACTAGCAGTTCGTTTGGCAGTCCAAATCGGGTGGATTCATGTGCTCTTTGATGGCAATTGTTTGGTGGTGATCCATGATATTATTTGTCCACAGTATTGCGAGGCAGATTATACAAATGTTATTCATGATATTCAACGAATAATCGATAATGAGAAATGCTTCACTTTTCAGTGGGTTAGTATGGATGCAAATGCGGAAGCTCACGATATTGCTAGAACGGTTGTGGAAAGTTCTTCTTGGTTTCGTGATGATATTCATATTGTCTAGTTTTCTGTAATTTTTTAGTTTGCGTTTTATCTTTATTTTCTAGTGCGAGCAATTGTCCTTTATGCCGAGACTATCTGTTTTAGCTTGGCTAATCTTGCTATGACTCTTTTATACCGACTTTTTTGGTCGGAGCTGTACGTTCTATGAAGCAGTTTTCTTTCAAAAAAGGGAGTAAATTGATACTCTCTGAAATCTCACTCCGATTCACGCCATAAGAAAAAAGAAAGTTATGTGAACCAATAAAAAACTCTGGTGATAAATTTAAGAGCCTAAGCAGGACAAGCAAGATGGTAAATTTGATCAACTTCAATCAACAATTGCTAACAGTCCAGTACTTATGTTATTATGGTGAACGTACTAACTGGTGGGTTCATGAAAGATTCATTCTTAGAGTATGTCTCTTTTAAATATTACAATTTTTTGTAAAATTTCAACATATTTTCATGTGTCTTAAAAGATTTCTTAAGAATTATAGTTTGGAGATACTTGTATATTTCGTTAAACATTTATATACTTTCTACGAAAACATTTGAGAATTTTAATCCAACGTTAGATCCGTCGGGAAAGGATGGTGTTTGCAGATTTTCTTTTCAGAAAATAGAAATTAACAACTTGAGTTATATTTTAGATAGTCTACCCATTTTTTTGTTCAGCTAGCTATATATGATTTAACATAGTTAATTATAAAAATATGCTTGGTTTATAAGATTTATGAAGTGATGATTTTATTCTTCACTCAATGGTGGTATATATAAGTACAACTTATAATACAAGAAGGAAAGAGATAATTACAAAAAGGAAATAAATACAAAGAATATTTTCCTAAATTACAAAGACTAGGACTCTTGTCTAATACGCCCCCGCAAAATCGACGACCCATCGGCGATGGCAATTTTGGACCGTAAGAGAAGAAAACGAGCACGAGGCAACGGTTTGGTGAGGAGATCCGCGAGTTGATCAGTCATGTTGATGTACGAAACACTGAGAAAGCCCTTGTTGACAAGATCGCGAACGAAGTGTAGATCAATAGAGATATGCTTCATTCGAGAATGCAAAACAGAATGAAGAGATGTACGGATCACCCCTAAGTTGTCACAAAGAACCCGCGGGGGAGAAGGAAGAGAGACACCTAGCTCACGAAACAAATGTTGCAACCAACGAACTTCAGCAACTACATTCGCCAAGGCCCTATATTCGGATTCAGTAGAAGACCGAGAAATAACACGTTGGCGATGAGAAGACCAAGAGATGGGATTCCACCAAAAAATATAATGTAGGCCGAAGTAGACACAACAGTGCCCGGATCACCTGCCCAATCCGCATCAGAGTAAGCAAGAAGACGAGGGCAGGAGGCACGACGAATAAGCAGTCCATGAGAGAGCGTACCATTTAGGTAACGTAGGATACGTTTGAGAGCTATCCAATCAGTCTCAGTGGGAGCGGACATCCGTTGCGCCAACCTATTGACCGAGAAGGCAATGTCAGAACGAGTCAAGGTAAGATATTGCAAGGCGCCAATAACACGTCTGTACTCCGTAGCATCGGTCAAGGATGTGGAAGTCGAGACCACCGAGGTTGACGCCATGGGAGTAGCTAAAGGTTTAGCACCATCCATCTTGTATCGAGCAAGAATATCACACATGTATTTATGTTGCGAAAGAAAGAGGCCCTCTTTGCAAGTGAAAACCTCAACACCAAGAAAGTAGGAGAGATGTCCCAAATCTTTAACCGCAAACTTACTACCAAGACCACGAACAATACACGAGATAAGCGTGTCGTTGCTCCCTGTCACGATAATATCGTCCACGTAAACAAGGAGGTAAACGATATCATGACCCTTGGAGTAAATAAAAAGGGAGGAATCAGACTTGGACTGACTAAACCCAACAACACATAACTCGCCAGACAAAGCAAGAAACCAAGTGCGAGGAGCTTGCTTCAAACCATACAAAGACTTCTTGAGATGACAAATATGACGAGGGAAAGATGGGTCAACGAAACCCTGAGGTTGAGACATAAACACATCCTCATCAAGCTTGCCATGAAGAAAAGCATTGCTGACATCAAGTTGGCGTAACGACCAACCACGCATAACCGCTAACGACAACACAAGTCGACTAGTGACGGGTTTGACAACGGGGCTGAAGGTTTCCTTGAAGTCAACACCCTCACGTTGATTGAAGCCCTTCGCAACAAGACGAGCCTTGTACCGATCAATAGACCCATGGGGATGACGTTTAATGCGAAACACCCATTTGGAGCCAATAATGTTCTTCCCTAACGAAGAAGGGACCAAATCCCAAACACCAAATTGCATAAGTGTCGTGTACTCTTCAGCCATAGCCGCACGCCAAAGCGGATCCTTAAGTGCTTGAGAAACGCATGTAGGTGCGACGGGGCCCAAAACCGGATGTTTAGAAGCGAAGTAGATGTGCTTCGGCTTAAAGATGTTGTTTTGAGCGCGAGTGGTCATGGTGTGAGTATGCGGTGGAGTAGATGGCCTAGGAGGAAGAGGCGGCAGAGAAGGGCAAGAATCTGGGTCGAGCGGTCGTGTGGAACTCGACGATGCATCGAACAACGCGAGCGACGACAACTCGATTGAAGACTGGACCGCGGGTTGGGCCGCAGTAGGAAGAACAGGGTTCTGGATGGAATGTTGCCTCAACATCACCCCAACATTGGGAACAGAAGGCGCATAAACTGGTGCTACATGGGTCTTATTGCAATGTTGCCCCAACAGCAACCCAACATTGGGAACAGAAGGTGCAGAAACCGATGCCATTGAAGTCAGACCCTGACCGCTAACCGTCTGATGGGCTACATGACCCGTGAGTCCATGGGGTAGAATGAGAAGCGACCCAAAGGGCCTAGGTGGCGGCGGACGAGGGCTAGGGCAACGGGTCGCAAACCCCAGAAATTTCATCTCCACAAAACGGACGTTGCGAGACACATAAACCCGAGATGTTTCAATGTCGAGACAACGATAAGCACTCTGAGACACACTGTAGCCCAAAAATATACAAGTGCAAGAAGGAGGCGTGAGTTTACCCGGAAAATAGGGACAGAGCCGCGGGAAACACAAACACCCAAACATGCGTAACTTAAGGTAGTTGGGAGAACGACCAAACAAGACCTCGAAAGGACTCTTCCGGTGAAGAACCATTGTAGGCAGTCGATTATAAAGATAAACTGCAGTAGAAAAGGCCGAGTCCCAAAACGAAGATGGAAGGTCTGATTGCTGTAAAAGAATGCGCCCAAGTGTGACAACATGACGATGACGTCATTCAACAATGCCATTTTGTTGCGGAGTATGAGGAGCAGTGGTAAGCCAACGGATACCACAATCCAAGAAGTAAGAACGGAGTGCAATGAATTCACCCCCATTATCCGAATAAAAGTTCTTAACGGAGAACCCAAATTGTTTCTCAGCAAACGTGTGAAACTGACGAAATACCGTAGTAACTTGCGACTTGTGAGACAAGGGATAGAACCAACAATACTTTGAAAAATGGTCAACCAACAACAAGTAATAACGACAACCATCCAAAGAGGGAACCGGCGAGGGACCCCAAACATCACCATAAACATACTCTAACGGCGAAGTAGAGACAAGAGATGTAGCACTAAATAGCAATTGCGTACTCTTATTTAATAAGCAAAAATGACAAAAAGTAGCATCCTTTGGAGTACAAGGTAATTTAAACTTGCTAAACAAAAAGGAACTAATATCCGAAGATGGATGACCTAAACGACTATGCCAATTGTCCCTATTAGTGCGAATTCCAACACACGCCAAAGGACTCGAAGCAAACCGCGACCGCACGTCCAAGTGGTAAATTCCATTACTGCATTCCCCGCGCATGAGTACCACCCCCGTTGTTCGATCCTTAACAAAGAAATACCAAGGATGAAATTCAAGCATGATATTGTTAGCAAGACAAAATTGATGCACCGATAATAGATTCCGTTGAGATGACGGAACGCATAAAACGGGAGTGAGAAGGAATTTACGACCAGATTTTGTAATAGAAGCGGAACCAACGTGAGTAATAGGCAAACCTGAACCATTAGGAATCTTAACCTCATCCGTCCCTTCATACTTGGAATGAACGATTAGATTTTGAAGATTCGAGGTGAGATGATGCGAGGCCCCCAAGTCAACAAGCCAATTTGTGTCGTGAGAGGGAGAGTTCGGGGTCGAAGCCAGGTTAGCAAGAGGTTGCTGAAGACGACGACAAGTACGAACCCCGTGACCATAAATCCCACAAATTTGACACGTGATGTCAGGACGGCCATTAGAATTCGAACGGTTGTTGTTGTTCTTGTTGTTCCGATTCCCCTGATTGTTCGGGTTGCTACCACGGTTGGAAGAGTAACCGCGGTATTGGCGATTGGAACCACCTCGTGAGTTATTGTGGCGGCTAGAGTTTGGACCACCACGTTGACCCGAGTTGTGGTGATACGAGGCAGCATTGGCCGAAGCCACAAGGGATGCAGATTGAGCCTCCAAGTGCTTGACATAGATCTCGTGAGCCACCATTTTGTCATGAAGCGCAGAGAAGGAGGGTCGATGATCACGAGCATGGATCTGAGTCGCAATATCACGGTAGGATGCCCCCAAACCGTTCAAAACAAATAGAGTGACATCATCATCAGAGAGGTGATGATCAACTAGGGCAAGTTCATCAACTTTCAACTTGACAAGTTGGAGGAATTCCGACACGGATTTGGAGCCAATGGTCAACTGAGAGAGAGATTCATTCAATTGCATGACACGAGCACGAGATCGGTTAGCATACGTGCTTTGCAAGGACGTCCATATTTCAGCCGAAGTCTTCTTGTCGGAGACAAGTTGCATGACTTCCCAAGAGAGCGAACCAAAAAGGACGGATACGAGGAGAGCATCATGTCGCGTCCAGTGGACAAACGCATCAATAGATTCCGGAGAATCACCGCAAGGAGGGCAGGGGGTCGTACCTTCCAAATAGCCAAGAAGGCCATAACCATAAAACAGATGGTGAACCTGTGCATTCCAGGATGTGTAGTTCCCAGAGTTTAACTGCAGAGGTAGATGAGTATGTGCATTGATGGGCACAAAAGGCGGAACACCGGGACCAAACGGCGGAACGAGGGGTTGAACCCCTGAACCCGCAACCTGAAGAGGAGCGGTGGACGACTGCATGAGTGGCGCCATGGAAGACACATCCGCAGACGAGGTGGCGGCCGAAGCCGATGCCGGGTCACTAGGGTTTCCAGCGGAAGACATCAGGAATCGGGAATTCTCTTTAGAGATATTTTCCTGCTGATACCATATAAGATTTATGAAGTGATGATTTTATTCTTCACTCAATGGTGGTATATATAAGTACAACTTATAATACAAGAAGGAAAGAGGTAATTACAAAAAGGAAATAAATACAAAGAATATTTTCCTAAATTACAAAGACTAGGACTCTTGTCTAATATGGTTTTCTATTGTATTATTTGTACATTACTTTATCACACGTGGTATACACTTGATATGAATTCAGCGAGATTTGTCTTTGCTGCGAGCATTGTAGGATTTCACGTAGCCAAACATAGTACCTTATTTGATTTTGACAACAAAAAATTCACTTCAGCTCATGTATATGGATTGTGGTCTATATTCAATATTTTTTTTGAACTATTGTGTTTATACGTATTTTATTATTTGGAATGCTAGGAACTCATTGCTACATCAAGGCAAAAAAATTAATGAGCTCTCCATTATCAGGAAAGCCGAGAATAATGCTAGCGAGTGGTTTCACGCGTAGCTGCATAAACAAATCACTACCACTGCTCGCCCACTCTCGTACAGTCGTACTCTTGGAGCCCCCCACTTTGCAACTGGCTGAAAGTCTCATCCGACATCTCCTCGTCTCCTTCACAGATGGAAACACCTCTATTGCTTTCATCATCCATAACCATTGTGGAGGAATCATTGCTGCTTTTGCGAAATGTTGTCTCTCTTATGATTCAACTGCAACTAAACCTCAACAATCTTAGCTACTATTACCTTCCTCGACACTCATGTCGTCACAAACACACTTTTTGAGACTGATTCCATGGAGGCGATGAAGCTTATTGCTGAATCCAGTTCCATTGCTTTCTGGACTAATGCAAGCTGGGCAACAAATATGCACACAATTTGGCAAAATGGGCGAAGGAAAATCTTTGGAGTGTCTTTTTTACTATTTCCTCCTTTCTCTGCACCTTTTTGATATACCCCCTCTTGTTGAGGATGATTTCTGTTTAGATTGTAAAAATATTTGGTTTAACTCATTTTATTAATGCATTCAGTTTATTACCACACAAAAAAAAACCTTATTAAATGCCAATTTTACCCACTAGGCAATATATCATCACCACTAAGTTAGTTTACCCTATTTTTCATTATAAATAAAGGGACTTTTATAGAATTTTACACAATTCCTCCGTAAATTAGCCAAATTTCAATTGCCATCACGCCCTCTTCTTCATTTTCCACAATGAAAAAAAGTTATGTTCAAGTTTCAACTGTGATGATGTGGTGCAACCAAGAAGTGAGATCAATATAATTTCTTAAATTATAAGAAACAACCACCCAATAACTCTATCTCAGTGTGTACTGATGTGAAACATAAGCGACTGATTACTCTATCGTACAAAGACTGCACCTAATAATTTTTTTAAGATATGATCAAAGAGGCGAATTCCTCTATTCAAATAAGTATGTACTTGATGCCTTCTAAATATCTTAGATGTTCTACTATTTATTTACGTAAGACATCGTATTTCAATAATGTTTTAAAATTTCTTATGGTTTACTTCTAGTGGGTTGTAGAATAATTTTTTCTCTGAACTATATTGTAGATAAATGTAAAGCAACAATTGTAATTGTTAAAATTAGTTGATTAGAACCATCATTATAAATGTAGAGTAGTATAAGTAGTAAGGTCGTTCCTTAAGTACCATTCAAGAATTGTAACTTCTGCATCGTGATAGGCATAGTAAGTTTTTAAAATTAAATAAAAACTATCAATTATATTGAAAAGTATTGATAAATTTTAAAAATTAAGCTGATTTTGTACTTACGCAATGGAAATTCGACACCGAATGCTATTGAGAATTTGAATGCAACATCTTCCTGATCATTAAATGGTAAAGACACACACTGTAGAAATGAGTGCCGCAAAGATGAAGTTGAATAGTGCAGACACCATGTAAAAGCTTAGTTAATAAAAATAAAAATAAAAACCAAGATCAAGAAATAAAATAAGTGTTTGTAAAAGTCAACCTGGTGATCAACGCATGCATGGCCCGCCAGATTAGTTTCAACACAAATTCGTATAGCTCTTTGTAATAGGAAATTGCTTTTCTCAGAGTGGCTATAAGCGTACAGTCTAATCCTGACCATCCACTCCTCAGCATAAACCGACAACTTGCTAATTGCGTAGAATATTCATTCCCTTATAATTGCATTTAATTAGAACTCCTTTATTCTTATGTTAATTTAATGTGATATGTTAAATATAATGTTTAATGAAAAACAGTTCCTCTCGATCTGATAGAAATTGGGTCTAAAATAATACTCTTTCTCAATTAACGATTTCTCATATTTAATTTAAAGTCACATAACTAATATCTTTTGGTTATAATTCATAATCAATTTAGGTTTAAAAGATAACTTTAGCACACATTAAATATTTTTTAAATCCTAGAAACTATGTTTTTAATCATGGTATTTTTTTGTCATTGGCAACTAAATTACACAAAATACAATTAACATTAGCTTTATCTTTATCAGAATAAGCACAGTAATGCCCCTGCATATTTTATGGGTGAAAATTGTTCCATTAGTTTTATGTAAGAATAATGTTGTCTACGGGCATAAACCTGGATTATTATAATTTAAAAGATCTTTATATTTTTTGTAATTTTTTTAATAATTTAGATATCTAACTAATGTATTGAATCTTAGACTTACACTGGTGTTGAATAAATGAGCGTAAAATCTAACATATCAATAAAAATGAGTGCAAAAACTAACAAATTAATATCCTATTTAGACTTGGAAATTGCCCATTATAAGACTGGACCGGCTGTGGGACAAATTCTCACAGTGGGCTGTAAGTAAGATAAGCGGGACTCTTTGTAATATTCATTGGTGTGTGTGATCTGAGACGTATGTCAGATGCCGTGTCCGTGGTAAAGAGTTAACAAATTAGCAAAAATATACCTTAAAGGGCTCCCACCCCACCCATTCAACAATGTCTCCGATGTGATCTAACTCATCAAAGTATTCTATCCTTGTTGTATCTTGATTGGTTGTAAGATAGTAATATTGGTCTTGCCTTCTCATTCATCATAATGTGCAATATATACAATGGGGAAAACCTATTACTAAGAAACTCCCATCATTAAGGAACTTTCTATCAAGATCAATACAAAAGATATACACTATAATCTATTCTAATTAATACACCCTTGCAGTCGAAATGGGAGGAGGTCGAACATTGAGACTGTTACGAAAATCGTCAAATAGAATGCGAGGGAGACCTTTAGTGAAGATATCGATAATTTAATAGCGAGAAGGCACATGAAGAACACGAACATCACCGCGATATACTTTTTCTCGCACAAAATGGATATCCATCTTAATGTGTTTGGTGTGTTGATGTTGGACGGGGTTACCCGAAATATAAATAACACTCACATTATCATAATAGACAAGAGTTGCCCGTGGAATGGGAAAGAGAAGCTCCAAAAGAAGATTCAAAAGCCAACAAGATTCTGACACCACGTTGGCGGCTCTACGGTATTTGGCTTCAACACTCGATCGAGAAAGAGTAGGTGGCTGCTGAGCCGACCAAGAGAGAAGATTATCCCCGAGAAACACACAATAACCCGAGGTGGAGCGGCGCATGTCGGGGCAACCACCCCAATCTTTGTCGTAGAATGCCTTTAGTATCGTAAGAGAAGACAACCGAATATATAATACGAGAGCAAGAGTTCCATGAACATATCGCAAGACACGTTTTAGTGTGGTCATATTGCCACCAACCGGTTCAATTTGCAATTGATGCACATATTGCCACCAACCAAAGCATCAAAATGAAAATGCACGAACAATCACTCAGGCCAAAAATTTATTGGACGAAGACTGCAAATTCGATTAGCTATTGCATGGGTACATTTTTACACAGGATTCCAGTCCATGACATCGTACAGAAAAGTATATAGAGCATTTCCAGTTCACCACGAGTTTTCAGATTTTCATACATCGATCTCCATAAACGACTCACTTTGTAAGATAGTATATAACCAGGAAAATAACCAGAAAAGATGCAACAAGAGTACCCATCTTCCGGCTTGATTTGGTCTCAAACACCTGCAGGCAAGAATAAATTTACATTTCATGGACGGAAGCTTCGATAAAGGGGAAACATAACAGCAACTTAGTAAAGTTAACAATCATATAATACCTTCTTAAATTTATCCATGGTTCCAGATAAAACTCCTCTTGAAGAGTCCATGTCATTTCCCTAAGGTCGGAAGTTAGGATGACAAAACGTTTAGAGGTCATAACCATCAAATTATGAGATTAAAACATATCATCACAGTACATACCATTCTGTCCAGCATACGGTTATGAGTCTCAACTTCCTCGTGTATGTCGCCAGACAACTGTCCACATAAATCTTTGTTAGCTCATGATATAGAGTTGTAATACATTAACTAATACTAAGAGTTGTGTATTTGAGAGGTAACCAGTTAAGTTAATAACTCACTCAAAGAAAGCTGAAGCCAACAGAAGAAAACTAATAGTGCCATACATATAGACCTAACTAATCAAAATAACTTTCTTTCTTTAATCTAGATGCTCCATAGCTACATGATAAGATTCTCCTTTCCACCCGTATATAGGTACCAGATTTCCCCATGAAGATACATGAAAAACCAGACTAAATGAATTACTGGCAAATTCAACACGCGGTAAAAATGCTTTTAGCACACATTCCTTCAATTCAAATAATTTCAAGTCTCAAGGAGAGCAAACAATCATTCCGCTCCAAAAAATGAAGGGAAATTAACACCCATTCACATGAAAGGTAAACCCGTACTTCAACCACCAACCACGACGTTCACAACACATCATCGATCAGCTATATATATAGATTAATCTTTTGAAGTCACTGTTTCAGCTAGATCTAGTCAAATACTGAATACGACTTCTGAATACTTAATCAGAACTCAGAAGGTAACAAAAGATTATCTAATCAAAGCAAAGTGCATATTCCTGAAAACATAAACGTACCCTTTTCAGCATATTAACCCGGTCCTGCAGCCCATCAACTGCTTGCTCATTCTCTTGTTCATCAATCTCATGAGAGGAGTAAGGTGCTGATGCCCTTATACCTCCTTCCTCAATACCGTCAAAAAGAGCGGCTCTAGCATTACGGTCCCTGGTCAACATGATATCAATACGAAGATGTTTATATGAGGCCCGTGAAATGAAAGTATGGTCCTGGTTACGAATACCATTCTCTTGCAGATAGAACATATATTTTGCTATATGAGGACCATTCTTGGATATAAATCCACAGTAATTGAAGTTCAAAGGTTTGGAGTACCCAACAAATTTATCATTACTTAAACCAAGAAATACAACATGTGGCTTAGATCATCTTCTTTCAGTTACTAGCAACCTTTTAAACTACATAAGTATCGCAATCACTAAACAAGTATCATAGATCCTGCAGAATCCTATAAGAAATGTTAACTATCCGATTCTTATTTCTCACAAAATCTATAATCGAAAGTTAAAAAAGAAATAAAATTAGTAATTGCTTGATAAGAACTGACTTCTCTTATTTGATTGATAGGATGGCGATAAATTGTTGTTTGAGCTTCTTAACTCGTAATAAAATCGGAATAGGTTCTTCTTCTTTGAAAAATCTAGAAGCCATAATCAACTAATACTAAAACTCTTTATTCCAAACTTCATTTTCTTAAATACTCAACCATAACATGCAGGGAAAGAATACAATGTATCATGTCCCTACGAGCACAATAGAACCAGAAACCGTTTCGAATCCAGATCTCACGTAGCAACTCAACCAGTTTAAACAACATCAACTAAACTAAATTTTGCAACACAGAGCAGCTTCCGAAACACTCAAGACATCATTTCCATAGCCCGGCGGCCACGTACAAATCGCTAAACATCACCATGCGACGCTAAACAAGAAGATTATCGATAAAAAAAACCGTTTCCATCAACAATCAGCCGCATCCGCCACAAATAAACAACAAAAAAACAAAGAGTAGACAAATTCGGAACAAAAGAGTGGCAGTAACAAATACCTTCTCGAATTCATCATAGCTGAGGATAATCGAAGAAGAAGAATTTAACGCCACAGAATCACACCTAATCGATATCAAACAGAATTCAGATTCATTTAACAACACAATCGACAAAATTCTAGGGTTTTAGAACGAATTAAACCGCCAAATAATCACTGTAGTGAAAATTGATTGTTAGATCTGATCGAGATCAGGGAAGAGAATTAGACGTACCTTTAATCAGTTGGAATTGCAAATCAGCAGTACAGTGAGAAATGCAAAATGATGATGATGATAGTGGAGAAAAAAAATAGACATTAAAAAAAGATTACTGTTGGTGAGTGAGTAACAGACTAACAGTACGGTTACAAGTGGGCCTTTATGTGGGCTTATTTATATTGAAGATAATAGTTTCTTAAAAGCCCATTTAATAGCTGAGGTTAGGGGTGAGTTGGGCCGGATTCCCGTGGGGATCGGGAATCCGGCCCCCGGGAATTGGCAGGGATTGGGAGCTCGTCGCGGCTCCCGATCCGCACCGCGGAGTGCGGAACTCCCGCGATTGCGGGAGTACCGCGGGAGGCGGGATCCCACTCGGGATCCCGCAACGACGGCGACGTAGCCGCGGAGATCTCCTCCGGAGGGGGTGGTGACGTTGTGTGTGTTGTCTCTGTGTGTGTGTGTTGTCAGAGACGTCGAGGTAGGAGGGGGTGGATTCGGGGAGCTTGTCGTTGATGGAGATTGTGGCGGAGATTTTGGGGACGGCCGAGGAGAAGCGACGGAGTTGATGGTGGCGGCGGTAGTGACTGCCGAGAGGACTGTGTTTGATTTTGATTTTGATTTTGACTGCCAAGAGGACTGCGTCGGCGGTTGTTTGAATTTTTTTTAAAGAACATTGTGTGTGGCTTGCTTGCGGCGGTGGTGGCGGCTTGCTTGCTGCTGTGTGTGGACTGTGTGTGGCTTGCTTGCAGTGGCGGTGGTGGCTTGCTTGCTGCTGTCTGGAGGCTGCTACTCAACTGGGGCTGGAGCAGCGGTGGTGCGGTGGTGCGTGGTGACTGAGCTCGGGTCGGAGCAGCGGGTGACTGAGCTCGAAATCACCGGCTATGGCTGGAATAAAGAAAAAAAAATCTTGATACCTGGATCCGCGGGTCGGATCGGATTCCAATCTCAACTCCCGATCCGATCCGCGGTAGTTGCTGCGGGAGATAATTCCCGCAACAACGGGTCAGGAAGACGATCGGATTTTTCCCGCCTCGGGAAAAATCCGATCGGGTCGGGTCGGGTCGCGGGAAACCGACCCGGCCCTCCCACCCCTAGCTGAGGAGGTAGTAACTACTAACTAGTTCATTTTTCAATTTCAAATTGTTGTAGTGAAAATTTATGACTTAAAATATTTTCCCATCCCAACTATGTTCTTTTTATAACGTGTAAACCAACATCGATATCTTTCGGGTACATGCTAGGCGAGCGTTGAATTGATGTTATAGCCTGCAAACTTTGTCGATGGAACAAATCACAATAAACTAACCATGTATGACGTACGTATACAGAAGTGTTTTTCTATTTGGCTAACAAGTTTTGAGAGGTTTATTGAAACATTTTTTTGGTTTTTAATATTTTGGTTGAAGTTGCTTTTAACCATAAGTACGTGTTTGTAACAATTTAAAACAATAATTTTTTTAAAAAAAAATCGCAAATACTTTATCTTTGTTAACTTATCGCACGGAACTTTTGAAATAAAAGTTGGTGTTGCAAAGAAGTGTCTTTGTGCCACAAAGAAGTCAAGAGGTCATTTTTTTTTTATGGATGTCAAGTTGATTCAAAAAAAAAATTAATTCAAAAAAAAAAAGTTGATAAAAAAATATCTCCATAAGCATTTGTAAGTATCTAATTCTTTGTTATGTCACGCGTATATTAAAAGATACAGGATCCCTTTCATCGCATGACATGCAAAAATTATTTGCCGCCTCAAATCCAAACCACGTGTTTGCATAGATAGAACTATGCTTAAGAGTATAAAACTTAATTATTTTTGACTACTTTGAGCAGATCTTATTATATGATATACACCAAGTATTTTTTTTAAATATTATGTTACTCTCACCTCTGTACCTTATTCTCCAAGGCTTATGCCTGCCTTATCCCCCAAGGAGTACAAGAGAAAGTTCAACTAAACTGCTAATAATAAAATATAACCAACTTACAAAACACTCCATCTTTTTGACCAATTTTTCTTCATTACTGCATATAAAAACATCTATTATATCTCACACTTAATACCACAAAGTAAAAAAAGTACTTAGCCATCAAAACATTAAACTTCCTATCAATGGAAGATCTCAAGTTCAATTCTCTAATGATCATTTTGTGTTTCTTAGTAACATTCTGCATATTGAAAGTTTACCAACTTCTCTGGTGGAAACCGAAAAAACTCGAAAAAAGCTTAAAACAGCAAGGAGTTAAGGGCACCCCATACAAGCCTTTAACTGGAGACCTGAAAGAGTATATAAAGCACATAACGGAAGCACGCTCCAAACCTTTAACCAGCCTCTCCCATGAGATTGTGCAAAGAGTCGATCCGTTCACTGATAACGTTATACAAAAATACGGTATACTCACTTATTTTTTGAGTTCTTGTGTTGTTTAAAATGCACCTTGGGGTGAGTGATTTATCGTGTATTGTGAATTTCCATGCAGGAAAGATATCATTTTTTTGGTTCGGGATGAAGCCTCAACTTGTTATCATGGAACCGAGGTTGATAAAAGAGGTGCTCACCAACAAACAAGGTCACATTCAAAAACCGCCATTAAATCCACTCATAACGATTTTGACAAAGGGATTGACGACTCTACAAGGCGAGAAATGGGCTAAACACCGAAGAATCATCAACCCCGCGTTCCACGTGGAGAAGTTGAAGGTAACTCGTACACTTTATACTTGTTCAACATAGATATTTATTAAATTTTTTAATTCTTCAGACATGCCCCGAGCACGTGTTGTAAATTTTTTTGTTATGACTAATTCATGTATCATCACTTGAGCTCGAATATCATGTTGAATTTTTTCCTAACGACAAGCTCAAGCTCTTCTTCGCCTCATCGTTCGTGGCGTGTGATTCAATAGAAAAACTACCTGAGATTCAATTTGTATTAGCTGTTTTCATTTGGTTGTCTTTCGTCTTTGTTGGAGTAGGGGATGATTCCAATGTTTGTCGACAGCTCTACCATGTTGATAAATCAGTGGAAGAAATCATTTGACGAGGAAGGGAGATTGGAGGTGGATATCTGGTCTGAATTTCAAGAATACACTAGTGATGTCATTTCTCGGACAGCATTCGGAAGCACCTACCTAGAAGAAGGAAAAGAAATCTTGAAACTTCAGAAAGAGTTGCAAAATCTAGTCGTTGAAATCATGCAAGCGTTGTACATTCCTGGCTTCAGGTACGAATTAGTAAACCAGGTTTGTTTAGCAGAAAAGAGTGTGCTTATCTTGTATGTATCACATATACCTAAGATTATGATACAATATATGTTTAAGGTTTGTTCCCACAAAGAAGAACCGAAGAAGAAAAGAGTTGGACCAGACGATAACTTCAATGCTCAGAAAATTGGTTGAGAAAAAGCAAGAGATTATGTTCAAAAGAGAGACAAACGAAGACAATTTACTAGGCTTGCTATTGCAGTGCAACAATGAAGAGAATCCACAAACCGCTACAACAAGCAAGACAAGCAATAACCATATGACCATAGACGAGATCATCGAAGAATGCAAACAATTTTACCTTGTTGGTCATGAGACAACCTGGTCCTTGCTAACATGGGCGATGATTGTCCTAGCAATGCACCCGGATTGGCAAGAGAAAGCTAGAGAAGAAGTGCTGAAACTTTGTGCGGACAAAGATCCTGATACTGAAGTTATAAGCCACCTTAAAATTGTTGGTATGATTCTCAATGAAGTTCTGAGGTTGTACCCACCTGTAATCGCGTTGTACCAACATGTTTATAAGGAAACTAATATTGGAGATCTCAACATCCAAGTTGGCGTAAGTCTCATCCTGCCGATAATGTTAGTCAATCGCGATCCTGATCTATGGGGGAGTGATGTGGAAGAGTTTAAACCTGAAAGATTCTCTGAGGGAGTTTCAAAGGCGTGCAAAGATCAGACAGCATTCCTTCCATTTGGATGGGGTCCAAGGATGTGCGTAGGCCAAAATTTTGCACTCATCGAAGCAAAGATTGCATTGGTCATGATACTAAAACATTTCTCGTTCAACCTCTCACCCTCCTATATACATGCACTTTATACTGTTATGACACTTCAACCACAACATGGTGCTCAAATCATATTGCACCCGCTTTAAGTACTGATGTCGCGAAGCCATGCTTATGGTAAAGCTTTGCATGAGGAAAATGAGTGTTTACTTCTCAAAAAATGTGTTTTTGCCACAAGACTTCTGTAATAAAGTGGAGTGGAGTTGAATTTAGTGTTTGTTTGATAGTTTATGCACGTTGTTTGAATGTTTATGGGTGAACTGGAGTGGTTCAAGTAAGTGTATTAGCATGTCTTTTGGAGAAGCCTTTGCATCAAGTTTAAAATGATATGCATTGGTTTTTTGGTTAATTTTTGAATAAGGGACATTATCTTTGGAGAAAAATAGAATGGTTGTGTTTAAGGCAGCATGTTGGCTGCTCGTTCGATGAGCAAGTATTGTGATCTCTGTATATATTGCAATCAGGTCTTTTTTACTATGTGCATTTTCGCACGGTTTTTTGCTTCAATCTCTATAGATGTCTTATATCTCATTGATACAGGTGCTTGCAGACTTTGTATAGAAGCTTGACAACTTTGTTTGTTGCAGAGGGAGTACTTTAAACAAGGCAAAATTGAACAATTTAGACAAATTTTAGAGAAGGACCCATTTTACACATTGACGAAGGGGACTGTGTACTTCTTGTTAACTTGTTTAGTAATTCATGTAATACATGAATGACACTTTTTTTTTTGCAGAAATCGACGAATATTATGCAGATGTAAGATAAGATAGAATTGTCATTTTAAATGCTTTGCGAGCAGATTACAGCTATCTTGGTAAAATTGAGACAACACAAAGAGAAAGAAGAAGATTAGTGTATACAGGCCACAAAGTATTATAAAAAGGCATCAAGGATTGACATGCATACTGCATGAGCCTTCAACTTGGATCGGAAAAGGTAAATGCCCTTTGGCTGCTACATATTATGCAATGCCTACTAGGCAGTTTCTCTAGCATTGTTACATGACTATATAGATATATATATACAATGATTCTTTTATATCACTATGCTCATCGTTTCAGGTTCATGATAATCTTATTATTTGGTCCCAACTCTCATACAAAAGTAAACAAGTTGAATAGTATTTGCTCTTGCTGTCTTACCTGAAATCAGTAAAAAAACATGTGGTAAATACTCTCAGAATGACCCCATCCTCCTACCCTGCTGATTTCTTTTTCATTTTTCAAATAGCTTATCTTTCATGCGGTAGAGAATGAGCTCAAGACAAAGTTTTTAAAGATATGGTGGATGTTGTAGATTCTCCACTACCCGTAGGGACTTATATTTTCAACATAGTTCATTTTACTAATAATTTCATATGGGGTAAAGTAATTTAGCAAGGATAACTCATACCAAACAAATTAATTATAAAGAATTTGGTGTTATGGTTATAAAACCTTGGCTGAAAGTTAAGTAAGTTGGAAACTGTTTAATGGCATAAACATGCTTATTGTTTTACAAATTTCATATATTGTGTATTCTATTTTCAGGTCAGCCTTTGTTTTGTCTTCACTCTTGATTCTATGTCTATACGCAGGTCAGCTTATACCTGCGAAGGGAGACATTGAACAGGCACTCAACGCATTCAAGATTGTTTTAGATGGAGATCGAGATGATATTCATGCACTTCTTGGTCAGTAATCCAGCCACTAATTAGTTACATACAAAGGAATGAAATCTGTCTAACTAAATAAGGAAACTATATGATTAGATAAAGAAGGAAACAATATAATGAAGATCCGTGAGATAATCTTGATTGACATCCCCCCTCAAATTGATGCTGATTTGTCATGAAGCATCAATTTGTCAATCAAAAACTGATGTCGTGGTCGTGAAAGCGCCTTTGTAAATATATCTGCTAGTTGAAACTCAGTAGATATATGAGGAAGAGTTATCATGTTATTGCTGTAAGCTTCTCTGATTGAGTGGCAATCCACCTCTATGTGCTTTGTGCGTTCGTGGAATACTGGATTCGCAACAATTTGAATGGCGCTAGTGTTATCAGCATGAAGTGAAGTAGGATTTTGCTGAGCAAAACCAAGTTCAGCAAGCAGCCCACGAAGCCAAATAATCTCTGAACAAGTAGCAGACATTGCACGATATTCAGACTCGGTGGATGACTTTGAGACGCGGTCTTGCTTCTTACTTTTCCATGAAACAAGAGAATCACCTAAGAACATGCACCAACCAGTAACGGAGCGACGTGTATCAGAACAACCCGCCCAATCAGCATCGCTATAAGCTACTAAGTTAATAGGTGCCCCCGCATGAAAGAACAGTCCACGGTTGGAAGTCCCTTTAAGGTAGCGAAGAATACGTTTAACCGCTGCAAAGTGGACATCGCGAGGGGCATTCATAAACTGGCTGACTTGTTGGACCGCAAAGGAAATATCTGGTCTAGTAATGGTCAAGTAATTCAAACTTCCAACCAGTTGACGATAAATAGACGGATCCGACAGGAGTTCACCCTCTTGCGTTGAATATTTGAGATTTACCTCAAGAGGTGTCGTAGCACCATTCCCATCTTGAAGACCGGCCAACTTGAGTACCTCCTGTGTATACCGATGTTGATGCAAAGCTATACCAGATGGCGTAGAATCAACCTCGAGGCCCAAGAAATAAGTAAGCGGGCCAAGATCTTTCATATGAAAGGATGACTGGAGATGATGCTTTAATTTGTCAATTAAGCTTGCATCTGTTCCAGTGATGATGATATCTTCAACGTATACTAACAGAACAACAATGCCACGGGGAGCTTGTTTCAACCCATACAAAGATCGTCGCAAACGACAAACTTCAGATGAAGGTTTGGAGAACAGCCCTGGAGGAGGGACCATATATATTTCCTCTTTTAGATCTCCATGCAAAAAGGCATTCTTCACGTCCATTTGTCGAAGAAGCCACCCTTGAGATGCCGCAATAGCCAATACTGTCCGAACGGTTGTCATCTTTGCCACAGGAGCAAAAGTT
Organism: Linaria vulgaris; assembly: GCA_948329865.1. Lineage (NCBI taxonomy): Eukaryota > Viridiplantae > Streptophyta > Magnoliopsida > Lamiales > Plantaginaceae > Linaria > Linaria vulgaris. Next base: position 18,393,011 of record OX415254.1, on the reverse strand, counting down.
TCCTCATAATTCACTCCAAATTCTTGCCTATTACCCAAAGCAACCAACCTTGCCTTATAACGCTCCAACGAACCATCAGAACGAAATTTTAGAGTATATACCCATTTGCACCCAATAGGTTTGACATGGGAGGGACATGGAACGATATCCCATGTATGGTTCTCTTCAAGAGCGCGAAGTTCCTCTTCCATGGCGTTCTGCCAACATGCTTGAGTAGCGGCTTGTGAATAAGAAGAAGGCACAATAGGACTATTTATAATAGCAACTGAAGAAAAACCATACCTTTGTGGTGGTCGAAGCACTCTACTAGAACGTCTAAGTGTTGGTGCATCATGATCAGGTAACGGATCTGGATCAGGTGTCGGTTCAGGTGTAGGAGGGGGCGGATCTGGATCAGATGTCGGTTCAGGTGTAGGAGGGGGCAGTGCGAGTGGGGAACGACGCGTATACACCAATCCTGGCTTAAAGCGAGAAACAAACTCTTGCTCGAATTGTGGTAACGTTGCATAGGGATCCTCTGAAGTAACATTAGATTGGAAGAAGAACATGTTTTCAAAGAAGATAACATTTCGAGACACACGAGTTCTGCGAGCAATATGATCATAACACACAAATCCCTTATGAGAAGCACTGTACCCCATAAACGCACACTTAACAGATTGGGCCCCAAGTTTATGGCGCTCAGGAGGTGGTAAGTGAACAAAACAAACACAACCAAACGTATGAAGAGACGTATAATCTGGATTTTTCCCAAATAACCGAAGATAAGGACTGTCATAGTCAATAACCTGCATGGGAAGGCGATTAATCAAGTAGACAGCCGTAGATAAGGCTTCAACCCAGAACTTAGGTGGCGTATATGACTCAAGGAGTAACACTCTAACTACATCCAATAGATGCCGATTTTTTCGTTCCGCCACGCCATTCTGTTGAGGAGTATAAGGACAAGAACGTTGGGATAAGATCCCCTTGCTTTCCATAAATTCCTGAAATTCGCTTGTCATATACTCACCTCCTGAATCTGATCGCAACACTTTCAATGTGGTAGAGAACTGGGTATCTAGATATGCAACAAATTTCTTAAACACAGAGAATACCTCATTTTTGTGCTTTAAGAAATAAATCCACGTGAATCGACTATAATCATCAATGAATGTAACGAAATATCGGAATTTAGTATGAGAAATAACAGGACTTATACCCCATACATCTGAATGAATAACATCAAAACATTGAGAGGCACGATTTCCATGTAGTGGGAATGGAAGAGATTTACTTTTTCCAAGACGACAAGTAGTACACTCAGTCGATAAATCACAAGAAGTAAATAGCTCTTTATTACCCAAACAACCATTCTTTATTAGATGTGACAAAATAGTAGAATTAGGATGACCCAATCTCTTATGCCAAATATCACTATTACATTGTACCAGACTAGAAGCTAATCCAACTACACTAGGAGCAGTAAACTGTAGAGGAAAGAGTCGTCCCACTTTAGGCCCCCTCGCGATCACCTTCCCCGAGACCTGATCCTGCACAAGACAACCACCACTCGAAAAATGAACGTTAAATTTTCATCCATTAATTGACCAACAGAAATCAGATTGGTAGAAAGTCCAGGTGACACAAACACATTAGACAGAAAATGATTCAAACGACCAATAGCAGTAATTGGTAACGTGCTTCCATTTGCTATTTGAATGTGGTCAGATCCTTCATATTTACGAATGTCAGTAAGTCCCTTTGTACCACCTGTCATATGATTAGATGCACCAGAGTCCATGAGCCAAGGTTGTTTAATTGTATTTGTGTTACCTTGTAAACCGCAGGCAGAAAGAGCTGCCACAATCATTTGTTGCACCTGCTATGGAGTGAGTGACGTTGATGCTGATGTGGTAGAAGTTGATGGTGTAGTATCAGCAACATTGGCTCGGTGAGCACGTGTCTGATTATTTTGAGGACGAGTTGGACAATTTCGGATCAGGTGTCCCGACTGTTTACAATAATTACAGGACCTTTTTGGGCAATTCCGAGCAATATGCCCAACCTCATTGCAGCTAAAACATGCTCTGGACGTATCATTCTTTCTTCCTTGCGCAGCATAAGCAACATTTGAAGCTTCATGAATACTCGTATTAGTCATCCCCTGAAGTGTGTTCAACCGTTGCTCCTCACGAAGCAACTCACCCAAACAGATTTCCAATGAGGGAACAGGATCACGATTTAACAAGCTTCCACGAACAGTTTCAAACTCGGGACGAAGCTTCATTAAAAACTGATCGCGTTGGCTGGTAGCATGTACCATACGTATAGCCGCAAGAGCTTCTTGGGGAACCTTAGCAGTCACAATACCAGAATATTCGTTCCACAGGTTTAGAAAAGTAGAATAGTATTGTCCAACTGATAAGGTACCTTGAGTGTAAGAGGCTAATTCCAACTCCAGTTGAAAGCGACGAGCAGAGTTGTCCTGATAGTAAATGCGCTTAAGGTATTCCCATATGTCCTTGGCCGTGGAATAAGAACGCAAGTCCTTTATCATATGGGTCTCAATGGAACCCAATCAGGAAATAACTTTAGCATCATTATTTTCCCATTGAACGAGATTTTTGGGATCTGTTGGTGCAACAGTGGTGCCATCGAGATGTCCCCACAAAGCTTTGCCCTTTACGTACATTCGAAATTGAAACTCTCACGTAGAAAAATTCTTCCCATCAAAATGAACTAAAACATTAGTTTCAGACATGTTGAAAAATATATATTACTGGTATATATATTCAACAAGATAGGCTGGACCACACAAACGAAGAAGCAGACTACACGATCTGCACACAAAGAAAAATCAACACCGAATACGATTGTCTTCTCCGCTACAATCGACGAATTCACCGCATTTCCACACCAACCAGCTATGTTCACCACCGCAAAATGTCGCGCACAACACCGGAAAAAAAAAGAACCTGTACTCGACCACCACGACTGGGTTGAGTACACCGACACAACAATGGAATCCCGATTGAGAAGGGATTTTGAAAAAAATGACTGCAAAGGATATCTAAGTTTGGCTCGATACCATGTCACTTGTTGTATCTTTCTCAATGAATACTTTAGTACAAAGGCTGTCCTATATATACACATCTACACGCAGTAATCCAGCCACTAATTAGTTACATACAAAGGAATGAAATATGTCTAACTAAATAAGGAAACTATATGATTAGATAAAGAAGGAAACAATATAATGAAGATCTGTGAGATAATCTTGATTGACAGAAAAGAGTTGGACCAGACGATAACTTCAATGCTCAGAAAATTGGTTGAGAAAAAGCAAGAGATTATGTTCAAAAGAGAGACAAACGAAGACAATTTACTAGGCTTGCTATTGCAGTGCAACAATGAAGAGAATCCACAAACCGCTACAACAAGCAAGACAAGCAATAACCATATGACCATAGACGAGATCATCGAAGAATGCAAACAATTTTACCTTGTTGGTCATGAGACAACCTGGTCCTTGCTAACATGGGCGATGATTGTCCTAGCAATGCACCCGGATTGGCAAGAGAAAGCTAGAGAAGAAGTGCTGAAACTTTGTGCGGACAAAGATCCTGATACTGAAGTTATAAGCCACCTTAAAATTGTTGGTATGATTCTCAATGAAGTTCTGAGGTTGTACCCACCTGTAATCGCGTTGTACCAACATGTTTATAAGGAAACTAATATTGGAGATCTCAACATCCAAGTTGGCGTAAGTCTCATCCTGCCGATAATGTTAGTCAATCGCGATCCTGATCTATGGGGGAGTGATGTGGAAGAGTTTAAACCTGAAAGATTCTCTGAGGGAGTTTCAAAGGCGTGCAAAGATCAGACAGCATTCCTTCCATTTGGATGGGGTCCAAGGATGTGCGTAGGCCAAAATTTTGCACTCATCGAAGCAAAGATTGCATTGGTCATGATACTAAAACATTTCTCGTTCAACCTCTCACCCTCCTATATACATGCACTTTATACTGTTATGACACTTCAACCACAACATGGTGCTCAAATCATATTGCACCCGCTTTAAGTACTGATGTCGCGAAGCCATGCTTATGGTAAAGCTTTGCATGAGGAAAATGAGTGTTTACTTCTCAAAAAATGTGTTTTTGCCACAAGACTTCTGTAATAAAGTGGAGTGGAGTTGAATTTAGTGTTTGTTTGATAGTTTATGCACGTTGTTTGAATGTTTATGGGTGAACTGGAGTGGTTCAAGTAAGTGTATTAGCATGTCTTTTGGAGAAGCCTTTGCATCAAGTTTAAAATGATATGCATTGGTTTTTTGGTTAATTTTTGAATAAGGGACATTATCTTTGGAGAAAAATAGAATGGTTGTGTTTAAGGCAGCATGTTGGCTGCTCGTTCGATGAGCAAGTATTGTGATCTCTGTATATATTGCAATCAGGTCTTTTTTACTATGTGCATTTTCGCACGGTTTTTTGCTTCAATCTCTATAGATGTCTTATATCTCATTGATACAGGTGCTTGCAGACTTTGTATAGAAGCTTGACAACTTTGTTTGTTGCAGAGGGAGTACTTTAAACAAGGCAAAATTGAACAATTTAGACAAATTTTAGAGAAGGACCCATTTTACACATTGACGAAGGGGACTGTGTACTTCTTGTTAACTTGTTTAGTAATTCATGTAATACATGAATGACACTTTTTTTTTTGCAGAAATCGACGAATATTATGCAGATGTAAGATAAGATAGAATTGTCATTTTAAATGCTTTGCGAGCAGATTACAGCTATCTTGGTAAAATTGAGACAACACAAAGAGAAAGAAGAAGATTAGTGTATACAGGCCACAAAGTATTATAAAAAGGCATCAAGGATTGACATGCATACTGCATGAGCCTTCAACTTGGATCGGAAAAGGTAAATGCCCTTTGGCTGCTACATATTATGCAATGCCTACTAGGCAGTTTCTCTAGCATTGTTACATGACTATATAGATATATATATACAATGATTCTTTTATATCACTATGCTCATCGTTTCAGGTTCATGATAATCTTATTATTTGGTCCCAACTCTCATACAAAAGTAAACAAGTTGAATAGTATTTGCTCTTGCTGTCTTACCTGAAATCAGTAAAAAAACATGTGGTAAATACTCTCAGAATGACCCCATCCTCCTACCCTGCTGATTTCTTTTTCATTTTTCAAATAGCTTATCTTTCATGCGGTAGAGAATGAGCTCAAGACAAAGTTTTTAAAGATATGGTGGATGTTGTAGATTCTCCACTACCCGTAGGGACTTATATTTTCAACATAGTTCATTTTACTAATAATTTCATATGGGGTAAAGTAATTTAGCAAGGATAACTCATACCAAACAAATTAATTATAAAGAATTTGGTGTTATGGTTATAAAACCTTGGCTGAAAGTTAAGTAAGTTGGAAACTGTTTAATGGCATAAACATGCTTATTGTTTTACAAATTTCATATATTGTGTATTCTATTTTCAGGTCAGCCTTTGTTTTGTCTTCACTCTTGATTCTATGTCTATACGCAGGTCAGCTTATACCTGCGAATGGAGACATTGAACAGGCACTCAACGCATTCAAGATTGTTTTAGATGGAGATCGAGATGATATTCATGCACTTCTTGGTCAGTAATCCAGCCACTAATTAGTTACATACAAAGGAATGAAATCTGTCTAACTAAATAAGGAAACTATATGATTAGATAAAGAAGGAAACAATATAATGAAGATCCGTGAGATAATCTTGATTGACATCCCCCCTCAAATTGATGCTGATTTGTCATGAAGCATCAATTTGTCAATCAAAAACTGATGTCGTGGTCGTGAAAGCGCCTTTGTAAATATATCTGCTAGTTGAAACTCAGTAGATATATGAGGAAGAGTTATCATGTTATTGCTGTAAGCTTCTCTGATTGAGTGGCAATCCACCTCTATGTGCTTTGTGCGTTCGTGGAATACTGGATTCGCAACAATTTGAATGGCGCTAGTGTTATCAGCATGAAGTGAAGTAGGATTTTGCTGAGCAAAACCAAGTTCAGCAAGCAGCCCACGAAGCCAAATAATCTCTGAACAAGTAGCAGACATTGCACGATATTCAGACTCGGTGGATGACTTTGAGACGCGGTCTTGCTTCTTACTTTTCCATGAAACAAGAGAATCACCTAAGAACATGCACCAACCAGTAACGGAGCGACGTGTATCAGAACAACCCGCCCAATCAGCATCGCTATAAGCTACTAAGTTAATAGGTGCCCCCGCATGAAAGAACAGTCCACGGTTGGAAGTCCCTTTAAGGTAGCGAAGAATACGTTTAACCGCTGCAAAGTGGACATCGCGAGGGGCATTCATAAACTGGCTGACTTGTTGGACCGCAAAGGAAATATCTGGTCTAGTAATGGTCAAGTAATTCAAACTTCCAACCAGTTGACGATAAATAGACGGATCCGACAGGAGTTCACCCTCTTGCGTTGAATATTTGAGATTTACCTCAAGAGGTGTCGTAGCACCATTCCCATCTTGAAGACCGGCCAACTTGAGTACCTCCTGTGTATACCGATGTTGATGCAAAGCTATACCAGATGGCGTAGAATCAACCTCGAGGCCCAAGAAATAAGTAAGCGGGCCAAGATCTTTCATATGAAAGGATGACTGGAGATGATGCTTTAATTTGTCAATTAAGCTTGCATCTGTTCCAGTGATGATGATATCTTCAACGTATACTAACAGAACAACAATGCCACGGGGAGCTTGTTTCAACCCATACAAAGATCGTCGCAAACGACAAACTTCAGATGAAGGTTTGGAGAACAGCCCTGGAGGAGGGACCATATATATTTCCTCTTTTAGATCTCCATGCAAAAAGGCATTCTTCACGTCCATTTGTCGAAGAAGCCACCCTTGAGATGCCGCAATAGCCAATACTGTCCGAACGGTTGTCATCTTTGCCACAGGAGCAAAAGTTTCCTCATAATTCACTCCAAATTCTTGCCTATTACCCAAAGCAACCAACCTTGCCTTATAACGCTCCAACGAACCATCAGAACGAAATTTTAGAGTATATACCCATTTGCACCCAATAGGTTTGACATGGGAGGGACATGGAACGATATCCCATGTATGGTTCTCTTCAAGAGCGCGAAGTTCCTCTTCCATGGCGTTCTGCCAACATGCTTGAGTAGCGGCTTGTGAATAAGAAGAAGGCACAATAGGACTATTTATAATAGCAACTGAAGAAAAACCATACCTTTGTGGTGGTCGAAGCACTCTACTAGAACGTCTAAGTGTTGGTGCATCATGATCAGGTAACGGATCTGGATCAGGTGTCGGTTCAGGTGTAGGAGGGGGCGGATCTGGATCAGATGTCGGTTCAGGTGTAGGAGGGGGCAGTGCGAGTGGGGAACGACGCGTATACACCAATCCTGGCTTAAAGCGAGAAACAAACTCTTGCTCGAATTGTGGTAACGTTGCATAGGGATCCTCTGAAGTAACATTAGATTGGAAGAAGAACATGTTTTCAAAGAAGATAACATTTCGAGACACACGAGTTCTGCGAGCAATATGATCATAACACACAAATCCCTTATGAGAAGCACTGTACCCCATAAACGCACACTTAACAGATTGGGCCCCAAGTTTATGGCGCTCAGGAGGTGGTAAGTGAACAAAACAAACACAACCAAACGTATGAAGAGACGTATAATCTGGATTTTTCCCAAATAACCGAAGATAAGGACTGTCATAGTCAATAACCTGCATGGGAAGGCGATTAATCAAGTAGACAGCCGTAGATAAGGCTTCAACCCAGAACTTAGGTGGCGTATATGACTCAAGGAGTAACACTCTAACTACATCCAATAGATGCCGATTTTTTCGTTCCGCCACGCCATTCTGTTGAGGAGTATAAGGACAAGAACGTTGGGATAAGATCCCCTTGCTTTCCATAAATTCCTGAAATTCGCTTGTCATATACTCACCTCCTGAATCTGATCGCAACACTTTCAATGTGGTAGAGAACTGGGTATCTAGATATGCAACAAATTTCTTAAACACAGAGAATACCTCATTTTTGTGCTTTAAGAAATAAATCCACGTGAATCGACTATAATCATCAATGAATGTAACGAAATATCGGAATTTAGTATGAGAAATAACAGGACTTATACCCCATACATCTGAATGAATAACATCAAAACATTGAGAGGCACGATTTCCATGTAGTGGGAATGGAAGAGATTTACTTTTTCCAAGACGACAAGTAGTACACTCAGTCGATAAATCACAAGAAGTAAATAGCTCTTTATTACCCAAACAACCATTCTTTATTAGATGTGACAAAATAGTAGAATTAGGATGACCCAATCTCTTATGCCAAATATCACTATTACATTGTACCAGACTAGAAGCTAATCCAACTACACTAGGAGCAGTAAACTGTAGAGGAAAGAGTCATCCCACTTTAGGCCCCCTCGCGATCACCTTCCCCGAGACCTGATCCTGCACAAGACAACCACCACTCGAAAAATGAACGTTAAATTTTCATCCATTAATTGACCAACAGAAATCAGATTGGTAGAAAGTCCAGGTGACACAAACACATTAGACAGAAAATGATTCAAACGACCAATAGCAGTAATTGGTAACGTGCTTCCATTTGCTATTTGAATGTGGTCAGATCCTTCATATTTACGAATGTCAGTAAGTCCCTTTGTACCACCTGTCATATGATTAGATGCACCAGAGTCCATGAGCCAAGGTTGTTTAATTGTATTTGTGTTACCTTGTAAACCGCAGGCAGAAAGAGCTGCCACAATCATTTGTTGCACCTGCTATGGAGTGAGTGACGTTGATGCTGATGTGGTAGAAGTTGATGGTGTAGTATCAGCAACATTGGCTCGGTGAGCACGTGTCTGATTATTTTGAGGACGAGTTGGACAATTTCGGATCAGGTGTCCCGACTGTTTACAATAATTACAGGACCTTTTTGGGCAATTCCGAGCAATATGCCCAACCTCATTGCAGCTAAAACATGCTCTGGACGTATCATTCTTTCTTCCTTGCGCAGCATAAGCAACATTTGAAGCTTCATGAATACTCGTATTAGTCATCCCCTGAAGTGTGTTCAACCGTTGCTCCTCACGAAGCAACTCACCCAAACAGATTTCCAATGAGGGAACAGGATCACGATTTAACAAGCTTCCACGAACAGTTTCAAACTCGGGACGAAGCTTCATTAAAAACTGATCGCGTTGGCTGGTAGCATGTACCATACGTATAGCCGCAAGAGCTTCTTGGGGAACCTTAGCAGTCACAATACCAGAATATTCGTTCCACAGGTTTAGAAAAGTAGAATAGTATTGTCCAACTGATAAGGTACCTTGAGTGTAAGAGGCTAATTCCAACTCCAGTTGAAAGCGACGAGCAGAGTTGTCCTGATAGTAAATGCGCTTAAGGTATTCCCATATGTCCTTGGCCGTGGAATAAGAACGCAAGTCCTTTATCATATGGGTCTCAATGGAACCCAATCAGGAAATAACTTTAGCATCATTATTTTCCCATTGAACGAGATTTTTGGGATCTGTTGGTGCAACAGTGGTGCCATCGAGATGTCCCCACAAAGCTTTGCCCTTTACGTACATTCGAAATTGAAACTCTCACGTAGAAAAATTCTTCCCATCAAAATGAACTAAAACATTAGTTTCAGACATGTTGAAAAATATATATTACTGGTATATATATTCAACAAGATAGGCTGGACCACACAAACGAAGAAGCAGACTACACGATCTGCACACAAAGAAAAATCAACACCGAATACGATTGTCTTCTCCGCTACAATCGACGAATTCACCGCATTTCCACACCAACCAGCTATGTTCACCACCGCAAAATGTCGCGCACAACACCGGAAAAAAAAAGAACCTGTACTCGACCACCACGACTGGGTTGAGTACACCGACACAACAATGGAATCCCGATTGAGAAGGGATTTTGAAAAAAATGACTGCAAAGGATATCTAAGTTTGGCTCGATACCATGTCACTTGTTGTATCTTTCTCAATGAATACTTTAGTACAAAGGCTGTCCTATATATACACATCTACACGCAGTAATCCAGCCACTAATTAGTTACATACAAAGGAATGAAATATGTCTAACTAAATAAGGAAACTATATGATTAGATAAAGAAGGAAACAATATAATGAAGATCTGTGAGATAATCTTGATTGACAGAAAAGAGTTGGACCAGACGATAACTTCAATGCTCAGAAAATTGGTTGAGAAAAAGCAAGAGATTATGTTCAAAAGAGAGACAAACGAAGACAATTTACTAGGCTTGCTATTGCAGTGCAACAATGAAGAGAATCCACAAACCGCTACAACAAGCAAGACAAGCAATAACCATATGACCATAGACGAGATCATCGAAGAATGCAAACAATTTTACCTTGTTGGTCATGAGACAACCTGGTCCTTGCTAACATGGGCGATGATTGTCCTAGCAATGCACCCGGATTGGCAAGAGAAAGCTAGAGAAGAAGTGCTGAAACTTTGTGCGGACAAAGATCCTGATACTGAAGTTATAAGCCACCTTAAAATTGTTGGTATGATTCTCAATGAAGTTCTGAGGTTGTACCCACCTGTAATCGCGTTGTACCAACATGTTTATAAGGAAACTAATATTGGAGATCTCAACATCCAAGTTGGCGTAAGTCTCATCCTGCCGATAATGTTAGTCAATCGCGATCCTGATCTATGGGGGAGTGATGTGGAAGAGTTTAAACCTGAAAGATTCTCTGAGGGAGTTTCAAAGGCGTGCAAAGATCAGACAGCATTCCTTCCATTTGGATGGGGTCCAAGGATGTGCGTAGGCCAAAATTTTGCACTCATCGAAGCAAAGATTGCATTGGTCATGATACTAAAACATTTCTCGTTCAACCTCTCACCCTCCTATATACATGCACTTTATACTGTTATGACACTTCAACCACAACATGGTGCTCAAATCATATTGCACCCGCTTTAAGTACTGATGTCGCGAAGCCATGCTTATGGTAAAGCTTTGCATGAGGAAAATGAGTGTTTACTTCTCAAAAAATGTGTTTTTGCCACAAGACTTCTGTAATAAAGTGGAGTGGAGTTGAATTTAGTGTTTGTTTGATAGTTTATGCACGTTGTTTGAATGTTTATGGGTGAACTGGAGTGGTTCAAGTAAGTGTATTAGCATGTCTTTTGGAGAAGCCTTTGCATCAAGTTTAAAATGATATGCATTGGTTTTTTGGTTAATTTTTGAATAAGGGACATTATCTTTGGAGAAAAATAGAATGGTTGTGTTTAAGGCAGCATGTTGGCTGCTCGTTCGATGAGCAAGTATTGTGATCTCTGTATATATTGCAATCAGGTCTTTTTTACTATGTGCATTTTCGCACGGTTTTTTGCTTCAATCTCTATAGATGTCTTATATCTCATTGATACAGGTGCTTGCAGACTTTGTATAGAAGCTTGACAACTTTGTTTGTTGCAGAGGGAGTACTTTAAACAAGGCAAAATTGAACAATTTAGACAAATTTTAGAGAAGGACCCATTTTACACATTGACGAAGGGGACTGTGTACTTCTTGTTAACTTGTTTAGTAATTCATGTAATACATGAATGACACTTTTTTTTTTGCAGAAATCGACGAATATTATGCAGATGTAAGATAAGATAGAATTGTCATTTTAAATGCTTTGCGAGCAGATTACAGCTATCTTGGTAAAATTGAGACAACACAAAGAGAAAGAAGAAGATTAGTGTATACAGGCCACAAAGTATTATAAAAAGGCATCAAGGATTGACATGCATACTGCATGAGCCTTCAACTTGGATCGGAAAAGGTAAATGCCCTTTGGCTGCTACATATTATGCAATGCCTACTAGGCAGTTTCTCTAGCATTGTTACATGACTATATAGATATATATATACAATGATTCTTTTATATCACTATGCTCATCGTTTCAGGTTCATGATAATCTTATTATTTGGTCCCAACTCTCATACAAAAGTAAACAAGTTGAATAGTATTTGCTCTTGCTGTCTTACCTGAAATCAGTAAAAAAACATGTGGTAAATACTCTCAGAATGACCCCATCCTCCTACCCTGCTGATTTCTTTTTCATTTTTCAAATAGCTTATCTTTCATGCGGTAGAGAATGAGCTCAAGACAAAGTTTTTAAAGATATGGTGGATGTTGTAGATTCTCCACTACCCGTAGGGACTTATATTTTCAACATAGTTCATTTTACTAATAATTTCATATGGGGTAAAGTAATTTAGCAAGGATAACTCATACCAAACAAATTAATTATAAAGAATTTGGTGTTATGGTTATAAAACCTTGGCTGAAAGTTAAGTAAGTTGGAAACTGTTTAATGGCATAAACATGCTTATTGTTTTACAAATTTCATATATTGTGTATTCTATTTTCAGGTCAGCCTTTGTTTTGTCTTCACTCTTGATTCTATGTCTATACGCAGGTCAGCTTATACCTGCGAAGGGAGACATTGAACAGGCACTCAACGCATTCAAGATTGTTTTAGATGGAGATCGAGATGATATTCATGCACTTCTTGGTCAGGTGTTTTGAAAATTTATAGTGCTTACAAGAGCTTAGCATTTTCTGGATAGTGTCTCATCGTTGCGCGATTTGGACCCTTGATGACGGCTTTTTTATTTTTGGATAAGGTTCCTTGGATCTAAATGTTCTCCAACTTTGTGATTGTGACCTGTGAAACTAATGCTTTAAATGCTATGATGAATTTTGTAAACTTGCTCATTTGAAAGACCAATTGTGTGACACAGTTAATTAGGAAGCATATCTTTGGCCGCATGTTCATAAATTACTATCCCATTGCCATGTCATTCAATTTCCTTATCTTTGATGCCAATACTTACCCGAAAAAATACAATTGGTCCTATAAGTTGGCTACCTCACGCATTTGATCCCGTAATTTGTCATTCTACTCTTGCAATCTCGTAGGTTGGCAAAAATGTTCAATTTTAGTCCCGGATCGCCGAAATTCCTTAAACTCGTCGGTTTTTGATGATGTCGTTCCCCATTGACTTAAAAGCTAGGGATTTTGATGTAGCGAGCGGAAGCCATAAGGAAAGATGAAAAACACAACAATCAAAAGCCCGTTGATTCCGCAGAATACCGAGAAATTGACGAAAAACTGAGAAAATTCTCAAGTTTAGTTTTTTTTATTCAATCAACAACTGACTACAATAACTCAAAGACGACTAACTTATAAAGTGAAAACCCTAACTAAGAAAAATGCCAAAATTACAAAAGACTCTTAAAATAACTAAATATAACATAAAAATCCTGCTGGAAATAACAAACTGTAAATTTGACCATCTAAACCTTCGAATTTGCCTAAAATCACGTTTTGCTCAGGAGGTCGTTTCCACTTGAAAAAGTGGTATATTTTATCAAAAACGGGCTTCATTAACTTTTTGGTCAAAACTCGACTCCCTTGAACCTCGAGTTTGTTATTTTCGATCAAGAGGTACCCATATTTATGATCTGTATAATATTTGAACCCAGAAAAAACCCTATTTCATAACATGCCACCTAGACAATTTACATGGCATGATGACCTAAACAATCTTTTATTTAATTATTTGATTGCATGGCATCCAAGTGATGTGCCATGTCACTGAGTATATTTTTTTCGAGTCAAATTTTTAGTTTTTAAGTCAACAAGGTGTCACATCGACAAAAGTTTAGGGCACACCGACAGACCTAGGACTAAGAATGAGCATTTTTGCCAACTTACGGGACGAAGAGTGTGGAGTGACAAATTACAGAACCAAATGCGTGAAGGTGCCAACTTATGGAACCAAACATATTTTTTACCCCAATACTTATGATATTAAATGTGCAAGGTCAGTCAAGTCTTTTATTTGGGATAACAAATATTTTTCATATTAATTGTCTTGTGTAAAAGTAACTATGCCCGGCGTTGAAACTAAACAGTTTATATTAAACTTTGATTCTACATACCTGTGTTTCTTTTTGTTGAGCCATTCCTTATCTAACACTCCCCACCCTCACATGTACACTGAATATAGCTCTATGACAATGGTTAGGGGTCAGCAATATGTTGTAGAGTATCGTGTGCTTAGTGATTTTTAGCAAATAAAATTTTGAACTTACAAAAACCAACTTTCATATGTCATGTGTGATAATTATTTTTTGGACTTGCAATGTGCATACTTATTAAAAATTCTTATAGCTCGGGTAGCTCATGAAGGAAATGCCAAAGTCCGAGCATCAAAGTTGCAACTGCTGAATGATCAATTTGAATTAATATTGATGGCAGAAACAAAACAATAGCTTAATTTCGCTCAAAACTCAGACACCTTGTGAGTGAAGCTATTATTCTTGGAGCAGATTTTCTCGATTCCATAATTGTGCTAAAATTGCTGAGACCCCTACTTGGAAGATTTGCAATGAAGGTTTCAGCAGTTGAAGAAAGGAAATCGAAACTCTTCCACTAGCAAATCTGATGGGATCACTTACTGCATGGGAAATGAAACTAAATGGAGAAGGAAACACAAATTCAAAAGGAGTGACACTTCAAGCAAATCTCCAACAACACTCCCGAAACCCAGACCTAATGCAGTCTATGATACTCCTTACAAAAAGGTTCAACAAAATGAACAAGCACTTGATTAAAGGTAACTCTTCCCTTACTGTTGCAAGTCTCTGATTCATTTTAAAATCATTCCGCTACTAACAGACTTGATAGCAAAAAGATAGGAAAAATTATACAATACATGCAATGTCAAGGTTTTGGACATGTTAGGGAATGTCAGCTTTAGGCTTTCACCTCATAGACGATTCCTAAAACGAGAAAGTAACGTTGTGGTAAGAAAGAAAACCAGTATAGAACTAAAACCAAAACCAAAACCAACTTGAAGTTGCTTGAATTAAAAATACATAGAGGAAACAACAAATACATTTACCAGTGTGGTTTTGTATAGCTAATCATTTCGGTTGCAAAATGCTACACATCAGAAGTGACAATGGTACATAATTTACATGTGACAAGAATGTGAGGCTCTTCTTTCTCAACATGGCATTATCCAGCAAAAGTCAGCTCATTACACCCCTCTGCACAATGGGGTGGTGGAGCGCAAACATGGACACCTTCTTCAAGTAACAAGGGCTCTACGCTTTCAAGACAACTTACCCATGTCATTCTGAGGTCATGACTTATTATGGATACACACTTGATAAACAGGACTTCTGCTCAACAGCTACAATGGAGAAAACCATATGAAGTACTTAATGCTCACAAGCCTGATATCTCCAATATCAGGGTATTTGGCTGCCTCTGTTATTTTGCCAAAAGACTGCCGCACAAAGATAAAATGGCCCCCAGGGCTTACCAAGGCTGCTTCCTTGGTTTTGTGCCGGGTCAGAAGGCATTCAAGGTCTACAACTTTCATCACAAATCTCATTATTAGTAGGGATGTCTCATTCCACGAGACTTCATTACCTTTATCCTCTTATATGTCTGACTCCCTTAACATCACTCCCTTGCCCTACATTCAACTAACACTGAGTCTTTTTCTCATACTCCTCTCTCCCGTTATGACCAGGAAATACGCTCTACCACTGATTCACCTCAACATGTGTCTCATGAGAAGTGCTCATCTATACTTCCATTATACCCCCTAGATACCTTAGAACCTTTGCCTAATCTCAATGATTAGCATCATGCCTTGTCAGAAAAGCTCCAGACAATCCAAGCTTCCTGGAAAGACTACCTCATTCACTATGTTGCAGATCCTTTCAGATCTTCTACTCAACTTCCCACCACCTCCTCATTTATCACCCCTCCTACATTTCCTTACATATCGCTTGCTTACTTCACTGCTTACACAAAGTTTATGGATAATCTTACCTTACAGACTAAACCAACCACATACAAGCAAGCCTCTAAGGATGAAAATTGGCAACTTGCTATGATGAAAGAAATTGAGGCTCTTGAAGCCCACAATACCTGCAGCATTGTGATCTCCTACCTGGAAAACACCATGTGGAGTCTAAGTGGGTCATTCAGTTGAAACTCAACCCTGGTGGCACTGTGGAGTGTTATAAAGCTCGCTTAGTGTCCAAGGGTACAATCAATTTTTGGCTTGGATTACATAGAAAGCTTTTCACATGTGGTTAAGTTGGTTACATTTGGGCTTCTGGTATCCATTGCCACTGCATTTTCTGGACATCTCCATCAATTGGATATAAATAATGCTTTTCTTTGTGGCCTTTTAGGTAAGATATATATCTTACATCACCTGAAGGCCACGCATGGCTACATATATATCATTGTTTGCAAGCTGAACAAGTTTTTATATGGATTGAAAAAGGCTTCTCACCACTGGAATATTGAATTCCCAAATTTCTTGATTAAGTTTAGCTTCAAGCAATATGCTTTTGATCATTGCCTTTTCACAAAATGGTTTGGCAAATCCTTCTTGGCCTTGTTGGTTGTTGATGATGTATTAATCATTGGGTCTGATCACTCTAGCATTTTGGTTGTCAAAACTTTCTTCCATAGGCAATTCACAATCAAGGATATGAGGGAGGCTAAATATTTCTTGGGCCTTGAAATTCTTCACACTCCCCAAGACATGTTCATTAATCAATTCAAAGACATTCTATCAGTTACTGTATTAATTGGAGCCAAGCCACATTTTGTCCCTTGCCATAAGGTTTTAAATTCAGTGGTGATGGTCCTCTTCTTGAGCACCCTGACAAGTTCAGACGCTTAATTGGTCGCCTCTTGTATCTTAACCTCACAAGACCTGACGTTTGTTACTCTGTTAATCAACTGAGTCAATTTTTGCAGACTTCCCATGTTGCTCACTAGGATGCAACTTTGTCTATTCTTTTATACATGAAAGGTTCTCATTTATTTACAATTAGAAGCTTATAATAGAAAAAATGTGCGGATGAAGCTGGTGGCGGGCGGGTGACAAGGTAAACCCCCTACTAGACCGACAATGGGCGGGTTGTCACAAAACCAACCCGCATACATGTGCAAAAAAATAAAATCTTGGCGGGTGCGGGTGAGAACGGGCGAATCGGGCGGGTGAGCGGGTTTTTGAACACCCCTAATAGCTCGTTTGCAAGTGTTATTGATCAATTTTATTTTTCATAGAATTGGAGCTTAACTTCGATAACATCTTTATTTAACATGCAATGTTTATCATTTTCTATCAAACGGTAAATATTTTACATTTTATTGTGTATATTTATAGGGGTGGCAAAAGGGATCCATATCCACTGATCCTTTAAGTTTTGATCCAGATTCATAGAATCCGATCCACTTTAGATCTGCTCGATTCCAGATCAGATCTGGATCCACTGGATTAAAGATGGACATGGATCCGTGCGGATCCGAATGCGAATTTGCATGGATCTGTGCGGGATCTTTGATCCGCATGAATTCGAATTTGGATCTGCACTGATCCACCACTAGATTCGTGGGGATTCGAATGTGGATGCATGAAGATCCATTGTTAGATCCATACATATCCACCAAAATTTTAAAAAAAATCATAAATAATTGAAAACTAATATGAACTAATAAGAAAATATAGCTTTAATTATATTTAAATAAAAAATCACATATAAAGCAAATAATTTGCCGGATCCACCTATGGACATGGACCCAACCTTGGATCTGTGCGGATCCGGCATTGGATCTGTACTGATTCGTTCATGGATTCAAGCGGACCCGATTTTGGATTCGTGAGAATTCACTTTTGGATCCATGTGGATCTGATTTTTGGATCTTGAATTTAGAAGCTTTGGATCAGTGGATCCACATGGATTTGGTTCGGATCCAATCCAATGAAAATTCATTCTAAATGGATTTTATTTGGATTGGATCCTATTGAATTGAATTTTATTAGATTGTACATGGATTCGATTGGATTGGATTGACTCACCCTGGATTGGATTGGATTGACTCACCTGTTGCTCCATCCCTGCAGGGGCAGAGAACCTATTTGCCACCCCTAAATTATTTTAATATATATATATATATATTCTTTATTTAAGTTAATTGTAGCACGGGGTCCATAAAAATCCTAGCTCCGCCAATGAGTTCGGTCATAATTAACGACTTGTATATCCTCCATCATGGGCGACGATCTTCAACCTTAGACATTATCAATGCGATTAGACAGATTGTTGGTGTTGTCGTTATATGTTTCATGCTTATTACAAAGTACTGTCCCACGTTCCTTCTAGAGTTGGAGATGTCCTCGATTGTAGATGATGATAAATTATTGAATTAGGGGCAAAATGTGAATTTAACTATAATATAGTAGCTAAAATTGATAAAGCTGGAAGAATAAGAACTAACTGGATTGTTTTTATCTGCGTTTTTTACATTTTCTTGGAGTACTTGATGGTGTATTTTAATTCCATTGTTAAGAGAAATAAATGGAATTGCAAAGTCTTGTTTTGAAAGGTTATAAAGATTTTGTAACCGCAAATTCAATATATGTTAGGACATTGCTTTTCTCCATTAACTTGCTAAATTTATTTATTTTTTGGTAGATAATGAAATCACAAAAGGTCCTTAGACCAACTCGGCCTTATACAGGCTAAGGGTCGGGGTTGGTGGAATTTCCCAAAAGAAATCCGTACTCCTATCATCTAAATTACATTTTCGTAGAAAATGCGCAAGTTTGTTCGCCCCTCTCGGCTTTCATATAAACTTCAACTCCCGCGGTAGTTTCATGAAATCGCGACACTCTCGGATGAGGTCAGCCTCGTGTTCAGGTGTCGTGCAATTTTTTATGAGCTCGTTGTATGCGCCAAGTGAATCCGTCTCCACCAAGATCTTGGGGTAGCGACGTTCCCGCGCTAGTGTGAGTCCTTTCTTAATAGCCAACAACTCTGCATCATCTACCGTTGGCGTTAAACCTGCGGTCCAAAAGCCCCATAGTCATGCGCCATTCGAGTCTCGCAACACTCCTGATGCTATACTGCTAGAGCTGTCCTTCTTGACGCTTCCATCCATGTTGAGCTTCACCCATCCGGGTTCCGGTTTGCACCACTTTGCCTCTTTCGAATCATTCATTCCCTTCCTTTTGCTGCACCCCAGGTCCTCGCCAATAATCTTAATTTGCGTCAGGAACGAAGTAACAGATCCTTTCCTTTTGTTAAACACTCGGTCATTGCGGTTTTTCCATAAAATCCATAGGCACACGACGAATAGACTGCACCAATTCAGTCCTTCAATTAGCTGACCGTGTATGTTTTTGTTCTGTATGACCTTCCAGAACCAGCCCTCGTCCGATGTTTGAATGAAATCTGCCCAACTCCCGTTCGACACCACCTTTTTCCACACAGCCTTTGCCATCCAGCAGTCTCGGACCATGTGGAGTACTGTTTCCTCGTATCTTTCACAAATCGGGCACAATTCTGACGTGGGGATCCCTCTCGCGCGTCGAACTGAATTTGTTGCAAGTCGGTTTTGAGTTATTAGCCAAAGAAAATGCTGAAGTTTATGGCTAACGTCAATACCCCAAACCCATGCATGCTCGGTGTTGTCTACATGATCCTCCGAGTAATTCTCGAGATATGTTTTATAAGCGGATTGGCACGAGAATTTACCGTTGGAATTTTCTGTCCATATAACGCAGTCCTCCACATCACGTAAGACGATCCTTCGCTGTTCAATTGTGGATTTAACAATGCTCGGTATATAGGAGCTGATTCGGTCAAGTCGCCACTCCCCCTCATCATCCAGCAGTTCGCAGAGCCTAAGGTGCAGTTCTGAGTGCTCAATTCGACACCCCATGTCGCAAAGTCGTCAATCACCTGCCCATAAGTCGTACCAAAAGGATATTTTTTGGCCATCCCCAATTTTCCATCGAAGAAACAGTGTCATAAGGCCAACGCACCTCACAATCCCCTTCTAAGTTGCACTATCTCCGGGTTTCGTCGTGCAATCAAAAATACGCCTCTTGTTCAAATATTTTGCAAGGATGAGTTCGCGCCACACCGTATTTTCCTCTCTCATAATCCTCCATGCAAGCTTAGATAATAACGTCTCGTTGCAAATCCTGGTAATCCGTATTCCCAGTCCTCTCTTTTTTTTTGGTTGTGTAACTTTCGACCACCCCACGAGATGTAATCTTTTTTGTGTGATATCCGACAACCATAAAAAATCCCTATTCAATCAGTCAAGTTGGGCACAAATATTCTCAGGAAGCCACGTTGCTTGCATATTATAAATGGGAAGCGCCGAGGACACCGAATGAATGAGGGTATCTCTCCCCGCGAGGCTAAGTGGTTTTCTTTTCCAACTCGCGAAATGCTTCGTAACCCGATCGAGAACCCCTGCAAAATCAGCCCTTGTTAATCTCCCATGAGTGAGTGTGATCCCAAGATATTTCCCCAAATTTATTATTTGCCCGAAGCCAAGAATATCACATATGCGACGCTTGAGTCTCGACCCCTCACTATTGGAGAAAAATACTTTCGATTTGTGGTTACTTAGCTTCAACCCCGACGCCCCACAGAAATTGTCGAGTACTCTTTTTATGGCCTTCGCAGTCCCCTTAGTAGCGCGTCCCATAAGCACTAAATCATCGTCAAAAAATAAATGCGAGAGGCTCGGCCTTCCTCTGCAAGGAACTAGTGGCTCCCATTTTTTCCCCGTGACTTCTTCTTGGATAAGATAGGCTAACCGCTCCACACACAAGACAAATAAGTAGGGCGAGAGGGGGTCGCCCTGTCGGAGTCCACATGCGTGCTTTAATGATTGTAGAGGGGGGCCATTCCATAATATTTGTGTTGCCGCACTCCGAACGCTGAACATAATGAGCTCGACAAGCTCACCCGGGAAATTGAAGGCATAGAGAGTATCCTCAATAAAATCCCAGTTAACTTTGTCGTACGCTTTCTCCAAATCCAATTTCATTATCATGCAGACCATTTTATTTTTTTTCTTGCTCTGAACCGAATGCAAGACTTCCTGGAGCAAAAAGATATTATCATGTGTGCTTCGCCCCTTTATGAAACTCGACTGTGTCGGGGCAATGATTGTCGCCATAATTTCCCTCAGTCTCGAGGTAACGCATTTGGTGATAATTTTATACAGGACGTTGCAAAGGGATATGGGCCGAAACTGAGTGATGTTTTTCGGGTTTTGGTTCTTCGGGATGAGACAGAGAAAAGCCTCACAAATTGTCGGCTCAAACGCACCATTCCTGAATACACCTGCTGCGAATTACAGTAAGGATTTTTGAACTATGCTCCAAGATTTCTGATAGAACCCTGCATGTAACTCGTTCGGCCCCGGGGCTTTGAAGGCGTTCATGCTAAATACCACCTCTTTGAGTTCCTCTAACCCAATTCGGCGCGACATATGTTTGCAATCAGCCTGCGAGAGTTTCCGCTGATATGTAGAAACCGATAGCGAATTGGGGGTGCTATTACTCCCGCTATCACTGCTGCCCGACAATAGTTTCGCAAAATATTCATGCGCATGGGATTTTAGAACCTCTTCATCGTCCATCCAGTTCCCATCAATCTTGAGGCTCGAAATCCTATTCCTTCGTCTTCGTTCCAGCGTAGATTTGTGAAAAAATGGGTGTTTCTGTCACCATCTTTCAGCCATTTTACCCGGGACTTTTGATACCAAAACGTTTCTTCCTACCAAAGAACGTCGTTGTATTCATGAATGAGCGTTTTCTCCAGTTGTGCGAGATACGTGTTGTGATTATGCCCCAGCGCCTTTTGAATGTCGTTCAGTCTAGCCGTGAGAACCGTTTTCTTGTGAAAAACATTACCAAAGCTTCTTTTGTTCCACTGCACGAGAACAAGTGGTATCTCTTTGATTGACGTGACGATATCGGGGGAGCTCGTCCATATTTTTTCCAAAAGCTGCTCACACTCGGGGTGGTGGAACCACGCGGCCTTGAAGCGAAAAGGGCGTTGGGATTTAGCTCTCCCGTTACCCTCACATACCATAAGAATGGGGTGGTGGTCTGAATGAACTTTTGCCAGATTTGTTACCTCGTTGTTCGGGAATTTTTCGAGCCAAGCATGGTTCACCAATGCTCGGTCCAGCCGTTCCTTAATTATGTTTCCATCTACCCTCTTGTTCACCCACGTAAAGGGAGGTCCCCGAAACCCCGCATCAAGTAGCCCGCAACTATCCATAAAGTTTCCAAAAAACAATTAGCCGACTTATGGGGACTGTATTTCCTCCGGACTTCTCATACAAGTAGCATATCTCGTTGTAATCCCCCATTGCTAACCACGGCAGTTCTGAACCCTTCGCAATCCTCTCTATATTATTAAAAATGCGGATTTTGTCCTTACGATGTGGTTGAGCATATATTCCGGAGAGCCGCCATTGCTCCTGTTGATTAGAGTTGATCAAAGCATGGATAGATTGATCGTCTATTTCAATTATTTCCACGTGCACCTCCTCTTTGTTCCACAACATCCATACGCCGCATATCATCCTCGTTGTAGGCGCGGGTACATAGTTGGTATATCCCAACCGTGGCGCAATTTCCCTCGCCCGATCCTCGCTCACCCGTGTCTCGAGAAGGAAAACAACTGAAGGTCTATGCACTCGAACAAGTTCACGAAAATTTGTTCGAAAATCGATGTGTCCCGCCCTCTGGCAATTCCACGACGCTATCTTCATGGTAACACGATTAATATGCAGCGGTGCGATCGGGTTATCAACTTTTAACCCCCTCCATGTCACATGACTTTGAATTCCCAACTCTAATAACATCACGAGTTGTCGGTTCAATTCCCATGGACTCGGCTTCGTCCGTTGCCACCATACGGACACGTCGTCCTCTCTCTGAGTTCGGTAGTTCACTGTTTCCACTTCCCAAACACTTGGCAGAATCGTTAACACATCGATCAAGCGATCCTCAAGGGTTATTCGTGATATCTTGCAGTGCCCACGAAATTCTCGAAACAGTGTCTCGATTTCCAGCAGTTCCCATAGCCCCAAGACTTCGTTGTCCCACTCCAACTCGTCCGGATTCATTCTCGGTTGCCGAATTGTTTTCTTGTTGCGTATGCTTTTCTAAAAAGTTTGTTTCCTCTTGAATATTTATTAAGGCTTCAAAAGAGTTTTGAGACCTACTGGGGCTCGGACTTCTTCCCTTATAAGAGGAATTCCCTTTAAGAATTCTTTTCCCTTTTCTTTCCTTGTTTGCAGGCCTTCCTTTAGGAGTTTCGGTGTGAGTGAAATAACTTGGTAAAATCCTTTTGCCTTGCAAGTCCACCCTATGTGGGTTATCTCTGCCTACACCCTTTATACCGTTCTCATTTTCATTCCCCCGTCGCAAGAGGGTGATTTTCCCTCCATTCATCAAAGCGTTATCCCTCTTGTTTCCGGGCTCCGCGAGGTTTTTCTTCCTTCCCCCTCGTGTCACTTTCATGCATTCTCCAAATTCGTTGTTTTGTATTTTCTCGATCAGCCACTTCGATTTGTCCGCATGTTCCGGTGGGTTTGCTGCATTTGGGGACTGTTGTGTGTCATCCCCAGTTGCGATATTCCCCATCGTAAAGTTGCAACTGTTTTCGAGGTGTCCTGCCCGACCGCATCGATAGCAAAGGGTGGGGATGTTTTCATAGACCACCTGATATACCCTCTCACGCACGCCAACAGCCGTTAACAACAGTTTATTGGTGCTAACTTGGACGCAAACACGAGCAAATTTCCCTCTTGTAGCGTTCAGCGTATTTCCGTCAATCTTAATGGGATCCTCGATCATGCTCGCTAGTCCGTGTATCACGCCCTTGGATAACAACTCCATATGTAAATTAACAATTCGAACCCACGTAATAGTGCTGTCAATTTTGTCGGTGGTTGCATTGAAGTCCGGAAACCATTTCCGTATTGAGAGAAAGTTTCCCGCGAGATGCCAAGGTCCCTCTGTTAAAATCATCTCCCATTTTGTGTCGCGGAGTCCTTTCATGCAGTAACAGCCATGTTCTAAATCCACGAGCTCAAACTCATTATGAAGCAACCACATGGTGTCGAGTTTGGTTTTCAGTGCTTTGTAGTACCACAGTCTGCCGAGGATGCGAATGATTAGCGTGTCCTTCCATTCATTCCGGATTTGTTCCTCAAGTTCATCCGATAGTGTGATTCGTGCTACTGGGAATTGCTCTGTTGGTTCATGAAACATTAGGTGTTTTCGCATATCAGCAGCGTGCGTTTTGTCGAATTTAGCATCGCGTGGTCTACTTTTCGGCCTTGTGATCGACGCGTAAGTCAGCGGTGCCTTACTAGGGTTAGGGTTCTCCATGGCCGCCATCTCTTCCACCATATTATCGTCAGCTGATTGAGACTGCGGCCCGGATCGGGGTCGTTTCTGGTTACGTGCGGTGAATACGAATTCGTCGAGGGGGACGAATTCCGTTGATGCTGGTTGAAGGTGACTAGGTGTTGCGAAGGGGATGGCCGCCATTAATTTTCCACATGTATCAGACTCGCACATTAAAATTGCGTAGGTTAACTTTACTGTTATTACCCATTAACTTGCTAATCAAGTTGCTTAGAATATGGAAAATGATATATAGAGCACAGCAATTTCTTTGTTTTTTCAACTTTGCCCTTAACTCAATCTCTTCGTTCAATTTACTAGAATCTTGTGACCTAACTTCTGGCTCTACGTGTACACATGACATCCACGTGGCATTCCGTGTAAATTTAAAAAAAAAAGTTTGTTAAAGTTAAATGATTTTTTTATATAATGTTAAGTAATAATTATCTATTCAAGACTATAAGATTTATATTTTTTTATATTGCTAGTTTTTATATTATGTTAAAAGTTACGAAATTTTTATCCCATTATAGAAGTAATTATTTTATAGATATTCTTTAATATTTTGAGTAACTCACTTATAAGTATTTATATTTATCAATAACAAACCCAAAAAAATTAATAGTATTAATTTGTCACTAAACTTTAAAAAATAAAATCATCTTCTCCTTTTTTTTGAGGAGAACAACATAGAGGGAATTTTGTGTTTATTCCTCCCAACTGAGGTTATCAGTATTTTATTTATATAATTTGCATAACAGAACCACCAAATGGTGTACAAAGGACATATTGAATAAAAATGAAAAAGAGTTTCATGGGTTTATAGCCCAATGAATTCAATCAAATACTTTACTCTGTGTCTCAAAAGCCAGTGGAACAGCTTCAGCTGAACAGAACAAGAACAAATAAGATTCATCAACACTTTTTTACAATCAGTTAGTAGTCTTCAAGAAAATGACAGGACTGAGATACAAATCTCACCATTTTTTGTAACTTAAGCGCATAAAACATCTCAATATAAAGCCTGATTTCCAAACGGTCGAGCTTGGGAACGTGTTTTCAGAACCCATAAACTCCAGCCAGAGTCTGTGGCCTGTATGAATAAATCTGCCATGTGTTATGTGTACCTGAAAACATAAATAACAAAAATGGATCAGTCCCTGGTGATGTGTTTTTATCTTTAATGAACTTC
Organism: Linaria vulgaris; assembly: GCA_948329865.1. Taxonomy (NCBI): domain Eukaryota; kingdom Viridiplantae; phylum Streptophyta; class Magnoliopsida; order Lamiales; family Plantaginaceae; genus Linaria; species Linaria vulgaris. The sequence goes on along the minus strand of OX415254.1, from coordinate 18,367,417 downwards.
AAGTTACTAGAATGTAATATGCTCTTACTTCTCCTTGTGATGTGACATTGCAGTCCTCCAGTCAAGATAGTTACCAGTGAGATGGCTCCTTCTTCCTCAGCAACTTGTTTCCCATTGTAAGGATCAATATGGAAGCCGGATTTTCCGTGGACTATAATCTCAGTTGGACCCACGTGGAGGGTAGCAAAAGTGGGCAACCCGCATGTCATAGCCTCGACAACTGTGAGACCAAAAGCCTCGTAGAATGCAGGTTGCACGAAAGCACCCTTTGTGTCAGCAATGCAACGGTAGAGTTCAGCGTTCCTGACACTGTTCATTTGGGATGAAATCCATCGGAACTTGCCGTTTAGTTTGTAAGTCTCAATGAGGTTGTACATCATTTTCATCTCGGCTTGTTCTTCCAAATTGTCAAAACAATTTTTCTAGTCTTTGGCCTCTATATATTTCCCCGCATAATTGGTTGTTCATTTGGGCTCTTTCATAAGACAGGCTTAGAGTATGTGATCGTGGGAAAATTGTTTCCACAACCAATTTAGTTGACATGATGCTGGCCTAACTATCTAACAATTGAATTACGGTTTGTAAGACCTGTAGCAGTAAATCATCTAGTTAGCACTTAGCACAAATTTAAGCTGTGTACACCAGAAAGAAGCAGCATTAACCTTGACTTCAATAAATACTCATATCAATAGTAGTCAAGATTGTGAACTTTCTTAACAGTTCCTTAGGAACTTAGGATGAATCGTATCACGTTTGCTTTCTCGTTTCTTCCCTTTATATCCTTATGCGCTCTTGCCACAAGATTTCTACAATAAAGTGTTTCACATTGTATTTACATCCACATGGGTTGTAACTCTCAATGAACCAAGTATCACCTAGGGAAAGTTAAATAAATAAAAAACATATCCACAACATGAGATATTGATATAAGATAAAACATGTATAAATGCTATCTTTTGTGTTTTATTATATTCTTTCAGAAATATAACTCTCAACACCATGATAGAGGTTCTTGAACTTTTCAGATGGTGTATCATGTATGTCCCTTATAAATGATCAATAACTGTGGTTCGAGGCCCTGGCTACAAGCAAAATTGCCAGAGTTAATGAACAAAAAACTTATAAATCGGCCATCGAATCTAAGATAGAGTCCACGTCGGGAATCAGGACAGCGCGATTGTTGAGTTCCCCCATATTACAGCAATGACCATCTTCTGTGTTGACGGCAAGAACATCTTGAGAGAATAAAGCACCTAAACCTGCAGATACCTGTATGCACATTATAATTAGCTTTTTTCACCCTTGGTGTTCACAATTTTATCAAAATCTCTCGCAATCTATATAATAAGCTGACAGAGATAATACAAACTTAGAGAAGAAAGTGCAAAAAAGCGTCAATTCCCTTGCCCCTTATCGTTTTAAAAAGAAACACTTGCCCTTTAACCTGTTCAAAATGTGTTATTTGCCTCTTGCCAATTTTGCGCCAAATTTTGACTCAATATGCCCTGTTTGATGGTATATATCAGGCAATATTCCCATCAAGTTGGATGGCATCCCAGAACTCCTTCAAAAGTAGACAGATAACTGGCCGGTGGCAAAAAGCGAATTTCTTAGTAGATAGAGGGCAAGTTTTTCCAGGAACTACAGGAAGCACTACGCAAAATGAGGAGGTACCATACGAGGTTTGAGGCCGATAATCTAAAAGAAAATGGTAGGTTCTCTTTTCCTTATTGATCTTCTCACTCTATCAAAAGTTTATACGGACGTCGTATCGCTCTTTAGACATTGAATTCCATCAAGACCCATTAATTACAGATTAGCATGCACTAGATACACGAAACGAGCCACTAAATGATTGAGTTTGTTGCCACTTACATCGTATAATGTGTCACCGAGCTTCATCTTTACAGCACCACTTTTATATACCAACATTTTGCCCACTAATCCTGCTGGGAGTGATTCCAGCTTACAAGGCTTTTGTGATGCACCCTTTGGAACATTTGATTTATCTTCAATTCCATGGACCTCAGCATTGGTTGATTGCTCTAACGTAGGCAAACTGGCTGGTAACTGAAGGAACATCATTTTTCCTTCTAGATTGTCCTCCTGCCATATTAATTTCATTAACATCTCTTTGATTCCTAACTTCCTGTAGTATATGCAATGCATTTTAATAGATTACCGACCATTAGACCAAGCTCTGCAGCTGGAGCAGTTGCATATTCATCATAAGCTGATCGCTCTGGATTGTCATCAAATTCTTCTTTATCAAGTAGTTCTACAAGTAACGAACAAAGTTAGTGCTTTTGACGAAGAAATGTAATACTGAATCAGCTTCTTTAGTATATTAGTAAAATATGTGTCTTATACAGGATCAGCTCTACTCTTGTCTTAAGACATGCAAAATCTTTGTTAGAAACAGATAAGGCGGAATATTAGCAGTCGACAGAATAAACTCAAAATACCTGGATTTCCTGAATATGGCCTTCTTATGGGAAGTGTTACAGGGTAATAGGTGTAGTAATCCTGCAATAATAATAAAAGAATCGTAAGGGCAAGAGAGAGGACTGAAATGGAGTTTTACATATGCTCATATGTAACTTACCCATGGTTCCTTATATTCTTTCTCCACTCTAGGCTCACCACCACCTGTAGGTACAAATAACTTTAGAAGCAGTCAATTAATAATTACTGCAAGAAATAAAATTATAAAATATGCTTGCCGTTAGAAGATGAGCCCTGATTCAAATGGATAGTCTGTCTGCCGTATGACCTTAAAGAAGCAGATGAGCCCGCGTTGCCAAATGCAACTTGGCTAGATGCAACTGTAATTCCAAAAAAGAAAACCAGGTTATTGATTTAGTACAATCAATCATATACTTGAATAATAAAAACTACATTTTCTGTGCAAGCTTAATGCAGTCAAGGATGGTACACACAGGATATTGGAAATGGAATGGTAAGTTATTACACCAGAAACATTAGAACCTGTGCTGTAAGAAAAATCAGCTGACGAATTGTTCGGGCATTAGAATCCATTCTCAATATATGTACGATCTTCGAGCCTTTTCAACAACTCTTTTTAGATAATACAAGAAATAAATAAATATCAAATATTCCAACTTTTCCATGGCACATTATCAACAATTCTGTGATGTGCATATCTAAATATCAGTCTCTAGTCCATTGAACAAAAAAAAAAAATATTGTTCCTTCAATCTCGTGCAGATGTAGCATGCCTAAGTTTTTACTTCAATACGTGATCTCTAAGATGATACTAAAGCTAAGAATATATAACACGCTGAAACAATCAAATCTATAAATTATTTTCAGGAGAGGGAACTCAGGGAAAGTAAACGGCCTACGATATGCTTACTTTTCCTTTCAGCTTTAGGCTTTCCCCTCACAGACGATTCCTAGAACGAAAAAGAAACGTTGTCGTAAGAAAGAAAACCAGTACAGAACCAAACCAAAAACAACTTGAAGCTGCCTTGAATTAAATAGAAACAGGGGAAACAACAAATACATTTAGTTTGCGTAGAAGCTGCTCCGCTTGAGCACCATCAATGTCATTCTCAGTCTTTTCGCTGCAAGATACGTATACAGAACATGATCATTCAGATACCACTAAGTCGATAGCTAAAATATAAGCAACATTGGAGCTCTTAGATGATCGATCATTACACTTTAAGCAGGACAGGCTTCTGTTCTTTCTTGGGAGGAGCCTTTGGTGCAAATCTCACCTACGGAAATCCAAACGAACGCATATTAATCTCGAGCAATGCGTCTATTTAGCATAACACCCACGATTATAAAGCATCTAATTCAAACTAATTAATAAGAAGCATACCTTCCTGGGTGCATTGGTGGTGGACTTGCCCAAATGATCTGGATCCATGACAATCAAAATGATCTAAACCACAAATCACAAAAATAAAGAAAAACGTAAATTAACCAATCAATTCATTAGTTGAGAGCTTAATAAGATGATCAAGGCCATTTGACATGATCCCTTTATCAAAATATACATAAATTATTACTTGATTATGCTAAATTTTAAATGATTGAATTGAATGTGTTACGTTGTTGATAGAGGATTAATCATATAATTGTCATTAAACAGACCTTGTTCAAATGATCATCGGGGTTGCACTTGTTGCATGTATAAGAGAGGAAGTGAGGTATGCGGCTGTTTGTTATGTTAGGGTTTTAGAGGTTTAAAAAATAAAGCTTTATTATGGAATATTTTGCGGTACGATTAATTGTTATTACAATATCATATAATAGATACTGCTTACGTTAGCCTGCAGTAATGTCAATGTCGTGCACGTGTGTTTCTTTTTTTTTTTTTTATGAAAAGGACTGTTGGCTTTCTTTCTTCCTTCAGTTTAAGATTAACTTATTGCACTTTCGCTCTTAAGAGTTTTATTTATCTACTTTTTACACCCCTAACTTACTTTTTGATTTAATTTATATAAGATAAGAAAGATAAATTACTTTGTTTGTTTTTAGATATATAAATATAAAATAAGAAAATAGACTCGGGTCCATTTCATTGTTCAATTCAAATGTAGTTGTTTAAGAATAATTGTCTATTTGTAATTTCTATAATGCTTCTCACATTTTTTTTTATGAATGTAATCAAATTTCTATTAAAATATTATAAACTTCAATTTGGATTTTTTACTTCTTATTACAGATTCTTATTGTTACCTAGATTTCATATTTACAATTTACAATTTTACTGTATATATTAAAGTTAGTAATGAGAAAAGAATGTCATAATTGAAAACAAAATAAAAAAAGTTAAGATTGTATTGTTTAGACTACTTTTCTTTCGTTCATTTTGCTACTCACACCATGTGTCGTTGGCCACTTTTTTGTGCACAAAATCGGAGTGGGTGTTAGACTGTTGACTTTTCCAACACTTTTGATCTGTCTAGGGTCTTAGACCTCGATTGGGATCTTTAAGAATAATAACTTACCTTTATAAATGCCTACCATGATAATTACACTAGCATAAAAACGTAAAAAGTTGTTCATTGTTGCTTTTCGCTGCTCTCTGCTACTCTTTTTACATTGATCAAAATTCTAGAATGTCACTTTGTTTTTATTCTTCTTTTGCAGTGACAAAATGTCGCATGCATTACCACTCTGATAGCCATTTGCAACATGTTGTATACCCACAACAAAAATGTATAATGGGTGGAATTAGCCCGATTTCCTTCACTCAGTGTGTTGGCTTACATCGATCCACCCCAACCCATATTTCCATGTTGAGCTTCATTGGGCCTAAAATAAGGGTATTAGTTGAGCTCCGATGTGCCCATACCGTATAAAATAATATTTTCTTTTAGGCCCAAACGCTAAGGAGTTTGGTTCAATTTAGCACATCGGTCTCACTTGTTTTGTGCAACAACTTTATCGTGCGAAGGTTACTCGTGCAATGTGCACAAATGCATTTTTCAAATTGATCCTAATATTTGAATCTTTTTTTCTTACCCACATCGCACTTGCATTCATCATCTCTAATCGTTGTCATGATCATAATAATTTGCCATGATGACGCATCAACATCGACGTCTTCAAACTCGCAACTCTCTTTGCGTGGGGTGATGAACAACCACGTACAACCAGTCAACCACTATCAAACGAGTACAATAAAGGCATACCAAAAAGAGACACGGCTTGCGGCTATTGCTCTTGCAACGTTTAAATTTGGTTTACATGCGCTATCTTGGTGCTTGGACCAAAAATATTGTTTTTTCCCGTGGACGAGTCCAAGTACCATCCATTTAAATTATGCATCTTGTCTAAAGCAAAAAGTCATGATCTAAGTGGACTCGTATATGTTCAGGGGACCGACTCACTGCACACATCTACAAGCATATACCATAAAAAGTTGCACGACCATATTTAAGACGAATTTGACAGATTTTAAATTATGTTAATTAAATACTAATGAATAATAAAAATAATAATATAAGCAATATAAATAAAAACTATAAATATGTGTACATGGCACTATACATATATCTAAGTTTATAGATTTCGTCTCAAGTCCAAGACCATTATTCAAAATTCGAAGCGGTTCGGTCGAAAATTGCAAAATATTTCGTTATTTCGGATGAACGAAATATTTCGGGCAATAAAATCTCGAAATTGCAAAATTCGGTGGAAATGATCGAGTTTCCTTTGTTTCCACTGCAAACATAAGAAATCTTTAATTATATACTAAACCTTATCGATATTAGGCCACGTCATTTGTAAGCACTGATCACTAAATCTAGTTAGAATAGAGAAACAAATAGCTATCTACTTTTAAATACTAAATGAATATAATAAAGCTAGAGCAAAAAAGATACGTTTTTTATTTTACATAATTTTTTTAGAATACTGTTACTCTTTGTTATCACTCTGAATATAGGAACGAAAGACTACTTTAAATTTATGAATGATATATATAAACACTAAGTTCAATCTTTCGATTATTTTCTAACTTTTATTTAGTATTTGCTTTTTATAATTCATTTTATATGTGAAAAAGCTAATTATATTAAAAACTCTTTGAAATATTCCCAAAACTTTTCGAAATATTTCTAAAATCTAACAATCCGAAACTCACTTCCGAATCGAAATTTGGATCCATGCGCAAGAGCTAAGTTACCTGAGGCAGATGCGGGTCCAGATGCGAGTGCTGGTGCGGGTGCACCAGTGCGGCAATTTTAAAAAATTACAGTCTTAGTGCGCCACTATAATGCGCTCCTAAAAAAAAACTTATATATAAAAATAAAAGGTTATTAACTAAATTAGTATATTATAAACACATAAAATAAAAAGTATGTATAGAATTCTCACACAAATAAATAGATTATAATAAAAGAAAGTACATAACTTCTAATGGTTATTAATTTTATATAATATTTTCTAAATTATTATGGTAGAAAGACAAATGTATAACCGTATAAGCCTTAAATCACTTTCGATTTCTTGTAATTATTTAATTTTTGACTTAGTTTTGTTCTCCTCTTGCTCCAACTCTTCTTCAATGTCACTCTATTGTTTGTCTTTTCTCAATTTTCTATGATTATTCATTAAATTTTAACATAAGAACTAAAAAATCTTAGTGCGAGAACTAAGAATTTGTAAAGCGTCTTAGTGCGATTCACGGGCACTGAAGTCGCCAGTGCGAGACCGGTGCGCCTGCAACTTTCTAAACATGAAGGATTAGGTGACTTAGCGCAAGAGCGCACACATCAAAATTAGAAACTCTCCATCTTTCTACAAGTCAGCCCTTCAAGAGTATCATATTTTTGAAACTAACCCCAAAATATATTTCCCCCAACAATCAAAATCCCAAAATCTTCACCACCTGAGCTTCACTTTTTTCGATCCAAAACCCTAACTCGTTGACTTTCCCAACACTTTTGGTCTATGTAGGGTCTTAGACCTCGATTGTGAAATTGAAGTCTTTCGAGGATAATAACTTACCTTTTATAAATGGCTACTATGATAACTATACTAGCATAAAAACGTAAAAAATTGTTCATTGTTGCTTTCTACTCCTTGCCACTCCTTTTGCATTGATCGACATTTTATAATGTCACCGTGTTTTTATCTTTCTTTTGCACTGACGAGATCTCGCCCGCATTACCACCTTGATAGGCATTTGCAACATGTTGTATACCCACAACAAAGATGTATGATGGGTGGAATTAGCCCGATTTCCCTCGCTCGGTATGTTGCTTCACATAGATCCACTCCAACCCATATTTCCATGACGAGCTTTGTTGGGCCTAAAATAAGGGTATTAGTTGGGCTCCAGTAGGCCAAAACCGCATAAAAATATTTTCTTTTAGGCCTAAACGCTAAGGGGTTTGGCTAAGTTTATAGCACATCGGTCCCACTTATTTTGTGCAACAACTTTATCGTGTGAAGGTTGCTCTTGCAATGTGTACAAACGCCTCTTTCGAATTGATCTTAATATTTGAATCTGTTTTTCCTACCCACATCGCACTTGTGTTCATCGTCTCCAATCATTACCATGATCAAATATATAATTTACCTTTACGACACATCAACATCGACGTCTTCAAACCCGCAACTTTTTGCACATGGGGTTATGAACAACCGTGTACAATCCGCTATCAAACGAGCACAATAAACCACACCAAAAAGAGACACATATTGCAACGTTTAAATTTGATATTTATGCGCTATCTTAGTGCTTGGGGGTCAAAAATATATATTTTTTCTCCTGTGGATGAGTCTGAGTACGATTCATTTGCATTATGCATCTTCTCTAAAACAAAAGCCGGAATCTAGGTTGACTCGTATATATGATCATGGGACCGACTCACTGCACACATCTACAAGAATATGCCCTAAAAAGATGCACGACCATATTTAAGACGAATTTGACATATTTTAAATATGTTAATTAAATACTAATGAATGTGTTGTAATAAAGATAATAGTTTTTTCCTAATTATGTATGAAACAAGGAACATAAATAAAAACTATAAATATGTGTACATAACAATATACATAGGGGTGTTCGAACATCCGTTCACCTGCCTGATCCGCCCGCACCTGCACCCGCCATGATTTTATTTGTTTGCACATGTAAGCTGGTTGGTTTTGTGGCAACCTGCCCATCGTTGGTCGGGTGGTGGGTTTACCTTGTCACCCACCTGCACCCGCCTGTTCTCACCCGCATCCGCCATGGTTTTATTTTTTTGCACATGTAGGCGAGTTGGTTTTGTGGCAACCCGCCCACCGTCTGTCAGGTGGTGGGTTTACCTTGTCACCCACCTGCCACCCAGTTCATCCACGCATATTTTTCTACTATAAGTTTCTAATAGTAAATAAATAAGAGAGATTAAAATTACAATAAATGTGTTTAGATAACTTTTAATGATAATATTTTGTTTTATAGTTCTATGTCTATACAATGCTAAATCTTTTATATTTCAATTGCTAATGGAAAGTTCTCAAATTTACAAGTTGAATATTTTTACATGATTAGAGTGAGGGTATAATTTTTCATTCATATCTAATTATTTTCAATATATATATATAATAGTAAGTATTGTGTTATATTATATTAAAAATAAAGAAGTTATATGTCCAAAATACTATAATTTTCATTTTTAAGTACTTATTTTTAAGTGTTCGATGGTTGTTTTTAAATAATCATACAAACTTTTTTCTTCATAATTTTTTATTCTTTTTCTTCTAGCCTTAAAACCCGCCACTCGCCCGCTATCCAACCGTCACCCGCACGGGTTGCAAAATAAGTGCATCCGCACGATTTGAGAAACTAATAACCCTCTAAATTTAGGTATGATAGATTTTCTTGTGCGCACCCGCCAAAAATCGCCCGCGAACACCCCTAAATATACATATTTTTAAATTTCTAGATTCCATTTTAAGTCCAAGTCCACAAGTCAGCCCCTCCAAGAGTATCATATTTCCGAAACTAACCCCACAATATATTTCCCCCAACAATCAAATATCCAAATTCTTCGCCACCCAAACTTCACTGACAACTGTAATAGACTACTACTAAAACAGAGATTTCACCCTTCTCTCAAAATCTCTTACTAGGGTTTCGTTAATTCGATTTCATGTTAGAAATTGGGAATTTGAGGTTTTAATTAGGGTTTACTGAATTGGGAGAAATGGCGTGTGTTTACATACCGGTTCAGAATTCAGAGGAGGAGGTGAGGGTCACCCTCGATCAACTGCCTCGCGACGCCACCGATATTCTCGATATCTTGAAGGCGGAGCAAGCTCCACTCGACCTCTGGCTCATCATTGCTGTATGGCCATATACACATTCTTTTTTATTATCTCTGTTTAAATTCAAATTTTTGTACATTCAGTTGAGGAATCTGAGGGTTTTAACTTGTTTCACTGATATAATAAAGGTGTCGAGTTATGGAGTTGAGTTTTGGTGCTTGTTTGGTAGTTTATGCACGTCGTATGAATGTTTGCGAGTGTAGTAGAGTGGTTCAAGTAAGTATCTTAGCATGTGCCGCATCAAGTTTCATATCATATAAGGGACGTTATCTTTTGAGAACGACGGATAATGGTTTTGCTTAAGACAACATGTTGGCTGATTGTTTTATTAACATGTATCTGCGAAATTTGTCTCTGCATATATGCAAACGAAGGAATCTATTCCTTTTTTCAGTTGAAAAACTTGGATAGCTCATACTTGGACAAGCTGGCTGTGAAATTTTGATCGAATCTGAGTAAATAACCTATAAGCTACATTTGCACATTTAAATTGACTACAATGCGCCTCGTATCATGATAAAACTTGGGAGCGCACTTATATTGTATCTTTCCCTAGTATATTAGTTCAGATGTAAATGCAGTCATTTTGATTTGTGTATGAATGGATGTCCATTGACATGCAAAATTGGATTTTATTTAATTTCTGTTCCTAAGGTGGGTCTTATACTCACATGGATGATGTACGAGCATTTATGTTTAGATTAATCTGACATTTGTGTGCATTGGGTTTCTGAAAATTCTCTACTAACTTGCCTTACCGACTAGATGGGAAATGTTGGTTGCGATTGGATTATTAACTTCTTGAAGTAGTAATTGGGTTTAAATTTTTCCTTTTCATTTTCACTCTATTTGTCCACCTTATCATCGTCGTGAGAATATCAACCACATTTTGGGTTTTCTCAAGAGCTAATTTTATTGAGTTGTGCATTTTGGCATAATTTTTGCTTCAATTTCCATAGACATCGCATGTCTCATTGATACAGGTGATTGTAGACTTTATATAGAAGTTTGACAAATCTGTTTGTTGCAGAGGGAGTACTTCAAACAAGGCAAAATTGAACAATTTAGACAAATTTTAGAAGAAGGATCTAGTCCTGGTACTGATATATATTTTTTTTTTAATTTTTTGATATATTGTATTGTTGACATCCCCTTTGGATCCCGTTTTACACATCGACGAAGGGGACTGTGTACCTCCTGTTAACTCGTATAGTACTTCATGTAATACACGAGTGTCACTGTTTTTTGCAGAAATCGACGAATATTATGCAGATGTAAGATATGATAGAATTGCCATTTTAAATGCTTTGGGAGCATATTACAGCTATCTTGGTAAAATTGAGACCAGACAAAGAGAAAAAGAAGATTATTTTATACAGGCTACAAAGTATTATAACAAGGCATCAAGGATTGACATGCATGAGCCTTCAACTTGGATTGGAAAAGGTAAATGCCCTTTGGCTGCTACATGTTATGCAATGCAACTAGGCAGTTCTCTAGCATTGCTACATGACTAATATAGGTATACAATGATTCCTTTTTATCACTATGCTCATTGTTTCAGGTTCATGATATTCATATTATTGGGTCCCAACTCTCAGACAAAAGTAAACCAGTTGAAAAGTATTTGCTCTTGTTGTCTTACCTGAAACGAGTAAAAAACATGTGTTAAATACTCATAGAATGACCTCATCCTCTTACCTTGTTATTTTCTTTTTCATTTTTCAAAAGTTTGTCTTTCATGCGGTCGGAAACGAACTTACGGCAAAATTTTTAAGGATATGGTGGATGTGGTAGATTCTCCACTACCCATAGGCTCTTATATTTTTAACAATGTTCCTTTTACCATCTTTTTCATTCGGAGCAAAGTAATTTAGCGAGGATTAACTCATACCAAAGAAATTTATTAGAAATAATTTAGTGTTGTGGTTATTTAACTTGGCTGAAAGTTAAGTAAGTTGGAAACTGTTTTAATGGATTATATGCTTATTGTTTTACAAATTTCATTTATCTACAGTACGTGGAAAAAATGTTTAAGAATCATCTTTAAATATCAAATCTGTTGATGAACCGTGTTCAACTACGGTCTTTAAGAATGAATTTGGAAATAGGTATATCACATTCCCCCTGCCTAATTTACTTTGTTTGACTTCCAGTCACGTGTTTCACGTAGCATTCTTTAGTAAATACTCATATCACTAGGAGTCAAGATTGTGAAATTTTCCACCCTTATTTGAAGTTAGGATGAGTCGCATCATGTTTGCTTTCACGTTTTCTCAACTTTAAGGAACACCTGTAACAAAAGTCCGGCACTGAAGCCAATGTACTCGTGGCATATAACCTGAAAGATCATTTCTGTGAGGTTCAGTTTGGAAAGAGAAAATATTGCTAATTTGTTCTCTATTGTTGTTACTGATCCAGTTGAGGCTGTAGCTGTCTTGGCCATCATCGTTATATTTTTTTCGTTTCGAGGTCTTTTCTAAACGTTTGCATTGCTTACGAGCATTGATTTTAACTTCTGCTTATATTTTATTTCTGTAAAATTAAATGCAATTGAGTTTATAGCGCACTTACTCTTGAGAATCTAGAATCCTTTCATCATCTACTGAAATTTTATGTGAATTTATTATACCCGTAGTAAGGTGGGTGAGCTTGCTCTTCCTTATATATGTTACTTATTGTTGTTTTATTTCACCATCTTTTTCAGTTGCAGCTGTTGCATGTCTTCTCTACCAGATTATTGTTTATTAGGTTTTCATATATTGTGTACTCTATTTTCAGGTCAGCCTTTGTTTTATCTTCACCCGTGATTGTATGTCTATCCGCAGGTCAGCTTTTACTTGCGAAGGGAGACCTTGAACAGGCATTCAATGCATTCAAAATTGTTTTAGATGGAGATCGAGATAATGTTCCTGCACTTCTTGGTCAGGTATTTTGAACCTTTTTTATAATGCTTTCTAGAGCTTAGCATTTCCCTTGGACATCCTTCATTTTCTGGATAGTGTCTCATCATTGTGCAATTTGGACCCTTGATGGCGGCTTTTTTATTTTTGGATAATGTTCTTGCATCTAGTTGTTCTCCAACTTCGTGACCCTGACCTGTGAAAGTGATGCTTTAAATGCTATGATGAATTTTATAGACTTGCTATTATGAGAGACCAATTGTGATACAGTTAGTTAGGAAGATTATCTTTGGCCTTCATAAATTACAAGCTCGTTGCATCTGTCATTCGATTTCCTTATATTTGATGCCACTTCTTATGTTAATGAATGTACTAGGTCAGTCAAGTCATTTGCGATAAAGTATGTTCTATGTTTTCTTATTAATTGTTTTGTGTAAGGGTAACTATACGCAGAGTTGAAAATAAGTAGTTTATAGCCCACCATACTGCCTCATGGTATTAAACTTTGATTCTACATAACGGTGTTTCTTTTGTTGAGCCATTCCTCAAATTGCTTCAAATGTCAGTCGGGAATGGTTACTCAGTCTTCCTACGTTACACCTTTGTTCTTGCACCTTAGCAAAACATGATAGGAGGGTTGTTCGCCCTCCCCCATATTTCCATCTCTAACACTCCCACCCTCACATGTTCACTGAATAGAGCTCTATGACTGCAGAAATTTCTAGTCTAGCTCATCTAACATATCAGAAAGCTGATTAGGGGTGAGCAGTATGCTGTAGAGTACTGCGTGCTCAGTGATTTTAAGCAAATCAAATTTTTAACTTACAACAACCAACTTTCATGTGTCATGTGCAGGCTTGTGTTCAATTCAGTCGGGGCCGATATTCTGATTCACTAGGATTATATAAGGTTTATTCATTTTCTTTTAGACTAGTTGATGCGTGATCTTTTGGACAACTTGTGGAACTAATTACTTTTTTGACTTGCAATGTACATATTTGTTAGAAAGCCTTGCAAGTGTATCCTTGGGCGCCTGGTGTGAGACTTGGAATGGCAGTCTGTCACTATAAGTTGGGTCACTTTCAAAAGGCAAAGCAAGCATTTCGTCGTGTTTTAGAGGTACGTGATCTATAGTTTTGTGCTGTGCATCATCTGAGCTGATAATATGTGCTGCTCGAAAGTTGACTTTTATACTTGTTACTTTAGCTTGATTTTAACAATAATTTAAACTGCAGTTAGATCCAGAAAACGTTGAAGCTCTGGTGGCACTTGGTATTTCAGATCTGCAAACTAATGAAGGTTTGTTTTATTTTTCCCTTGAATATGAGCTACAACCATCACATGCTGTGAAGAACGAGAAAAGATCGCCATTGCAATCCTTTTTCAAGTTACGATTATTAGAAATTCACATGTGATGGCGTCGTGTAGCCATGGTCACACAATTAGTGAAAACTCATATGCTTTGCAGAAGTTCCTTTATTTTGTTCCTTATTCCTTGTCCTTTTATTGGTTACTACAATAGTTGGTTCTTTATGTTTTCAAGAATTTAATGGAATTCTAATTTCTCACTTGTGTCAAATATGTTTGCAGCTTCTGATATTAAAAATGGAATGGAAAAGATGCAGAGAGCTTTCGAGATATATCCTTACTGCGCATTGTCACTGAATTATCTGGCCAATCACTTCTTTTTCACTGGTCAACATTTCCTGGTTGAGCAACTGACAGAAACTGCACTATCTGCAACTATGCATGGCCCAACGAAGGCACACTCTTACTACAATTTGGCTAGGTCTTACCATAGCAAGGTTGTATACTTTATCCATGTTTGCCTGTATATAATCTGTGCTCATTGCAGATTCGTGCAATGGCAATTAATGGACAATGCAACTTGCTTTTATGAAGTGTACACCTGTTTTTCCTTTCTGGCCCTATTTATTGCATGTCTCATTGTTTGTTTTGTTTCAGGGGGATTATGAAAAGGCAGGCATGTACTACATGGCCTCGGTGAAAGAAAGCAGTAATCCACATGAATTTGTCTTACCTTACTATGGTATGGAGATCTTTCTTATTTTCTATTGAACCTGTCACATGTAGATGTTATATGGTGGTGAAGAATGATCCATCAGCATGGCGTTATTTATGGGATGAAATTTTTGGTTATTGGTTTGATTTGTGGGTTAACTGATATTTACTAAAAATCGAAGTTTCAGTGTTAAATCTTTACCAATCATATATTTTTGTCACTTTAGTGATAGTATGCATAGATAATTGAAGTACATTCCAATATAAATAAAACTAATTCATGGAAAATAAGAAAATGTTCCAATATTATGCTCAGCTAATCGTGATCTCAAAGCTTGATTATACATCTCATTCACTTGATTTTCGTTGTTTAGGCTTCTTACGTACTAGATCCGGATATGATTGTTGAATTCGTTTTGTATCTATTCCTTTTTTTGTTCTGTAATTTTCCCTGTTCACGATATTCTCTTTAGATCCTTATGCTCTCCTGCTCCTACTCTGCCATCTTATGGTTTCTGTTTCCATTTGGTCCTAATCTTAACATGAAGCAACTAAGAATATTTACGGTGCAATAAAAGCTCATCTTTCGAACTTAATCTTTCTGCTCAACTTTTACTTATCAATAATGGTTTATGCTATATTGCTTTTTGATGCATACCTTTCTCAACAGCAGCCCTTTGAATTCTTATGTTTGCTTTCTATAGGCCTGGGGCAGGTCCAACTGAAATTAGGTGATCTGCGTAGTGCCTTGACGAATTTTGAAAAAGTCTTGGAGGTTCAGCCAGAAAATTGTGAAACATTGAGAGTGAGTCAAGAAATATGCGACAGATAAAGTTTTTGAGCTTTTCTCCTTTTTTTTTTCCAGCTAAATTACTAACCACATTATTCTGATTTAGGCTCTAGGGCACATTTATGTTCAGCTCGAGCAGAACGATAAAGCCCAAGAACTTTATAGGAAAGCCACCAGAATTGACCCTCGAGATCCTCAGGTGACTGTTCTGTATCTTTCTTACAGATTAGAATTTGATGGTCAATAATATATAATTGACAATTCAGTGGGAAAATATATAGTTGCTCTGCGTTCACTAGTCTAAAGAATGGCGTTGCTCTCAAAGTAACAATGAAGCCTTAGGTCTGATGCTTTCTATTATTTATTGGTGAATTTATATATTCTGTATACATCTTCACAGGCCTTCCTTGACCTCGGCGAACTCTTAATTGCTACAGACGTTAATTCTGCTTTAGACGCCTTTAAAACTGTAAGTACCTTTTGATGTCAGTATTTTCTGCTTTTTCCTTATATGTGGCAGCTGTTAATCTCTTTCCATTTTAATCTTTCGGTTTGAGACACAGCTGCTTTTTTTTTTAAGATATGTGATTCCAATTTATTTGAGATAAACCATCTATTCAGCAGCCTGTCATTTTCTCCTAGAAATATCCATTAATGAAGTTAACTAAAAAATGATCTTCGTAATTGAAGCCAAACTCTTTAGCTTGAGGCAGAACGAGAGTGCAGTTTCCGAGTAATCAATCAAACCTCGATAATATTACTATCACTCTGAATTCTTTTCATAACATCTTTGATTGATGTTATTTTATCTATGTTACCCATCAAAGTCTCTTTAATTGAGAAACCAAAGTCCCGTTTATCAACATCTGGGGTCAAATCAACTTTTATGGAGTGATAAGTGTTTCCGACATGAGGAGGATTTTAGATTGTGGTTCTGTTGGCCTCTAGTTTCAAGAATGATTTCTAGAAGTAGCTTCCCTTAAGACTCTCAATCCTTCCTTTTAGCATTCTATACCTTTGAAAGCAAGCTCTTCTCCAGAATCTCACGTGTTGTCGGTTGAATAACATGGATACAAAGACCACCATGGATGAAAATTTCGGTACGGGAGTACGTTTCGGTTAGCTTAAAATTAGAAACGTTTCGTAATATTTCGAGAACTTTTCGGCATGTTTCGAAGAATTTGTAAAATTGTAGTTATAACTACCATGGAAACTACATGCATATTTCGTATCGGTGAAGTAAAAAACGGAAACTTTTCGGTACTTTTCGAGGAAACGCACGGAAATTTTGATCCATGAAGACCACTAAGGAGAACAAAGGATATGTGGGAATCAAGAGAAAGTTGGCTATTCTAGATCTACCATATTTACGAGCATCGAGCCTTCTCTTTGCTTCCACTAAAGTAGGGAGTTTGACATTATGAAGGAAAGCCTCCAGGATTCCTTCTTCTCCCATCTGGGTAAGTAAGATGAAGGTGGGGTATTACTGATGTTTGTTTGGTGAATGGGAGACAGGCGACAATTTTGTTAGGTTTGCAGATTATTTTCAACTATTAAATGTTTCTCTCTGTGTCCCACTTTAACCATGATCAGACCAAATATTTAACTTTCTTCCTTTGTCACAAATAGGAGATGTGGGTTGATTGGTGGGTAGGGTCACTCCAGAGTCACTCATTGTGTCTTTGACGTAGAAATTAAGCCATAAGGTCCTGAGTCTTTATGCTGCTTTTTGTGTTCCTTTTGCCCTAGCCCGTGTCGTCTTATATTGTTGTGATTCATTTGAATTTTGTATGAGAAAAGACTGGTTATAAGTTACCAAAAACTTCCATTAGATAGCGGTAAGAGAAAGCCTAACAGTATTTGCATCTGTTGGCAAATATATGACCGGTCATGTATTCGTTGATGATGTGAGTACTATTGTAGAACGTTAATATGGGGCAATAATGTAAATTAACAGATAGACTTTATGCATGAACAAAAGAATTGTTTTTGTACAGGCTCGTAGTCTTCTGAAGAGGGGGAATGAAGAAGTACCCATTGAACTGCTCAACAATATTGGGGCTCTTCATTTCGAAAGGGGAGAACTAGAGGTTTGTACATGTTCTTGTTACACTTCTTGAATTGGACACTTTGAGACGCTATATAGGTTGAAAATTGAAATGCATTCTTTCTGATGGACGTTGATTTCTCGTTAATTTCAGCTTGCTAATGAGATGTTTAAGGAAGCTTTAGGGGATGGGATATGGTCCTACTGTTTTGATACTGTAGGAGAACCCAAACCAAGCTTGGACCGGCCAGATGCTAATGGGGAAACTCCTAATTCTGAAGATCAACTGAACCATAGTCGTCAAACGAGGCCAAATGTAATTAATAATGCCCGCTATCCTATTGACGCGAGCTCAACTACCCATCAATATAAGGACTTGCAATTATTTCAACGACTGGAGGAGCAGGGCATATCTGTGGAACTCCCTTGGAATAAAGTTTCAACAGTATTTAATTTAGCTCGAGTGTTGGAGCAGATGCACAACACTGAATCATCCAGCATCCTATACCGCCTTATACTATTTAAGGTACCTATGTTTTCCTGGTCACTGCAGTTTTTGAGGGATGTTGTCTTTTCATTTGACCTAAGTAGTCTGGTACTTAGTGCTATTTTTTGCATGTTATTGGATCACATGGATGCCTCAATAGAATGATATATCGCTGGATAGTCATTTTATCCTATTAATGTTAGCCTCTCATATTAAGAAAAAGAGATTGGAAGGAAGGACTGCAAAAGAAACAGATGTACCCCTCAATTCCTTATTACTGTTACTTTGATGTGCTCTTTCTATCGAGTGTACTATATGGTTGCTGATTCATAGGTTTGCTGAACTTTACCTGATATCCATGAGCTGTATCATTTTCTTCCCAAAACTCTATATAGTTATGTGCGTCAATTTTTACCTAAATGGTGATGCTGCAGTGAGTGAAAACAGGTTATAAAGTACACTGTAGTCAAATACCGATCATGGTTACTAGCTGGGTTGTTAACTGGGTTTATCTGCAATAGTAGGTGATGAAACTTGGTGGTCCTTTGACAAGTCCAAGATCAGAGATCTATGGTTCCCCTTTTTGATTGTTCATTTGTGTGTAACTACATTTGATGCATATATGATCTTTGATTGGACTGCTTATTTTTTCCTAAAAAACATGAAGTAAATGTTTCGATATGATCCCTCTTTGACAAGTTTATCTGACTTGTTTATTCATGTTGGAGAAGCAGCTTTCTGACTTTTGTTCAATTGCAGTATCCAGAGTATGCAGATGCTTATTTGAGGCTGGCTGCCATTGCAAAAGCTCAAAACAATGTTAAACTTAGCCTTGAACTGGTTGTTATATCCCGCTAAAAATTTGCTGCCTTATTTTTAATTTAGTTTGTAAGTTTTATAATCTTTCTTGCATTGGTCGTAGATTGCTGATGCATTAAAAGTGGATGAGAAATGCCCAGATGCCTTGCTCATGCTTGGCGACTTGGAGCTTAAGAATGATGACTGGGTCAAGGCAAAAGAAACTTTTCGTTCCGCCAAGGAGTCAATTGGTGCAAAAGATTCCTATGCTGCAGTTTGTCTGGTATGCTCTCTGTTCAGTTTCTTTGTATGGTATTATTTCTATTCGGTTTCTATTAGCAGGGAAGTATATCACAAAAAACATTGAACTCACTTACCGAAGATGTTTACTCGCTCTTTTGTTTGGAGATATTTCTTACATACAATTGCAGGAAACTGCAAACCTTTATAGTTCTTTTTGTTTTGCGGTGCCACTCAATTACCGTAAGTAGTATCATTTGTCGACTTACTTACTCGCTTTGAATTCTGCAAGGGGAACTGGAACTATTTTGCTGCAAACCGTAACGAGAAAAGAGCGCCTAAACTGGAAGCTACACATTATGAGAAGGCTAAGGAGCTGTATACAAAAGTATGCTGGCTAGCTTCTTTACTTGAAAGCATCTTTGTGATGGCTAGCTTTTTCTTTCTCCACCTGCTTTAGCATCTCAGTTAAATGTTTAGTTTCAGTATTTCATGTGCTCATCTGCCTAACTGACCTTTGGATAATGTAAAAAACACGCGAGTCCACTTTTATAGTTTCAATTCAACCACATAGTTTCTTTGTCATTTGCATTACGACTTTAGTAGCTCAAGAGGACGCTCATGTATTTCCTCCTGCCAGGTTCTCCTTGAGCATCCCGCTAACCTCTATGCAGCAAATGGCGCTGCCATGGTATTAGCTGAAAAAGGCCAATTTGACATAGCAAAGGATCTGTTTACACAGGTCAGCTGATATAGTTTATAGATTAGTCCTAACTTCAAGAAAGATGTGTAAATTTGTTTTGTATTTTTTGCTCTTCTGTAGGTTCAAGAAGCTGCAAGTGGAAGTTCTAATGTTCAGATGCCAGATGTGTGGATTAACTTGGCTCATGTTCACTTTGCTCAAGGCAATTTTCCCTTAGCTGTGAAAATGGTTCGTCCGGGTTTTTCTCCATTTTTTTGTTTTATAAACGATAAAATTCATCCATATGTGGATATTACAAAAATTAGTGCTCATCTTTGCACATTGTAACAATATTGCAGTATGAAAACTGCTTGCGTAAGTTCTTCCACAATACCGACAATCAAGTGCTTCTCTACTTAGCACGTACTCATTATGAAGCTGAACAGTGGCAAGAATGTAAAAAGGCATTACTACGAGCTATACACTTGGCTCCTGCAAATTACACTCTGAGATTTGATGTTGGAGTTGCTCTACAGAAGTTCTCAGCATCAACTCTTCAAAAGGCGAAAAGGACTGTGGACGAGGTCCTCTTCTATTTGCTTATGTTTCTGTTCTGAGTTATAAGCGGTCCCATTATAAGCCACGCTTCTATTATTGTACCTTCTACTGCACACTGCTAATTTGAGGGGTGGGTGGGAATTTGGGGGAGAATGATGTGCATGTGCATAACCTATTACCGAATTAATCTGCTACTCGTCACAATACCTTGGAAAAATGAATGCATAAATCGATATCGTCCATCATGTGGTAAATCGAGCAATATTATATGTTTATCACTGCTAATGCAAAGAGCTGTTGCTGCCACGTGCACTCCAGTTTAATAGGAATAGTGGATGTGGTCTCTTCCTTGATGCTAGGTCCTAATGTTCTTACATGTTGTACATTTAGAGGTACATGTTATGGGGAAGAACCCAGATCCCACATTTGAGGCGTGCGTATTTACTTTCTCTAGCTTAATCACTCTCTCATATTTATATCTTCTGATGTGGTAGATTCGAGCTACTGTAGCTGAGCTCAAGAATGCCGTTCGCTTATTCAGCTTGCTTTCTGCGTCTTCAAACCTTCATTTTCATGGGTTTGATGAGAAGAAAATCGAAACTCATGTTGCCTATTGCAAGCATTTACTTGAAGCAGCAAGTGTCCATTGTGACCTTGCGGAGCGCGAAGAGCAACAGAATATGCAAAGATTGGAAGTCATGCGTCAGATGGAGTTGGCTGATGAATCTCGTAGAAAGGCAGAAGAGCAGAGAAAATTCCAGGCAATTATCTCTGTGCCTTATCTTTTTGAAGTTCTCTTACAACTTCATTTACTCACCTTTAAATTGAAAGCAGTTGGAGAAAAGAAAACAGGAGGATGAAATTAAGCAAGTGATGCAACAAGAGAAACATTTGGAGCGTATCAAGGTAAATTTTCAAGTATTTTTTTATTTGAAAATTTGTTCTGGTTACTGTATTCCGAACAAATGATTGAAATCGTGTCTTTATTTCCAACATTTTATTAGTAGTCTCTAGTTTAATATGTTGTACAATTGCTGAGTTCTTAAATACCGAACTGTAAATAATGGAATAACATAGGCCTAATTTGAGGCAATTTCTTCTTTGGAGTTTGAGAGAGTTGGAATTTATGTTTTCAATGTAAGCGAACATTTACACAACGCTGCATTAGTCCTTGAATATTTAGTTTTTCTGCCCTTCATACTTCATGATCATTGTTAACGTTGATGCAGTCTTATCAAATACGGTGAATGTGGTACCACTACGGCATCACACCGTTTCAACTATGAAGATTAGAATTCTTGTCACTTTCTTTATAACAGTTAGCTGTCAGGAAAACATTATTTGCTTATTACTGAAATCTTGATTTCATAGCTTATCTTTGCGCCGTGGGTTTTAAAATATCTGAAGCGCTTGCTTTGGAAAACAGATATTGTTCTGATGAACTTACTGCTTGTTCCAGAAATGATGATGGATTCTGAAATTAGCATATTATCATTAAAGTCATTCTATATATTAGAAAATTAACTTAATAGATTGCTGCTGTCTCCTTGCGGAAAACACCGTTCTTTCATTAGGAACAATGGAAGACTACTACATCTTCGAAGCGAAAAGATCGAAACCAGCCTGAAGATGAGGAAGGTGGACATAGTGAAAAGAGGAGGAGGAGAGGAGGAGGAGGAGGAAAGCGGAAAAAGAAAGATAGAAAATCACACCTTGAGTCGGAGGAAGTAGAAGCTGAGGTGGACGATCGAGAAGACGTGGAATATGATGACACCAATATGAACTATACAGAAGAAGAGTATAATCAAACCGATGGCGTGGAAGATAAAGTAGAAGACGTTCCTCAAGATCTTCTGGCAGCAGCTGGCCTTGAAGATTCTGATGCTGACGATGATGATGTACCCTCTCTCTCTCTCTCTGTGTGTGTGTGTGTGTGTGTGTGTGTGTGTGTGTGGCGAGTTCATGCATGTATAAAGAAATGCACAACATAGTATGTGCAGCTATTAAGGACTGTTTTGATCTCTTTTCCACCTCTCTCTTAATGCAGGCTGCACCCTCAAATATAAGTCGACGGAGGCAGGCGTGGTCAGAATCAGATGATGAGGATGAGGCATTGCACAGGCAGCCAGAGACGGACCACGTTGCAGATATGGAGGAGAGTGACGGAGATGTGAATCTAGGAGGTGGTGCTGCACCTGACGATGAATAAAAACACCTGTACTTAAAACGTCCACATTTGATGCAACTGGCTCTTGCAATTTGTGGGTCTCAAGTAATGAAAACACTATGTAGGCTTATCTTTTAGTTTTTTGTTAGGTTTACTTACAGCTTGGACTTATAGCTTGTGATGTTGAATTAGGCACACTTCTTACGCATTACAGTTAAGTTACATACGTCTGATTTAGTATCGGGTTAATGTAGTCCAATTCTCTTGCGCACAAGAACACTCTTGGTATAGCAATGTACCGTGTTTTTAAGTAAGATTTTTTTTTTACGTGTAATGGTCATATTACATTGTGTATCTTAGTATGAAGTGTTGCGTGTATTATTCACATCAATTAAGATAATACGTACCAATGTGGCTGATACCGTTTAAGAACTTCGAAATGATTTCAGTTATGATATTTGCTTTTCCCCCCTAACAAAATCGTATTACTTATGAATTGTCAGTCAAACATATTTAAGACAGCATCAAAGGATTGCATGTTACTTTGATCTCATTTAGACACGTACATTTCTGTAAACAAATTAAGTACGGAGTTCCAAGATCAGCATACATGTTAACATTGAGTGGCAGCTATTTAATGCAACTTTAGTGTTCATAAATTAATTAAATAATCTTCGTTTTATGCCTCATCCGGCATATTCGCAGGAGCCTTGTGTAGATCTTAAATTTTTCTAGTTTTCTCAGTTGTTAAACACTAGGTTTGAGTTAGTCTAACGGATTAGCTAATCAACTAACTATTCTTAGAGCATAAAATCATACAATGACCGCTAAAACTATTGATCTTTTATCTCTTATCTGTCGCGCTTATGATTATGTCGAGGTGTCCCTCCTTTTCTTTTTTTGGGAGCAAAAAATCAGTAACTTATTAAACACTATTGACACATCTTAGCTTCAAAGTATGAAGATGTCATGGAAAAGTCCAACATAAACTTTTGACTACAAGAATCAACTTTTGTTATTTTTTGTTGAGAACTTCTAGCCATAAGTTTTGGAAAAATTGATGTCCTAACACCAGAAGTACATTGCAATACAAACGCATTTACCCAAAAAAATTCGGAACACACTCCTACGTTCTTTTTTCAAATTGTTGATGTCATACCAAGTACTTAAAGAGCTGATAAAATTATGAGAAGGTAGAAAAGAAACTATTCATATACTTGTCATGTAATATCTCCAAATAAAAAAATGTATCTCCTTTTATAGAAGACGTCAGTCTTGTGGAATGCAAGACTTTCATACCTACATTATGAGATATGATGATACTTATATAATAGTTTTGAAAAGTTCCAAGAATAAGATTTTAGCAAACGTGACATATCCTATTATTACTTAAGAGAATCATTGCTCAACAAGTTCCACGCATATTAATTAACGTAACCCAAATATGTTTAAGACAGGAATCAAACAATTCACTGGTCAAATACTCAAATCACATCGTTACTTAAAAGAACACTTCCATTAAATGTACAAAAATATCATTTGGGTCGTTCTAAAGTTGATTTGATCAGTGTTATAGCAGAGTCCAAAAAGCCGAAAGCAAGTGGAATATAAATAAATAATATAAGGTTGGGTGGTGTCACATTGAACTGAGGCAAAAGCGCCGAGCCTCGAGTGTGTTTGCAGGCTTTTAACGCACGCACTGAATCAAGATTATTACCTATCTCCTCTCAAATCTTTATCACCACCGTACTATTTCACAGGGTTCAGACCACATAAATGTAAGTACTAACTATGATCAAAAAACAAAAAAAAAAAAAAAAGGAAAAAGGAAAAAGAAAGGTCACGTCCAAAATATCACTTTGATTCGATGATTCGTTTATCTACTTCCTTTAGACGGGGGATTTTTAGATCCTTCATCACAAACAGCATCTCAGCCTTATTTGATAATCAGCTTTTTGTTTGCATGAGAAAATAAAGTTCTTTTTACCATTTCAAATAGATATTATGGCAAGAGATTCTTGATGTGCTATGTGGAGGCACATAGAAAATATATCCTCCGCGATTCGCATAATTAGTGATAAACATATGTGAAAGAAAATATTAAAAAGAGAACCAACTACATGCAAATACTAAAAAGGGGTGTTTTGCATTTCTAAAGTTTCTTACTTTCTTTTAGTGTTTCTTTTTCTACACACGGAGCTTCTAATCTGATGGGGGTATTTTAGGACTGGGCCAGCAATAGAGTTGGGCCGGCCCATTAACGTATCGAATCAGACCCATACGATATCTTCAGCGCATCGAATAGGTAGGATTCGATGCGCGCATCGAATTGATATGATTCGATGCGTATTTTACAGCTGTCCTCGGGCCCCACAGTGCGAGCTGCTATATATAGGACGATTTTGAGCATTCAGAGGGGGATCGAACCTGAGTCCTGACCTGACCACATCGAATCCAGCCATTCGATACGTTCCTCTATTCGATACGTCCCTCGATTCGACACGAAATAAGATTCGATACGTTCCAACGTACTGTCAAGATTATATAGCATTGACTCGGCATCGAACTGGCACTATTCGAGGCGCGTATCGAACAACCGCTATTCGATGCGCTGTATATTTAGTGTTATTCTTATATTTAAATCAGTGTAAGATCTGTAATAGATAGTAGGTGTTTCGGACAAAGTTAGTCCGGTTATTTCAAGTGGATTAACATTATTTTGGTTATTTATATTCCCATTGTATTGTATTACTGTGTTCTATTACCATGACGAAATAAGACCAAAATATTGGCGCCGTCTGTGGAAACACCGTAAACACTGTTTTTTAGATAGAATAGCTAGGATGACACATAAAAGGCACTTGAATGTGGTTGAGAAACAACAAACAGAGAAAAAGTTCAGAACAAAGTCAGATCCGAGGCAAGATAGGATTGAGCCTAAAAAACAGGGGCAAGAGAAAATAGAAAGTCAGTTGTCGAAGCAATGGCAAGAATGCAAGATGGAACCTTTGGGAGGATTCAAAATCGTACGGCTTTTCAAAGAAAGTTCTGAAAAAGTAATCAAGATTGGAGCAGAAATGGACTGGATGATAGAAGCAGCTTTGGTAGATTGTCTTCGCCGTAATTCAGATATATTTGCGTGGTCTGATTCAGACCTTCAAGGGATAGACTCGAGAATTATTGTACATCATCTGAATGTAGATAAGAGTGCGAAACCGATACGGCAGAAGAAGCGGAATTTCAGCAAAGAAAAGAATGAAGCAGCCGAAAGAGAGGTGCAGGAACTCTTAGCAGCTCAACATATTTACGCTATAAGATTCTCAGAATGGTTGAGCAATATTGTGTTGGTCTTAAAGAAGGAAGCTACATGGAGAATGTGTGTGGATTATACTGACTTGAACAAGCATTGCCCGAGAGATCCATTTCCTTTGCCGCGGATAGATCTACTAGTAGATTCTACAGCAGGATGTGCATTACTGAGTATGATGGATGCAAATAGTGGTTTTCATCAAATCTTCATGGCAGTGCAAGATCAGAGTAAAACGACATTTGTAACTGACACCGGAGTGTACTGCTATAGGGTGATGCATTTCGGATTAAAGAATGCGGGAGCAACATTTCAGAGGTTGGTGGCTAAAATGTTTTACCATTAAATTGGGAAGTCAATGGAAGTATATATTGACGATATGCTTGTAAAGAGTCTTAAAGCTGATGAACATGTGCGACATCTGGATGAGGCATTCACCATAATGAGGACATATGGAATGAAACTAAACCCTAAAAAATGCACTTTTGGAGTGACGGCTGGAAAGTTTCTAGGATATGTGGTGAATGAGAGAGGAATCGAGGCTAATCCGGATAAAATAAAAGCAGTACTGGATTTGCCTTCGCCTAGGACGGTGAGAGACGTACAATGCTTGGTGGGCCGCCTGACGGCCTTGGGAAGATTTATATCAACATCAGCCGAAAAGAACCTCCCTTTCTTCAAAGTGATGAAACGGAACAAAAATTTTATCTGGACTCCGGAATGTGAAGAGGCTTTTAGGCAAATGAAGAAATATCTAGTAAGCCCGCCGTTGTTAGCAAAACCAGAGGAGAATGAAATGTTGTATCTCTATCTGGCAGTATCTGCAAATGCAATCAGTACAGTACTACTTAAACAGAGAGGAGCTCATCAACTACCAATACATTATGTGAGCAGAGTACTGCAAGGGGGTGGAGAGAAATTATTTGGAGATAGAACTGTTTGCATTGGCGATTGTTCTTACAACTCGAAAGTTGAAACCGTATTTTCAATCTCATCCGATTACTGTGGTGACTGACAAACCATTGAAGCAAATATTGGCGAAACCAGAAACCTCTGGTAGACTGGTGAAATGGGCGATTGAACTCAGTGAGTTTGGGTTGGAATTTAAGCCGCGAGTCGCGGTCAAAGCGCAAGCCTTAGCAGATTTCATGGCCGAAACCCTGGGGAACAGTGTAGTGGAGACCGCATGTTGTATATTTTCCATATCAAACCAAGAAGGAACCAGTAGAGCAACGACGACATGGATATTGCATACTGATGGATCTGCCACAACTCACGGGGGGGGGGGGGGGGGGAGGGGGAATTGGAATACATTTTCTGTCCCCAAAGCGGAGGGAATTTGAATTTGCCATCATTTTGAATTACATGGTGACAAATAACGAAGCTGAATATGAAGCAATAATTGCAGGGATTAAAATGGCACTAGGACTCAACATCGAACATCTAGATGTGTTCACCGATTCGCTTTTGGTGGCAAATCATTTCTCCGGAAAATATGAAACACGTGAGGAAACTATGAAGTTATATGCTGCAAAAGTTAAAGAGTTGGCAAGGAGGTTCAAATTCTTTGATATAACTCAAATCCCCAGGGACGACAATGCCAAAGCAGATGCACTTTCTAAATTTGCAAGTTCTTCAGAAATTTTGGCAGAAAAAAGAATCACACTTATGGTTGCTGACAAACCTTCGATTGGGAAATCAAAGTATATCACAACAGAAGTCAGAGTGGAATTTATATTGACAATACAAGAGGACCCGTCTTGGAAGGATGAAATTATGATTTATCTTCAACATGGTATTTTACCAGCAGATCCGAATGCTCAACGCAGGATGCGTTACAAGGCTTACAGGTTCACTATCAGTAATGGAGAATTGTATAAAAGGTCTTTCGAAGGACCGTTGTTAAGATGTTTGACCCCTACACAAGCTGAATATGTCATGGAAGAGATCCACGCAGGTAGCTGCGGAAATCATTCCGGGGGCCGAGCATTAGCTCAACGAATATTACGTCAAGGATATTACTGGCCAACTCTACATAAAGATGCAACAGCTTATTCGAGAAAATGTGACAGTTGCCAATACCATGCTCGCCTTATTCACAGACCGGCACGTCAACTGCAACCAATCAACGTGGCATGTCCTTTTGATCAATGGGGAATTGATATAGTTGGTCCATTTCCACCGGGCAAAGGTAAAAAATGATATCTAATAGTGGCAGTGGAGTATTATACAAAATGGGTCGAGGCGGAACCTATAACGTCGATCACGGAGAATAATATGATCGAGTTCATCTGGAAATACATTATATGCCGATTCGGTATACCGAGGTCCATTGTGTGTGATAATGGAACGCAATTTACTGGGAAGCACATTAAATCGTGGTTTGGGGAATTAAAGATATCACACAATCTCACGTCGGTATATCACCCACAATCCAATGGCCAAACAGAATCCACTAACAAAACATTGAAGGATTATCTTGAAAGGAGAGTCAGAGCCACAGGAAAAACATGGCCATCAGAGCTTCAAGGAATATTATGGGCATATAGGACGACCCCGAGAACATCGACATGGGAAACCCCTTTCGTTCTTGTCTATGGCACTGAAGCAGTCTTGCCTGCGGAAATAGGTATGCCAACGCGCAGAATCACTGATTATGATCCGGAACAATCAGCCAGGTTGCGACAGATGGATCTGGATATGATAGGATCCACAAGAGAGGATGCTTATCAGCGTACTGTTGCATATAAAGCTGCAATGGCCAAAAGCTATGATAAGAGAGTCCAATTCAGAAGTTTTGAAATAGGAGACTTGGTTCTTAGAAGCCTTGCAGCTAAACAGCATATCGGGAAGCTTGAACCAAAATGGGAAGGGCCTTTTAGAGTCACACGAGCAAGTTCACGAGGATATTATTATTTGGAGACTCTAAGAGGAGTTCAACAGAAACGCCCGTGGAATGTGCAACATCTTAGGCGTTATTATGCATAAATAGAAGAATTTTCATTAAATATATGTTTTTTACACACATTTTCGCTGATTCTGTTTAGAAATTATTATTAACTGAAAATCTTTATTTGTTAAATGATGCAGAGAAGAACATGACAGAGGGGTAAGAAGGCCCAAAGTGGTCCACGCCCGCATGCCAGAAGGAAGAACATGACGGAGGGGTAAGAAGGCCCAAAGTGGTCCACCCCCGCATGCCAGAAGGAAGAATATGACGGAGGGGTAAGAAGGCCCAAAGTGGTCCACCCCCGCATGCCAGAAAGAAGAACATGACGGAGGGGTAAGAAGGCCCAAAGTGGTCCACCCCCGCATGCCAGAAGGAAGAATATGACGGAAGGGTAAGAAGGCCCAAAGTGGTCCACCCCCGCATGCCAGAAAGAAGAACATGACGGAGGGGTAAGAAGGCCCAAAGTGGTCCACCCACGCATGTCAAAAAAGAAAACATCATGGAGGAGTAAGAAGGCATAAAATGAGTCACCTCGCATGCCAAAAGGAAGAACATGACGAAGGGATAATAAGGCCCGATGCAATTCATAACCCATGCAGGAATAACCCAGTTGACATGTCAATTAGGTAAAACAATGTTACCCTAACAAAAACAGTCACAACTTAAAATGCTCATAATCTTACTACAAACGAAAGTAGGATATTAATTTGGCAAAATCGCAACAACGAGCAAATTGATGAAATATCGAGTATGGAATACGTTATAAATACAATTTAACGAATGAATGCGTACCAAAAAGCAGATAATGTTAAACGGTTGAGTCATTTTCATTGAAAAAGCAACCATTTACGAATTACAAGGTTTTGTACAAAATATGAACTTAATAACCACAAAATAGTGTAGCCAAACTATCGCTACTCTTACGATGAATGGGGGGACTCCTCACGAAGAACCAATCCCATTGAACGTGCAAAATTGGCACAATTGCCCTGAATCTGATCTTCTGTCAGGATTAACTCCTCGGTTTGTGCCCAATTGTCAGGCAAGACAATTTCTGCTCTATCAGCAGGATCTTCGAGTTGATACCTACTGGGAGAAATTGTATACTGTGCATTAATCGGTAACCCTGGATCACCCCTTTACTATCCAGCACAGGGGCCAAGTCACTCTGAGCAGAACATTTTCGACCTGGTAAGACTGTTGAGGGACCTGAGGCCTTAAACACACTGGTCCCCTTCTTTCTTTTAGCCGGAATTGTAGGGTCCTGTGGCCTTAAACCAGTGGTTTTCGGAGGACTTCTAAGAAGAATTGTAGATCTGGAAATTCTCGGTGGCAATTCTGGCTCTGCATCGCTTGAACCAAAAACATCATGAAGAACCCTATTAAGATTTTCCAGATCGCCCGAAATAGTGCTGGGAGAAATCTTTTCTTTACCCTTGGAAGCGCGAGGTGATTTGGATTTTAAGGGGCTTGAATGGGACTTCTTTGGTTTTTTACGGTCACGCCACACGGTATAGAATGGATCGCCGGAACGAGGTGTATGTAACTCATCATCGTCATCATCACTATTAGCCTCGGGTGTTTCCATTTTTGCGTTACGCCTTATATCAAGCATGTCATTGCGGAAACCTTCCCCAAGATATCCAAGATGTCCAACCTGGCCAACGCATACGTCCATTCCATACTGCATGTCAGTAGCACCGCGTAATAATTCCAGAAATTTATATGCATTACTCTACATAAATTCTTCAGCAATAGCACATCTATATTCTTCAGATTCCAAATACTGAATTCGACGACGCAAGTTGGAAATGGCATTTTCAGCATCAGTATTTGAAGCCTCGAGAGAACGATTCACGCGTTTTAGGGATTCATTATCCTTTTTCAACGCATCAATTTCAGCACGCAAAGCTTTTGCATCCTCTTCGATTTTCTTGGCCTTCACTTCGGCATCATGTTTATCGCGGGTGGCCTTAGATGCCTTCGATTCTGATTCCCTAGCGCGTTTCAGGGCATTTTGGCGACTGTGTTTTCCACTATTAATAGCAGTACGTAGATTGTCGACAACAGCGTTGTGTTGATTTTGCACCGCAGCTAGCCCACTATAATCTCTGCATAGCCGATAAACGGCTAAGATGATAGCAGCAAAGAAAAGGCGCCCGAAGCGAGCCAAACCTTGATACCCCAATCGGTTAATTGTGGTTTGACGATCTAACTGCGGCCACAAACCTCACATAATCTCTCCAGCTTGCTCCTCTCTTAATCGATATCCGCCCAATGTGGCACTCAATGATTCTGAGTTTTCATCATTGAGAAAGTCGTAATTACTAAGGCTTCCAGGCGGAGCAGGTCTTGGATTCCCTGAAGGTCGAGGCCTCTTGGGTGGAGGTATGCTTTGAGCTTCGCGAGCGGATATATTCTCCTCTGATTTTCGTTTAGCGGCTTCATACCATGTCTCATCGGTTTAGCGGCTTCATACCTGAAATTAGGATGAGCTGCATTAAACTTCGCCAAATTGCCAGCGATTTTATCGTCTTCTGCATCGATGTCCTCCATTATCTGAATTTGGCGGTTGGTGCCAACTTTAATGCGTCCACCGGTATCGGTCGGAGTCATCACCAATCTCCTTGTAGCAAAATTTTCGTGACATTCAAAATCACTCACTAATGGCACCCGAGTGCCTGCACTAATACCTCCAAGCCTTATGGTAGAAGGATTTGGTGAAGGTCGATTCGATGGACCCGCACATGAGGGCTCATTTTGCTCATTTGGTTCGACCATTCCCTGAGCAGTGTGAATATTCTCAGGAGATAGAACAATTTTACTGCGGCTTCGAGATTTTATACGAGCCATATCAGCCTAATAATATAATTCTAATAATTTTTCTATGAATATAGATAATTGGTAACGTGTCGAATATCGGTGATTCGATACGCTCCGTGTCGAACAGACTGCGTTCGATGCGGTCCAGGAGCAAACAAAAATTCTTCTCCGGATAAAAACAAGAAATGTCAGACATGTGGTCCCTTATATATAGTCCCGTGGGCCGCAACTGTTTTGGGCGCATCGAATTTTCATAATTCGATGCGCGCATCGAACTAATCACGATTCGATACCCATAATTTCACGCATCGAATTGTTACAATTCGATGCCTAAAAATTCTTAATACAGGAGTGTTGTGAGTTTGGAAGTCGTCATTATTCTATCAACGTCTCCCAAACTGGGGGGACTATGTGATGGGGGTATTTTAGGACTGGGCCAGCAATAGAGTTGGGCCGGCCCATTAACGTATCGAATCAGGCCCATTCGATATCTTCAGCGCATCGAATAGGTAGGATTCGATGCGCGCATCGAATTGATATGATTCGATGCGTATTTTACAGCTGTCCTCGGGCCCCACAGTGCGAGCTGCTATATATAGGACGATTTTGAGCATTCAGAGGGGGATCGAACCTGAGTCCTGATTCGATATTGGACAGATTCGACATTGGACAGATTCGACATTCACTACACCGAGATTCCCCGATTCGATACTCCCAAGATCGAATCTCTGTGATTCGATATACTTTTAAGATACTGCAATTTTACTTGTACTGTCTAGTCAACGTGTAATAGGTGTTCCGGACCAAACTATTCTAATTTGTATGTGATTATCATCATTTTGGTATTTAACAGACACATCGTAGCAGTTTACGGTGTTTTGTAACCCGACGAAATAAGACCAAAATAACGTCGTAGATAGAGCTTGGCACATACGTAGAATTACATCTATATAATAACTGAACCAATAGCGAAAAAGCTAATCACACAAACATACATACCCCACACCGCACATGTTACCAACGCAAGAACTCTTCTCATTTAGAAGTAAAACACGTTTTTGGTATACGTTCATCATTGAGTAGAACGTTTGTTATCAAACACTATGGTCGAACATCCTCAAGGATAGTGTGGTTGGTTAAAAGGACAGAGATTTCTCTTTTCATTCTCAAATTCGGTACCTACAAAGATCAACTTGACTTCTATGTCTACTAGATCTGTTTCTGCCATACATGATTAGCTATTTCGATTTGTCAAGTTGCCGAAACTTGCAGGATATTTCGCAATCCACAAGTTTATCTAATACGCATCAAAGAGGTAACAATTTTATGAGTTCTCACGTTATAAAAAAAGAATTGTGGTTCAAAGCTCCATATGTAGCTAGAATCTGTCACCTATACCTCCCCCAATCTCTTTCGTTTTGTACTTGAGGACTCAAATTTAGTCTTCATTTGACACGTACATAATGTACTAATAGTACTCGTAACTCAAATTTAGTCCTTCATTTTACACGTACAAAATGTACTAGTAGGCCTCCTAATTATGGTGTATTAGTAGTAACCCTTGATGAGAGTGTGTTAACAACTACTAAAACGAACCCGTTATTACACGGCAGCTAAATTACATGTCTTGTATATATATATATATATATCTTATAAGATAAAATAAGAGAAATGAAATGGGGTACATAACTATGATATGTGAGATATTATGTAGGGGCAACAAGGCTTTGAGACATAATTTTACCTGGTCAGTGCCAGACAGGACCGCAAAAATCCAAAAATACAAACAATGAAGACTAATAGGCCCACAAGTTTTACTGTTTAGCTGAAGCTAGAAAACAATCAATCAATGTTTTTGATTTTGAAAGTTGAAACACAACACAGAAACTGCCACAAAAACAGTCAAATGTGTGTGTGTATAGTGTATCTATCTTCTGATTGCAAAACATAAAAAGTACACTAACATGTGGCAAAACTGGCAGAAGCCTTTCAAACGAAATACTACTAGTAGTAGTAATAAAAGCCTAACAGAGAACAACAATAATACACAGCAACAAAAGCCCCCATTTTTTTTATTTTTTTTTTAAATCAGGTGATGATTCCCCTGTTTTCATACAGACATATATATAAATTCCCACTGACCACATACAAAAGTACATTAGAAAAATTAACAACATATTTTTTCAGGCCATGGTACATACACACATGTATGTACACTGCTGGCTCAAAGTGAAAAAGCACTGTCCCACCACTATTAAGTACTCTGCTGCTGCTGCAGGTGCAACTTTGATTCCTTTCTGCAAAATTAAGAAAAAAATATATATTATAAAAGTGTACATGCCGAAAGATAATTAGATTAGCTGAAACGCTTACAGTTAATTACATGCATGTTTATATTGATAAAGTTACTTTGTAAAAAGAAACCAAAATTATCCCCTATTGTTAGAGTAACTAGGAAATAAGTAGATAACATTTCACAAGATTTGCATAACACATATATTGATTGCAGATGAAGATAGAAAAGGAATATACTAAATATATGCTAATAAAAATAACACACAGACTTTTTGTTAACTAAAGATAAACATAGATGTATTGTTGCTTTTAACTCAAAACTCCAACATGTGGGGTAATTTGTTCCCTTTTCACAATTAAAAAAAAAAACAATTATATCAACACAACAAGAATGGAGATGGTTTTATGCTACCCATTAGACATAATAGAGGAGTTATCTTTGCATATAATTAAAACAAAATTGTTATTTAAGTAGTAAATATACTTAATTACCATTTCTGTGTCATGAAGAAATCATGCATGGGGTTTGGTATGGACATTGAGAGCTGAGTCTTGTGGTGGCTTGCCATTTTATTAATCTCCTCGTGATGATGAGAGTTAATAAGCCAATTAGTAGAAGAAGAAGAAGAGGAATCTTTGTCTTTTTGTGGTGGCCCTTCATCAATAAAATGGTGCATAACTTTCCTAGGTTGCTGCTGATCATCATCAAAGTCTCTCTCCAAATTGTAATAATGCTTCTTTTGTTGCATTGCACTGTTGATGTCATTAAGGCTTTGCAAACCAGAATAAGATGAATATTGATGGTCATCAGCCTTGTTGTGTAGTTTCATTTGTGAATTAGACATTAATGTTGAAGAGCCCATTGTCAGTACTGGTGAAAGCTCCCATGATGACTCATTGTTGTTGAGGTTGTTTCTCATGGTCCCAAATGAGAGCAGCTCATCACTTTCACCTTTCATTGCATCTCTGCACTCAAATAAAATAAACCATCATAAATAGCTCTATATTTAATTCCAAAATATAATAAAATACATACATTGCACATAAAATTGCTTTTGATGTAAACAAGACCAAAATTATCACTTGTGTTATAACAACAACTAAGGGCTAAAGCAAAAACCACTCTATATTATATGATGAAGAAATAAAATAAATTACATGGACATAAGACATACATTAAAGCACATTGCAAAGCTACAAATAAGACATAGGATTTAGGCATTTAGCACAAAAGAATTAAAAAAGAAATAAGACATGGGATACTGGCTAATGAAAATAATGCAATATTATCAACACAACATGCTTGGAGGGGACTTTTTGCGACATATGTTTCATGTTTGCACCTTTATTTAAAAAAAAAAAATATTTACCTGTAATCTTTAACAGAAGAATGAGAGTAGGCATTATTAGACTCCAAGAAGAAGTTTGTTGTGCTCTCATGATGATGAGTAACTCCTTTTGAAGAAGTGAACTGTGGATAAGGAAAGTGGGATGATTCAGTTGCTGATTTTGTTGGTGGTGGTGAAGTTGCTGTTTTTGTTGTAGTAATAACATTATTAGTTGTTGTAGTTGTAGTTGTAGTTGAAGGAATATTATGATTATGATTGTGATTATTATTAATTTCCACAGGCTTTCTTGAACGATTTCTGCCTCTGTGCATGTGCCTCTCACAGTACTTAGAATCTGGATATGCCTCTTTTGAACACCTCCATTTCTTCCCATCTGTTCTCCTACACCTACCTGGCTCTGGATCAATCTTTCTTCCAAATCCCACCTGATATCCATTCCAACCAACTGCAAACAAAAGCACAAAATAGTAAAGATCACATTTTTATAATTAAAAAGTAAATAAAAAAAATAGAAAAAGTGTTAATTAACAAGTACTGTGGTGTGGTTGGTGTAGTAGGAACTTAGAGGAGAGTGAAGAATCCAAGCTTCTTCTGATAGTGTAGAGGAGATCTGTTGGAACAGGCATGCCTGAGACCATGTACTTGAATACCAGTGCTTGGTGTTCAAGTTCTTGCCATTGTGATGGAGTAAAAGGGAACCTATTATTGCCACTGCTACTCATTCTTGCACTGTTACTACTATTCATCATCAACTTTTTTCTTCTTGTTGTGGGAGTGATTTTTCAAGCTCAAAATGAGTTGAAGTGTGAACGGTTTTTGTTGTTGTGGTTTATAATAAGGTGTTGGTGGGGTGTTAAATAAATTAAAGGGATAATTACAGTTACACCCCCTGTGATTTGGTGTAATTACAAAGAACTTTCCTGAGGTTTGAGTAACTACAATAACTCACCCTCTAACTAGTAATTGTAAATGCATTTCCAATTTGTCCTTGATAAAGTTCTATTGTTTAAATGAATTTAAATCTCTTATTTAAAGTACTTGATATTTTATTTAATTTCAAATGCTTGAATGTAATATTAGATAAATTAATAACTGGATAAAAATTAATAAATACTAAATTGGCTTTATTCATTCTCATATATATTTAATTTTGTTACTCATTATTTTTTGACGAAAAAAAATCCTATTGGTGCGAAAATAAAAGATAAACCCTTATGTTATAGAGGTAAAAGAATATTAATTGTAATTTTAGATTACAAAATAATTTCTTTAATAATTAATATTTTTTAATATAGTTTAAAAGACATTTCTAACAATTGTTTAAAAGTGGAGACAACTACATTTTTTAAAAAAGATTATTGAAGAAATTATGTTGTAACATAAAATTACATCAATATTTTCTACCACTATGACATAAGTGTTTA
Source organism: Linaria vulgaris (assembly GCA_948329865.1). Taxonomy (NCBI): domain Eukaryota; kingdom Viridiplantae; phylum Streptophyta; class Magnoliopsida; order Lamiales; family Plantaginaceae; genus Linaria; species Linaria vulgaris. The sequence goes on along the minus strand of OX415254.1, from coordinate 18,330,771 downwards.
TCTTTTATTCTCGCACCAATAGGTTTTTCTCGTCAAGAAATATTGAGTAGTAATATAATTTTTTTTTGATGAGCGATAAAATTAAATATATATGGGAGAATAATTAAAATTAATTTGTATATTCTTTCATACTTTTTTATTTAGTAATTAATTTATTTAAGATTACATGCAAGCTCTTGAAATTAAATAAATATCAAGTATTTTCAACAAGGCATTTAAATTCATTTAAACAATATAATTGATCAAGGGCAAAGATTGAAATGCATATACAATTACTACTTAGAGGGGAGGTCATTGTAATTATTCAAAGTTGATAGGAGGTCTTTGTAATTACACTAAACCTCAGGGGTATAATTGTAATCATCTCTTATAATTGAGGAGAGGTCATTGTAATTACTCAAACCTCAGGGGAGTCTTTGTAGTTACACCAAACCTAAGAGGGTGTAGCTGTAATTATCCCTAAATTAAATGCAGAGAGACAGAGTAGGTATATTTATTTCAGGGACCATTTGGGTTGCTGCAGAATCTTCTGTGTACATACTTGGATAAATAAATACCAATGGTTCTGATCAAACTCCTGCCATCCCACTTTCTCTTTCTACTTGGTTTCTCTTATGTGTAAAAAGTAAAAACCACCCCTCTAATGTGCTTAAATGGCAAAAGAGAATTCATATGTTATTTTAGTAGCAAATATCCCCTCTGTGGTAGTAAATTAATTAACAATGCTATTTTTGTACGTTTACCGCAGATATATTCTTGTGTTTATGCAAAGAAAAACCATTTTATTATGTTTAATTAACAAAAAAACTGATTGTCTTGTCTAGTAAATAACCCATATTACTAACTTTTGTTTTATTTTGTATAAAAATGAGATTTTTGAGTTTGCGGCCTAACTTCATGAGAAGGGGTACTTCCTTACAAATGGGTCGTCGTGATAGGTTCGTAACTAGGGGTGGGGAAGGGATGGGATCCCACAACGTGAGATCCCTCGTCAAGGGATCCCACGTCGTGGGATTCAAAAACTCACTCCTGTTCCCGTCCCTCCAGTTGAAGGGATCCCTTGTCGAGGGATCCCTCACTAAGGGATCCCTTAATCCCGCCATTTTTTAGTCTCGAATTAGTCATTTTTTAACACTGGAAATTCCTCCGATTTCCAGATTGTATCTAGCTCAAAAAGTGTGATTTTTTTCTCCTTCTCCACTTTTCCCCCCGAATATTTCATCTTTAAAATATGTCTTCTTTTCGATATTTATAACGAGTACCGACTTGTTAACACGAATCACAATCCAATAACTAGCCCGAATCACATTCAAAAATTGCAATCTGCAATCACAAATCCCAAAGAAAACCCTTTGCGGCTCAAAACTCACAAGACACAAGACACAAATTGTCTAACCATTACAAATAAATAAATATCACAATTTTAAATAACTAGCAATAAAAAGTTGTCTAATTCCTAATATTTCTCATACACACTCACATCACATGTGTTTTTTATTTTGCAACTAAACCCCCAATAAACATTGTAATTATCGCTTATAAAAAATGGTGGGATTCCCTCCTCCCGTGGGAATCGGAGAATGACTCTCGTTCCCGTCCCTCGTAGTCCCATCGTGAAGGAGTGCGACGAAATTTTTTCTCGCGGGAACATTTCCCATGGGTCGGTACGGGTAACGGAATTTCCCTTACCCGTTCCCACCCCTATTCGTAACAGTTGTTTACCAAAGACAAAGATCATTGTAAAATAGTAAGACCATATATGAGGATTGACAATTGTCTTATGCCGAAAGAAAGTTGGTGATAGGGGAGTCGGCGAGCGAAGCTCCGTGACAACCGTAAATATGATGATTTTATGGTACTAAGGTGTTGAAATCTCGCATACTACATAGATAAATACTGGCTATTTTGGTCTTATTTCGTCACGGTAATAGAACACAGTAAAACAGTACAATGAGAATATAAATAACCAAAATAATGTTAATCCAATAAAATTAATCAGAATAACTTTGTCCGAAACACCTACTATCTATTACAGATCTTACACTGATTTGAACTATACAGATAACACTAACTATTTAGCGCATCGAATTGTGGTTGTTCGATGTGCGCCTCGAATGGTGCTGGTTCGATGCTGAGATGATTCGATATGGCCTTGATAATACACTAGAGCGTATCGAATTAAGGAACGTCTCGAATAATGGAGCGTATTGAATAGTGAGATTCGATGTGTTCAGGTTGGGACTCAAGTTCGATCCCTCCTAAATGCTCAAAATCGCGATATATATAACAGCCTCGCTGTGTGGGACCCAAAGACAGCTGTATAAAGCGCATCGAATCGGAATGATTCGATACGCGCATCGAATGACAGTTATTCGATGCGTTGAAGGTATCGAATTGGGCCAATTCGATACGTTCATGGGCCGGCCCAATCCCTAGTGCTGGGCCAGTCCTATAATACCCCCATCACATAGTCCTCCAAGTTTGGGAGACGTTAACAGAGTGATGACGGCTTCCAAACTTCAAATCATATTCACCGTAAAAAATTATGGGCATCGAATTGTAGCAATTCGATGCTTCAGTTTGTTGGCATCGAATTTTGACGAATTCGATGTGCGCATCGAATCCTTTAAATTCGATGCGTTCAAAAAGCAGCGGCCCATGGGCCTATATATAAGGGTCCACAAGTCTGACATTTTTTGTTTTCATCTGCAGAAGGAATTTTTTGTTTGCTTCTGAACCGCATCGAATGGAGTGTGTTCGACACGATCCGTATTGAATCGTTGGAACTCGACAAGCTACTGATTCTTTATTTTTATAGAAAAATTATTAAAATTCGTTATTAGGCTGATATGGCTCGTATAAAATATCGAAATCGCAGCAAAATTGTGTTGTCACCTCAGAACATTTATGATGCTCAGGGAAGGAGTGAGCGAAATGAGCAAAATGAGCCCTCAGGTGCGGGCCCATCTAATTTATCTTCCCCAGATCATTCTACCATGAGGCTTGGTGGTATTAGTTCTGGCACTCGGGTGCCCATAGTGAGCGATTTTGAACGCAACGAGAATGTTGACACGCGTAGAGTGGTGGTAACACCTACCGTTACTGGTGGACGGATAAAATTCGGGACTAATCGTCAAATCCGAATAATGGAAGATATCGATTCTGAAGACGAGAGAATTGCCACTAACTTGGCCAGATTTAATGCAGCGAACCCTACATTCAGACAAAGGCGAAGTGCAGAGGAAGCGAACTCCTCCCGCTCATTTGATGAGGATTGGTATACTTCTGCTAAAAGAAAATTAGTGGAGGAAGAATCCGCTCGCGACGCTCAGGACATTCTGCCGCCTCCCCCAAGACGACCTCGACCTTCGGGGAATCCAAGACCTGCCCCTCCCGGAAGTCTTATTAATTACGATTTTCTCGATGATGAGAATTCAGAATCATTAAGTGCCACATTGGGCGGATACAGATTGAGAGAGGAGCAAGCTGGAGAGATAATGCAGAGTCTATGGCCTCAATTGGATCGTCGAACCATAATAAATCGGTTGGGGTACCAGGATTTGGCTCGCTTCGGGCGCCTATTCTTTGCTGCTGTCATCTTAGCAGTATATCGGCTATGCAGGGATTACATCGGGTTAGTTGAGGTGCAGAGCCAACACAATGTTGTTGTCGATAATCTTCGCACTACTATTCGTAATGGAAATTATAGTCGCCAAAATGCGCTGAAACGCGCTAGGGAGGCGGAAACAAAAGCGTCTAATGCTATCCGCAATAAACATGAAGCCGAAGTTAAGGCCAAGAAAACTGAAGAGAATGCTGAAACTCTGCGTGCTAAAATCATCGGGCTAAAAAAGGATAACGAATCCTTGAAACGTGAGAACTGTTCTCTTCAAGCTTCAAATACGGACGCTGAAAATGCCATTTCCAATTTGCGCCGTCGAATTCAGTATTTCGAATCTGAAGATTACAGATGTTCAATCGTTCAAGATTTTACACAAAGCAATGTATATAAATTCTTGGAATTACTTCACGGTGCTGCTGATGTGAAATATGGAATGGAAGTCGGTGTTGGTCAAGCTGGATATCTTGGGCATCTTGGAGAGGGTTTTCGCAACGATATGCTTGATGCAAGTCGTAATTCAAAAATGGAGATCCCAGAGATTGATAGTGATGATGATGATGACGATTTACATACTCCTAGGCCTGGCGATCCATTTTATACTGTGTGGCGCGACCGTAAAAAATCTAACGTAACCGGTTCCGGTTCCGTAAAATCAAGTTCACCTATATCCCATAAAGGAAAAGAGAAAAGTATTCCTAGCGTAACTATGGAGGATTCAGATAATATCAAACGGATTCTTCATGATGTTTTTGGTTCAAGCGATGATGATTCAAAATTTCCGCCGAGAACTTCTAGGTCTACAATTTTTCTCCAAAATCCTCCAAAGACAACGGTTTTTGAAAAGGTTCCCCCTGCAGCTTCGGACAAAAGAAATAGGGCAACAAGCGCGCCTAAGTCTTCTGGTCCTAAAGGAATCTTATCTGGCGGAAAGCGTTCTACTAAAGGTGACATGGTTTCTGAGCTGGCCAGTAATGTGCCTGATCCATCACTTAGTGCCTAGAATCTTATTTCTCCTAGTAGATATCAACTCAACGATCCTTCTGAAAAAATTGAAGCTGTCTTGCCAGATGATTGGGCACAAAATGATGAATTAATTCTTACAGAGGATCAGATTCAAAGCAACTGTGCTAATTTTGCGCGTTCAGTGGGTGTAGTTCTTCGTCAGGAGTCCCCCCATTCATCGAATGAGTAGTTATATTTAGGTTACATTGTTCTGTGGATATTAAGCCTTTTGTTTTGTACAAAGCCATGCGACTCTTCAGCATGTGCTTCTAAATGTAAATGACTTAACCGTTTGGCATTATAACCTTTGAGTTATGTTTTATGGTATATTGTCTCTTTCCAATTCATTCCCAAGAACGTTGTCTCATTTATAGCTTATTGTCAAGTTAACACTTTCCTGATGTTTTATAACAGTATTTGGTGTCATGATGCATATCAGAAATTTTATTGTTCTATCGCTATGATAGATTACGAGCCTTTTGAACTATTATTATCATCATTATCAAAGCATTCATGATATACCTGGAAAGTCATATCACTTTAGCCCTTGTTTCACTGTTGTTATGTCGATGACGATCACGAGAAATGGGACCGTATCGTCAAGTCATTCCTTCATCGTGAAGGAGGGAATTATTTAGGGCCTTTTTATCTATTCATCATGTCCTTTCTCATGAATGCGTGGGTGGACCTTTTTTGGCCCTCTTACCCTAGTGTCATGTTCTTCCTTCTAACACGCGTGGGTGGACCACTTTGGGCCTTCTTACCCCAACGTCATGTTCTTCCTTCTGACACGCGTGGGTGGACCACTTTGGGCCTTCTTACCCCAACGTCATGTTCTTCCTTCTGACACGCGTGGGTGGACCACTTTGGGCCTTCTTACCCCAACATCATGCTTTTCCCTGTATCATTCAGTGAATAAGATTTTCAGTTAATAATTCTTGAAAAATCAATACAAATTTAAATGTAAGAAACATATATCCGATGAAATTTCTTCAATTTATGCGTAATAACGCCTGAGATGTTGCACATTCCATGGACGTTTCTGTTGAACTCCTCTTAGAGTCTCCAAATAATAATATCCTCGCGAACTTGCTCGTGTGACTCTAAAAGGCCCTTCCCATTTTGGTTCAAGCTTTCCGATATGCTGTTTAGCTGCTATGCTCCTCAGAACCAAATCTCCTACTTCAAAATTCCTGAAATGAACTCTCTTATCATAGCTTTTGGCCATTGCAGCTTTATAAGCAACAATACGCTGATAAGCATCCTCTCTTGTGGATCCTATCATATCCAGATCCATCTGTCGCAACCGGGCCAATTATTTTGGATCATAGTCAGTAATTCTGCGCGTTGGCATACCTATTTCCGCAGGCAATACAGCTTCAGTGCCATAAACAAGAACGAATGGGGTTTCCCCTGTGGATGTCCTCGGAGTCGTTCTATATGCCCACAATATTCCTTGAAGCTCTTTTGGCCATGTTTTTCCTGTGGCTCTGACTCTCCTTTCGAGATAATCCTTCAATGTTTTGTTAGTGGATTCTGTTTGGCCATTGGATTGTAGGTGATATACTGATGTGAGATTGTGTGATATCTTTAATTCCCCAAACCACGATTTAATCTGCTTCCCAGTAAATTGCGTGCCGTTGTCACATACAATGGACCTCGGTATGCCGAATCGACATATAATGTACTTCCAAATAAACTCGATCATATTATTCTCCGTAATCGACGTTATAGCTTCTGCCTCAACCCACTTAGTATAATACTCAACTGCTACTATTAAATATCGTTTTTGCCCTTTAGCAGGTGGAAATGGACCCACAATATCAATTCCCCATTGATCAAACGGACATGCCACGTCAATGGGTTGTAGTTGACGTGCCGGTCTGTGAATGAGGCGAGCATGGTATTGGCAACTGTCACATTTTCTCGAATACGCTGTTGCATCTTTAAGTAGAGTTGGCCAATAATATCCTTAACGCAGTATTCGTTGAGCTAATGCTCGTCCCCCAGAATGATTTCCGCAGCAACCTGCGTGGATCTCTTCCATGACATATTCAGCTTGAGTAGGAGTCAAACATCTTAACAATGGTCCTTCGAAATCTCTTTTATATAGCTCTCCATTACTGATAGTAAATCTGTAAGCCTTGTAACGCATTCTGCGTTGTGCATTCGGATCCGCTGGTAAAATGCCCTGTTGAAGATAGATCATAATTTCATCCTTCCAAGACGGGTCCTCTTGTATTGTCATTATAAATTCCACCCTCACTTTTGTGGTAATATATTTTGATATCCCAATTGATGGTTTATCAGCGACCATAAGTGTGATTCGTTTCTCTGTCAAAATCTCTGAAGAACTTGCAAATTTAGAAAGCGCATCTGCTTTTGCATTGTCGTCCCTAGGGATTTGAGTTATATCAAAAAATTTGAAGCTCTTTGCCAACTCTTTAACCTTAGCGGCATACAGCTTCATAGTTTCCTCACGTGTCTCATATCTTCCCGAGAAATGATTTGCCACCAATAGTGAATCGGTGAATACGTCTAGATGTTCAATGTTGAGTCCGAGAGCCATTTTGACCCCGGCAATTAACGCTTCGTATTCAGCTTCGTTATTCGTTACCATGTAATTCAGGCTAATAGCAAATTCAAATTCCCTTCGTTCTGGGGATAAAAAATGTATTCCAATTCCCCCTCCGTGAGTCGTGGCAGATCCATCAGTGTGTAATATCCATGTCGACGTTGCCCTACTGGTTCCCACTTGGTTTGATATTGAATATATACAGCATGCGGTTTCAACTACACTGTTTCCTAGGGTTTCGGCCATGAAATCTGCTAGATCTTGCGCTTTGATGGCGACTCGCGGCTTAAACTCCAACCCAAACTCACTGAGTTCAATTGCCCATTTCACCAATCTACCCGAGGTTTCTGGTTTTGCCAACACTTGCTTCAAGGGTTTGTCCGTTACTACAGTAATTGGGTGAGACTGAAAATACGGTTTCAACTTTCGAGCTGTAACAACAATCGCTAATGCAAACAATTCTATCTCCAAGTAATTTCTCTCCGCCCCCTGCAGTACTCTGCTCACATAGTGTATTGGTAACTGTTGAGCTCCTTTTTGCTTGAGCAGTACGGTACTGATTGCATTTGCAGATATTGTCAGATAAAGATACAACATTTCATTCTCCTCCGGTTTTGCTAACAACGACAGGCTTACTAGATATTTCTTCATTTGCTTAAAAGCCTCTTCGCATTCCGGCGTCCAAATAAAATCTTTGTTCCGCTTCATCACTTTAAAGAAAGGGAGGTTCTTTTTGGCAGATGTTGATATAAATCTCCCGAAGGCCGTCAGATGGCCCACCAAACATTGTACATCCCTCACCGTCCTTGGTGAAGGTAAATCCAGTACTGCTTTTATTTTATCAGGATTGGCCTCGATTCCTCTCTCATTCACCACATATCCTAGAAACTTTCCAGCCGTTACTCCAAAAGTGCATTTTTTAGGGTTTAGTTTCATTCCATATGTCCTCATTATGGTGAATGCCTCATCCAGATGTTGCACATGTTCATCAGCTTTTAGGCTCTTTACAAGCATATCGTCAATATATACTTCCATCGATTTCCCAATCTGATGGTAAAACATTTTAGCCACCAACCTCTGAAATGTTGCTCCCGCATTCTTCAATCTGAATGGCATTACCCTATAACAGTACACTCCGGTATCAGTTACAAATGCCGTTTTACTCTGATCTTGCACTGCCATGAAGATTTGACGAAAACCACCCTTTGCATCCATCATACTCAATAATGCACATCCTGCTGTAGAATCCACAAGTAGATTTATCCGCGACAAAGGAAAAGCATCTCTCGGGCAATGCTTGTTTAAATCAGTATAATCCACACACATTCTCCATGTAGCTTCTTTCTTTAAAACCAACACAATATTGCTCAACCATTATGAGAACCTTATAGCATAGATATGCCGAGTTGCTAAGAGTTCTTGCACCTCTTTTTCAGCTGCTTCATTCTTTTCCTTGCTGAAATTTCGCTTCTTCTGCCGTATCGGTTTTGCACTCTTGTCTACATTCAGATGATGTACAATGATTCTTGAGTCTATCCCGAGAAGGTCAGAATCAGACCATGCAAATATATCTGAATTACGGCGAAGACAATCTACCAACGCAGCCTCTATCATCCAGTCCATTTCTGCTCCAATCTTGATTACTTTCTCAGAACTTTCTTTGAAAAGCTGTACGATTTTGAATCCTCCTAAATGTTCCATCTTACATTCTTGCCATTGCTTCAACAACTGACTTTCTATTTTATCTTGCCCCTGTTCTTTAGGCTCAATCCTATCTTGACTCAGATTTGTCTTTGTTTTGATCTTTTTCTCCGTTTGCTGTTTTTCAACCACATTCATGCGCCTTTTATTTGTCATCCTAGCTGCCCTATCTAAAAACAGTGTTTACGGTGTTCCCACAGACGGCGCCAATATTTTGGTCTTATTTCATCACGGTAATAAAACACAGTAAAACAGTACAATGGGAATATAAATAACCAAAATAATGTTAATCCAATAAAATTAATCAGACTAACTTTGTCCGAAACACCTACTATCTATTACAGATCTTACACTGATTTGAACTATACAGATAACACTAACTATTTAGCGCATCGAATTGTGGTTGTTCGATGTGCGCCTCGAGTGGTGCTGGTTCGATGCTGAGCTGATTCGATATGACCTTGATAATACACTGGAGCGTATCGAGTTAAGGAACGTCTCGAATAATGGAGCGTATCGAATAGTGAGATTCGATGTGGTCAGGTTGGGACTCAAGTTCGATCCCTCCTAAATGCTCAAAATCGCGATATATATAACAGCCTCGCTGTGTGGGACCCAAAGACAGCTGTATAAAGCGCATCGAATCGGAATGATTCGATACGCGCATCGAATGACAGTTATTCGATGCGTTGAAGGTATCGAATTGGGCCAATTCGATACGTTCATGGGCCGGCCCAATCCCTAGTGCTGGGCCAGTTCTATAATACCCCATGAGTGGCTCTAAAATTAATAAAGTACACAAATTCACACAAATTTATGAATGTAATAGCACATGTACTTTATAAAAATGGGGTTTTGTCAATTAATTATTAACACTGGGGATTTTGCCAAGTAAGAAAAATACAGGGTTGGCTTGTACAAATAACTTCTTTTCTTAGTAACGTTATTTACTGTGTCATATAATATTATTATGACTTACTGGTGATGGCAGTGTAGTTGCAGTGCAGAAGCAGTAGCAGGTCTGATGCTGCAACTATGCTGCCTTTATGGCAGCTCCTGTCTCTGACAACATACGGAAATCCATAAAACTAAAGGGAAAAAACCCAAACTATATTTAATAATATTATTAAATTATTTTAGTATTATTTTGCTGCCAAAAGTTTATGAGAGTTGGTGTCTGAATTCTCTACAGTGACCTGGATCATGAGTTGATTGTACGGTTCCACTACTTTTTACTGCCACCATGCTCTCTTACTTTCTCTCTTTTGCTTTTTACTTTTTCATTCAACTTCTGTTACTTTTACAGTTTTACCAGAACCCTCTAACCCCCACCTCATAATTTTATATTACTTATTATAGGTAAATAAAAGTGTGTGTATGAATGTAATTGCAAGTTCTCTTAGCTAGTGTCATAACTTGTTACACGAAATTGTATTAGATGTGAAGAATCTTGAATTAGTAGTAGACTATTAGGGTAGCATAAATATGGTTAAGTATATATATTTACTTGGAATTGAAGAAAGTAAGCTGAAAATCTTTGATTTTGGGGGGTAGTGCTATGGTGTGGTGATGCCTGCTGCTTTTAGTCAAGGATCTAGACATGACTATGTGACTAATCAAATCACTTGAAAATGTTGGAACTTGGCTCCTCCCACTTTGTTTTTTTAGTTGACACAAAATTACCAAGCTTTTTGTAAACTTAGTCTAAAATAACTCGTTGTGTAAGAACAAAGAATAAATATGTCGACGGTAAATATCGTTTCTAGGTTTTGTTTTTTCTTGTTTCTTACTGTGATTTTGAGTGTTTATTTGACAGACAAAGCGGTATTGACAATTGTGATGGCTTATGAGTTAACCGTGAAAGCTATATTCTTAAAACAAAATGGAGTAATTTGTTAAACTTATAGGACAAAATCAAAACAATGAAAGATGCGAGAAATTATTACTTACAACCGCTGCACCACGTCATCGCACATGACGTTGTGCAGCCAACCAATAAAAAAACTTACAAATGGATAATAATATCACAGTCATCATTTTTATAATTTTTTCTAGATCTTCTCTCTCATGTACAAACACACACAGACGAATTTTCAGCCACGAATCAAATATTAACCTCTATGAATTTCTTATGCCCATTGCTAGATCTGCATTATGTCGGTTGATTTTTTTTTTCTTTTCCCTGCTTTCAAACCAAAGATTAACCTCTACGAATTTCGTGTGCCCATCTCTTAATTTCCTATTCTTAATTTCCTCTCTAATAGAAGAATTTTCCACTAATTCTTGATATTTTTTACTTCGTAGAAATCACATATTGTAACAAACCTAGTCATTTTACATACCATAAAGAATTATAAATTGTAAGAAACCACAGATGATCAGATTACTAATTAAGAAAATTATTGAAGTTTCGTTTGTAGTTTTGGAGGTCAAAGGAAAACAAAATAAAGAGATGGGCAAAATATTTTTTTTGCCCTTTATTTTATGCCAACTTCAAGTTATGCCTTTTAACTTTTCGGGCTTAGAAAATGCCCGTTAACTCCTTAGTTTTTTTATAAAAAATGCCCAGCGGGCTCAGAATTGGGTTTGTGCCATTTTTGCCTACGTGGCCGTTGACTAGGACGCCACATAGATGCCACGTCAGCAATAAAAAAAATTATAATATCCAAAATGCCCATTATTACATTTGATTCAATCCTTTTATTTTATAATGTTAATATTAAATATTTAGAATTAATTAAATTATTATAAAAACCTAATATATAATTTTAATTTAAAAAATTCAATAATAACTAATATATTTTTAAAAAAACCAGAAAAATAAAAAAATCAGAAAAAATCAATTATATCGTCATCTTCATCAACCATGTTTCTTCAAGCTACGGAGGCAAAATCATTCCCCGTCAAACCGACGGCAAGCTCCGTTACGTCGGCGGCTACACTCGCGTCCTCGCCGTCGATCGCTCCATTACTTTTTCCGGTAATTTTATACTTCTCTGTTAATTTTTGAATGTATATATTCACCTAATTTTTTCTTAATTATTGATGTATTTTGATTTTTGTTATTATACAGAGCTGATGGTGAAATTCGAAGAATCGTGTGGCTCCTCGATGAATCTCAAGTGCAAGTTGCCGAGCGAGGATCTGGATTTGTTAGTCTCGATCAAATCCGACGAGGAATTGATCCACGAGTACGACAGGATATCGCCGGAGGCGAAAATCACGGCGGTGCTTTCTCCGGTGGACTCGAAGAAGAAATTCTTGCCGCCTGTCTCGCCGATTTCGTGCCTCGATTTCCCCTCGAATCCGAAGTTGAAGTGCGGGAAATCTCCCTTAGGTGTCTGCTACTACTTATAGCCGCCTCGGTACGCTGCGGCGGCGCACAGGTGCTGCTCGCCGGTGGTAGGGTATCCGGTTGTCGCCGGAAAATACCGTTGCTATGAGAGTCCTAGGGGGTTTTATTACCCTGCGCCGCACCGGAATAATTCTCAGTATTGATATTTACCGTCGGGGAGTTGTTGTTGTTGAATGTTTCGAAGGACGGCGGCACGTGGTGGTGGTGGTGGTGGGGCGGCGATTTACCGTCGGGGAGTTGATCTGGGTTTTTTTTTTCTGTTTTTTATTTTATCTTTTTTATGTTTGAAATTAAATTTATTAAGAAAAAATTATATTTATTTTAGTTCATACAAAAATTATGAGAACTATGTTTATTTTTAATATTTACTAGTAAATATAAATTTATTAAACACTTTAAGATAAATTTTTTGATTAAACTTGAATTTATACAAATTTTTAGTGTTTAGTAAATTTTTCTTTTTAATTCAAAATTATATATTATTTTATTATATATTGAATTAACATCTATATATATATATATATATATATATATATGAACCAATTTTTCTTTTTAATTCAAAATTATATCTAATTTTATTATATATTAAATTAACATATATATATATATATATATATATATATATATATGAACCAACATAAAAAAAAAAATGACGTGGCGTCCCAGTCAGACGCCATGTCAGCCAAAAATTGGCCCAAACCCAATTCTGAGCCCGCTGGGCATTTTTTATAAAAAACTAAGGAGTTAATGGGCATTTTCTAAGCCCGAAAAGTTAATGGGCATAACTTGAAGTTGACATAAAATAAAGGGCAAAAAAAATATGTTGCCCTAAAGAGATATGGATCTATATTTTATAAATGAAAAAGCCGTGTAAAATTGAAAGTGTGGTGTGGCAATGTGTTCTTCGATGGTGGAATGAACAAAACTTAGACTAACAGTTTTATCCAGATATGTGTTGGTGTGTGCGAGAGATCCATGGAAGATGGAGAAGACAATTGTAATCATGACGTGTAATTTTTTTTTTTGCTATCTTACATGTAAGTTTTTATTGGAGTGGTGTACCACATAGGACACGATAATGTGGTGCAATGATTGTAAGTAATAATTTCTCGAAAGATAGACGAGCATAATTATTTGGCGGTGCCAATGTAAATACACCCGGACCGTTGTACTATTAATTACTGAACCCTAACTGGGACGAGTTTAATGATGTATTACTGCATAACCAAAAACATAATATAGTAATTAGTTGAACTTACGAGGACAATATTGAAACAACGGAAGATAGATAACAAAGTTAACAAGTGATATACATGTATTACGTGGACCCCTATGGTTATCTTATTCTATGTTATGTGGGTTTCCAAGCTATTAATTACTAATTTCTTTTATATTAGGTGTGCCTCAATTGATTAATACGTGGAGTTCACTGTTATTTAGTACTACATAACCAAAAATAAAATATATTAATTTGTTGGATTTACAAAGACGATATCGAAACAATGAAGCCCCGGTTGATAAAATATGTGTGAGCTCACGTGTTATTTATGACTGCAAAACAAAAAACAAAATGCAGTAATACATTGAACTTATGGGGACAATGTCGGAAAAAACGAAAGATGGATAACAAAGTAAACAAAATAATCTTATTTTATGTTAAACTCGTTTGCAACCTACTGATTACTAATTGTTTTATGTTGGGCCGACCATCACAGATTAATACGCGCAGGCCTACGCGTATATGTTACACGGTCCCCAAGCTATTGACTAATAATTTGTTTTTATATTAGCGGCCCCACTTGATTATACATGCTCACCCACACAATGTTTATTACTGCAAAATCAAAAATAGAGCATTGTAATTACTTAAACTTACAGAGACAATATTGGAACAACAAAAAATTGAATCTTACCGGTGTATCTATGGGTATGCGTTTTAAAAATGAGCACTATAAGTGTATAACGTAAAAATCAGGAGGCAAAACTGGAAAAATTAAAATTAAAAGGTCTGTTCTAAAACTTACAGCGGACCCCATTGAGTATTAATCAATTTTGTATTAAGCGGGTCTCAATTGTTTAATACATGCGAGCCCACAAGTTATTTACTATGGAAAAACCCCGAAAATATAATAGCAAAAGTTTTGAGATAAAAATGAAATAATTCTAAAATAAAAGGACCAATTAATAATTTACCGTAGGGACCTATAAATAAATAACAAAAACTTTTGGGTCAAATTTAGAAGAAGTAAAAAATTAAAAAAGATCATTCCGCAATTTACAGCAAGCCAATAAGTCCGAATTGAAATAATATTTTTGAGGATAGATCGAAAGAATTAAAACATTGGAGGACTGTTCTGCAATTTATAACAGACCCTAACGCAATTAGCTGTTAAGAAATTTTATATTTTGCGAGTCTCAATCGATCAATACGTGTGGGCCCTCAAATATTTATTATTATAAAACAAAAATAATATAGTAATTAGTTGGACTTACAGAGGCAAACTGCAACACAAAAAATCATCGTCTGCAACTTGCTTAAAAACATTCATTCTTATTATATAGTAAAGATAAAGATATATGTAAAAAAATCCAAAAAAGGGGGGAGGGGGAGGGGGGCTAGCCCCTACGCATCTCCGCCCCTGGAAGTGGTGCCCAGTTAAAATCTCAGACTTAAATTAATGCGTACGCAGTCATCGGTGACCAATATTACAAGGATAATTTATCTGGATCAACTAATACGGGCAAATTTACTGCTGGACAGTAATATCATTACTGCTAGGAAACGAGACTTGATATGTTTTTTTTTTGTTTTTTTATTTTTTTAACATACATAATTTTATTATTAAAGGCCTATGTCGAGTATAATACATAGGTGCAGGGACGGAGCTGGCGCGATATTTAGAGATATACATACATGTCTTATTACAATGCAAAATATTCCAAGCCGGGTGGCAACTTCTCCAACTCGCATAAAAAGTTGGTTGCGTCGACCAATCCACCATGACTTAGCTCGAACTTATAAATGTATAAGATTATTTTCGGAGTGATAAGTTTTTCATTAACCACAAAGGTATTAATACATAGTTACAGATCTAAGGTTAGTAACTAAATCACGATTACAAGGAAAAATAAATGCAAAAGATTTACAAAAGATATACACGGAAATACTAACTATGTCTATTACACCCCTGTAAAATTGATGCTTCATCGGCAATGGAGAGTTTGGGACGCATGAGTTGGAAATATGTAGCTAGGGGCTTGGTAAGAGCATCAATAATTTGATCAAGATTGTTAACGTATGAAACTTTAAGAAAGCCTTTGTTAACAAGATCACGAACAAAGTGCAAATCCACTAAAATGTGCTTCATCCTCGAGTGTTATATCAGATTAAGAGAGATCGAATGGCTCATATTGTCGCAACGAATGAGAGGTAAGGGAGGAAAAATGAGACCAGTTTACCAAACAAACGCTAATTCCAGCGAATTTCAGCCGCAACATTAGCAAGTGCGCGATATTCAGCCTCGATCAAGGAGCGAGAGACCGTGCACTACTTGTGAGACGTCCAAGAGATTAGATTCGGGCAAAAAAAAGCCAAAAAAAATAACATACGCGAATGTGGACAAACTGTGAAAACTATCACCCATCCAATCAGCATCGGAATAAGCAAAGAGAACAAACAAGTCCGAATGATGAAGAAGAAGAGAAAGAGTACCTTTCAAATAACGCAAGATGCATTTCAGAGCTGTCCAATCCGTTTTTGTGGGAGAGGCCACACACTGGGCAAGTTGACTAACCGCGAAAGCTATATTCGAGCGAGTGAAAGATAAGTAGTGCAAAGCACCAATAATTTGGCGATATGGTGTGGGACCAACAGAAGAACTTGGACGAGGAGACAGACGGATTTGACGCCATCAGAGTTGCTAATGGCTTCACGCTATCCATTTTTTGTTGGGACAAAATAATATTAAGATATTTATGATGCGAGAGAAAAAGGCATTCACAGCAACGCAAGACCTCAATGACAAGAAAATACGTCAATCGGCCCATATCCTTAACGGCAAACCAAGTGCTAAGATGGAAAACAAGAGAAGAGAGTAACTTGTAGTTTTTGCTCGTGACAATAATGTCATCGACGTAGACAAGCATGAAGCATAACACCTTGTCACGAGAGTAGACGAACAAAGACACATCGGGTTTGTCTGAACAAAGCCAAAGGATATGAGGGTCGAGCTAAGCGCCAAATACCAAGCATGGAGGGCTTCTTCTAGGCCATAAACGGCCTTGTGAAGGCAGCATACATGAGTAGGATGTTGAGGATCAATAAATCCTGGTGGTTGACTCATAAAGATCACTTTAATGAGATCGTAGTAAAGAAATGCGTTATTTACATCGAGTTGTCGAACATGCCAATGATGAGTAACTGCAAGAGTGAGAATCGCACAAATAGTGATGGGGTCGATGATGGGGCTAAAAGTCTCCTTAAAATCCTGGCCTGGTTATTGATGAAAATCCTTCGCCATAACTCAGGCTTTATTTGTCAATGGTACCGTCGAGAAGACGCTTGATACGGAAGACCCATGTGAAGACAATGATATTGTGATGAAGAGGCACATCGACGAGAGACCAAGTACCATGTTTTTATAGGTGCCGTAAGTTCTTCGTCCATTTTCGTGCTCCAATTTGGATCTATTAACGCTTGACTAATGCATGTGGGCTCAAGAGGACCAGTCAACAGATGCTTAGTAACAAGGTTAATTTGCTTAGGCTTGATGATATTGTTGTGAGATCAGGTTACCATATGATGAGCTCGGTCAGAGGGAGTAGGGTCAGATGACGACAGTGACTCGCTAAGGGGCAATGGCACGATTGGCACGGGATTGGTGTGACTCGGTAAAAGGGGATATAAGATAGGCGTTGGAGCTGCAGCCAGTGAAGGTGGCGCAGTAGGTGACAAAAGGAGAAAAGCCGAAAAGCCGCGGGCAAGGGATCCAAAGGAGAAAACCCCTGATAGCATCCTCTGCAAAATGAACATGGTGCGACACATAAACCCGATAAGACTCAAGGTCAAAGACTTATACGCTGATTGAGAAATGGAATAACTTATAAAGAGACATCGTTGAGACGGAGGGTTAAGTTTTCGTCGAATATATGGCCGAAGATAAGGAAAACATAGGCAGCCAAAGACACAAAGTATTAAGTAATTAGGTGAACTCTCATGCACGATGATTCTCATTAAGGACTAGTGTAGGTAGTCGATTCATTAAATATATGAATGTTGCAAAAGCAAAGTCCCAAAATTCAGAGGGAAGCGGAGCCCAAGACAACAACATGCAGCCACTTGCAAGTGGCAACGTTCAGTGGTGTCGTTGTGTTGCGGCGTATGCGGAGCAGTTGTGAGCCAACTAATACCCTGAGTAAGAATATAGGAATGCAAAGCAACAAATTCTCTACCACTGTCAGTGTAAAAGTTCTTGTTAACATGCCCAAATTGTTCTCAACAAGAAAAGGAAAACTGACAGAAAATAGTAACTTCAAAATTAATAGCCATAAGAAAAATCCAACTATATTTCGAATAATTATGAACCAATGACAAGTAAAACTGAGAGCCACTAATAGAAGTAGTAGGGGCCGACCCCAAACATCGTCATAAATATAGTGTAAAACGTGCTAAAAAATAAGCGAAGACTGAGTAGATGGCAACTGTTTGCTTTTATTCAAAAAACAAGGTTCACAATTGTTATTGCTCAAAATAGAAGAATTAACACATGGTAATTTAAACTTTTGTAAAATAAAGGAACTAATCCTAGATGAAGGATGGCACAAACAATCATGCCAACAATACTTAAAATATCGACCAACCGGATAAGTGCCACACACAATTCCTCTACTTGTTCTTTATTTTAACAAATCGACACGTTAACGGTCTTGTGTCTATATCATGGTATCATGAGTAGTTTTTAGAGTTAACCCCTAAACTCTAATGAAGTTGCCTCACTTCTACTATTCACTTAGGTAGACTTGTCAAGGATGTCCTTGTAATTGTGACATCCCAACATTTATTGTCATAAGTCTATTAAGAGTATTAAACTCGGCCTCTACCCATGACATTACAGGTTCCAAGCACTATACTTAGATGGAACCAATTAATAATTGAATTATTAAATTAAAATTCTAAGTGTTTGACAATCACAAAAGTGAAGTACTTTACTCATTGAACCCAAATTTAATATTTCAAGTGTTGAGTTGAGTTTCCCTCATGTGTGATCGCTATGTATGGGCTTTCAGTCCCGTGGCTCTAGAAGTCTTATGCACCATATCTCTAGCAAGACCTTTAGTGAGGATCAACTAAGTTACTTGCTGACCTCACATAGTTAATTGTGCTAATACCATCAATAATTAAACTGTCTCACATAGATATGCTCAAACCAATATGTCCAGATTTTCCATTATAGACATGACTATAAGCTCTAGACAAAGTCAACTGACTGTCACAATGTATTAACGCGGGAGGCATTGGTTTAGGCCATATTGGCATTTCTAATAGCAATTTTCTCAACCATTCAGCTTCTTTGCTTGCAGAGTTTAATGCTATAAACTCAGATGCCATGGTAGAATCAGCTATGCATGTTTGTTTCTTAGAATCCCATGATATTGTGGCTCCACCAAGAGTGAATATCGAATGCATGGTCATCACTCTCAGTAATCCAACTAGCATCAGTATAACTTTCCAAAACATTTGGATAGCAACTATAGCATAAGCCATAGTCAATAGTCTTCTTAATATACTTGAAGACTCTAAATATTGCTTTCCAATGTTCTCTACAAGGATTACTTGTATGTCGACTCAGTTTACCAACTGCAAATGCAATATCAGGCCTAGTACAAGTCATGCAATACATCAAGCTGCCTATTGCACTAGCATACTGGTTTTGGGGAAATGATCTCCAATCGTTTGATATTAATTTAGTACTAGGGTCGAATGGAGTACTAACTAGTGAACAATCAAAATGATTAAATTTTCTCAATACTTTTTCAATGTAATGAGACTGTGATAACATGATATCTTCATTACTTCTAATTATTTTAATCCCTAAAATAACATCAGCAATTCCTAGATCTTTCATATCAAATGTTACACATAGAAACTTCTTAGTACTTTTGATTTGATCTAGGTCAGAACCAAAGATAAGCATATCATCAACTTATAAACAAATAATAACACCTTTATTATTTTTAAATTTACTATAAACACACTTATCAGATTCATGGATTTTGAATATATTTAACAAAAAGCCATGTCAAACCTTTCATGCCATTGTTTCAGTGCTTGTTTAAGTCCGTACAAGGACTTAACAAGTTTACACACTTTATGCTCTTGTCCTTTCACAACATAACCTTCAGGTTGTTGCATATAAATTTCTTCCTTTAATTCACCATTCAAGAATGCAGTTTTAACATCCATTTGATGAATTTTGAATTTATATATGGAGGCCAAGGATATTAAAATTCCAATTGTAGTAATTCCAACCACTGGAGCATAAGTGTCGAAATGATAAAATCCTTCTTTTGAGTGAAGTCTTTTGCAACTAATCTTGCTTTAAACTTCTCAACGGTTCCATCAACTTTCATTTTCTTTTTGAAAATCCACTTACATCCTACAGTTTTAAAACCAGGAGGTAAGTCCACCAATTTCCAAGTGTTATTTCTCATGATGGAATCCATCTAATCTTGTATAACCTCTTTCCAAAAACTAGCATTTTGAGACTTCATAGCCTCTGCAAGGATTTTTGGATCAGATTCAGCATATAAAAGTAACAACACTTGATTTGTTTCTTTTTCTCGTGTACCTTCAACAAGATACATGTGAAAATCAGGCCCAAAGTCTTTTTGTACTCTAGGTCTTTTACTTCTCCTAGGTTCTTCATTCTCTATTTTAGAATTCCTTATATTTATATATTCATTATTACTATTTCTTGGAATTCTAGAAATAGAAGAAAACCTGGTTTCATCAAATATGGCATCTCTTGATTCAATTATTGTATTTACTTCAATCGAGTAATTTTTCTCAATAACCATAAATCTGTTAGCTTTACCGTTTAATGCATAACCCCAAAAACACATTCTACACCCTTTTCTCCCAACTTATTTCTTTTAGGATCAGGAACTTTAACTATAGCTCTACAACCCCAGACTCGTAAATACTTCAAGTTTGGTTTTCTTTTCTTCCATAATTCATATGGAGTTGTAGAATTTTCCTTAGTAGGCACTCTATTCAAAACAAGACACGCTGTTAAAAGTGCCTCACCCCAAAATTCTTTGCTAAGTCCAGGATTGGACACCATAGCATTAATCATTTCAGTTAATGTCCTATTTTTTCTTTCAGCAATTCCGTTTTGTTGTGGAGTATAGGGTGCAGTAACTTCATGAACAATACCAATATTTTCAAAAAAACGTAGGATCATAATATTCACCACATCTATCAGTTCTTCAACGTTTTATAGTGGTTCCACATGTATTTTCAACTTCAGTCTTAAATATTTTAAATTTATCTAATGCTTCATGCTTGTTATTCAAAAGATAAACATAATAAAATCGAGATTAATCATCAATAAAAGTTACATAATAACTTTTTCCACCTCTAGTAGAAGTGCTATGAAAATCATTTAAATCACTATGTATTAAGTTTAATATTTCTGATGTTCTCTCAACTTTAGAAAAAGGCATTTTGGTTATTTTTGTAAGTATGCGTGTATTACATTTATTCTCATTTTTATCAATACTAGGAATTAAATTAAGATTAGACATATGATGTAATTTTCTAAAATTAACATGCCCAAGTCTATCATGCCATAAAGAACAAGAGTCAAGCACATAAGCAGAATAAGATACTTTATTAATATCATTCTCGGTTACACTGAGTTTGAACATTCCCTCACACATGTATCCTTTGCCTACAAATGATCCTCCCTTAGTCAGAATAAATTTATCCGACTCAAATACAAGTTTGAAGCCAAGTTTATTAAGAAGGCTTCCAGATACAAGGTTTTTCTTAATTTCTGGAACATGGTAAACATCAGTGAGTTCCAGTTCATGCCCCAAAGTAAACTCCTTCAACACTTTCCCTTTTCCCTTGACACCAACACTTTCCCTTTTCCCTTGACACCAACACTTGCGCCATTTTTCATGAAACATAGCAATTATTTTTCGGTGTATACTCCACAAACATGGACATGTCTTTGCAGACATCCTTGTCGCTCCAGGGTGGATTCACCATGACCGGTCATTCCCAACAAGATTGATCTCAACAAACATCTCAGAAATCATTTTCACAAATTTCTGCTTGTTTGTATTGTTTTCTGTTTTCTGTTTCTTAGATTTTTCACTACAATCTTTCTTGAGATTGTCCTCTTTTCCACATTGCCAGCAACCATTATTGGTATTCGCTTTTCTTTTTTTGGGATTCTTGTTGGAGTTCTTCTTACCATTTACTTTTCCGGATTATTGTTCTGCCTTCTACTACTTCCTCCCTCAAGCACCATGACCTTGGAGCCATCTCCACCATCTCGATTTCTGTCTTCTTCTTCAATTTTAAGATGGCTTTCAAGATCTGCAAGAGATATATCCTCTTTCTACGTAAGTTCCTTCCTAAAGTTTTTCTTGGAAGAGGAAAGTTTGTCTATAACAGCAGATACAGTTATAGGTTCATCCATATGCAAAGCATGTTATTTAAACTAATTAGCTATTTGTTTTAACTCGTAAAATTGCTCTAGTACCTTTCTGCCATCCACCATGAAATAACAAAAAAACTTACTAGTGATGAATTTCTTACTTGTAGCATCCGCCACCAGATTGGTTTTTCCAGATTGTCCCAGACTTCTCGAGCGGTTGGTTTCTTATGGTACATGTCGAAAAACGAGTTGCAAATGTGTCCCTTGCAACAGTAGTCGTCTTGTGTGAAAAGTCACAACTTTTCTATTGGCATTCTTTTACAGAAAGACACAACCCTCGTGCTCCAAATTATGTGACTATTAATATTTAAAATCTAAGTTTTAAATATTTCCACCATATTTTCCAGATTAATCTAAGTCGTCGGATTTAAATCTTAAGTAAGATTAAGTCCACACCATCTAATTTAATCTATATTAATTTTATATTCAGATTAAATCCTAGCCGTCAATTTTATTTAATTACTTAAATAAAATTTACGGTCTAAATCGATGCGCGATGCTAGCGTGTAAAGTGCTAAGTGCTTCTTAAGTGCGGCAAACAAAAGCGCCACAAGCGATACGAGCCCACGCCACAAGCGCGCGGGCGCGACTTGGCTCGGTGCGCGTGTGTGTTTGTGCACCACCTATGTCTTGCACACTTAATTACCCAAGTGATCAAGTGTAAACATAGATATACCGACAAATAATTTTTTTATTTTTCCTATGTGGGACACTTAAGCCACTTCAGTAGAAATGACGTATAAGAGCTAAAGCTCTTCAAGCCCATAAATTTTTATAGGTAACAAGAGTTAGAGCCCAACATAGTTTATCAATGTGGGACAAAAGCCAAAAAGCCTCTTATTGTACCTTCCATGCACACCCCATCAACACATGACCAATGTGAGATGTCTTTCACAAGATTTATTATTGGGAAACTAAACTTAACAATAATTACTGATAGGAAACGAGACTTAACGTGGTTTTTTTAAACATACATAATTTTATTATTTACGGTTGATGTCAAGTATAGTACATGGGTGCAGGAATGGAGCTAGCGTGATATACGTAGATATATACAAGTCTTATCACACCACAAAATGTTCCAGGTTAGACGGGCAATTTTTTCAACTCGCATAAAAAGGTGGTTGCACGGGCAATCCACCAAGACTTAATTGGAACCTATAAGTGTATAAGATTATTTTGGAAGTGATAAAATTTTCATTAACCACAAAGGTATTAATACATAGTTACAAGTCTAATGTTAGTAACTAAATCACAATTACAAGGAAAAGATAAATACAAAAATTTTACAAAAGATATACAAGGAAATACTAGCTAGGTTTATTACGCCCCTGCAAAATCGATATTCCATCGACACCGGAGAGTTTGGAACACATGAGTTGGAAATGAGATCTAGTAAGTGCATCTGCAATTTGATCAAGAGTGTTAACGTAGGAAACTTTAAGGAAGTGTTTGTTAACAAGATCACGAATAAAGTGCGAATCCAATAAAATGTGCTTCATCCTCGAGTGTTTCACCTGATGGAAAGAGAGAGAGAGAGAGAGAGAGAGAGAGAGAGAGAGAGAGAGAGAGAGAGAGAGAGAGAGAGAGAGAGAGAGAGAGAGAGAGAGAGAGAGAGAGAGAGATGGCTCTCATATTGTCACAATGAATGAGAGGTGATGGAGGAAGAAGGAAACCACTTTCAGCAAACAAATGTCGAGTCCAGCAAATTTCAGCCGCGACATTAGCAAGTGTGCGATATTCAGTGTCGGTTAAGGAGCGAGAGCCCGCGCGCTGCTTGTGATACGTTCAAGAGATTGGAGTCGGGATAAGAAAAATAACATACGCGTATATGGACGTACCGTGAAAACTATCACCCGCCCAATTAGCATCGAAATAAGCAGAGAGAACAAAAGAGGTCGAGTGACGAAGAAGAAGACAATGAGAAAGAAGTACTTTTCAAATAACGCAAGATGCATTTGAGAATTGTCCAATCCTTTTATGTGGGTGAGGCCATACGGCCATACGTTGGGCAAGTCCACTAACCGTGAAAGCTATATTCGGGCGAGTGAAAGATAACCAGTGCAAGGCACCAATAATTTGGCAATATGGGGTGGGACCAACATAAGAACTTGGATGGGGAGACAGACGGATCTGATGCCATCAGAGTTGCTAATGGCTTCGCCCCATCCATTTTATGTCTGGCCAAAACATCATTAATATATTTATGATGCGAGAGAAAAAGGCCTTCATGGCAACGCATGACCTCAATGCCAAGAAAATACGTCAATGGGCCCATATCCTTAACGACAAACTGAGCGCTAAGACGGGAAACAAGAGAAGAGAGTAACTCAGAATCGTTGGGCGTGAGAATAGTGTCATCGACGTAGACAAGCATGAAGCATAACACCTTGTCACGAGAGTAGACTAACAAAGACACGTGGGACTTCGTTTGAATAAAGCCAAAGGATATGAAGGTCGAGCTAAGCACCAAATATCAAGTATGAAGGGCTTCTCTTAGACCATAAAGGTACTTGTGAAGGCGGCATACACGAGTAGGATGTTGTGGATTAATAAATCTCGGTGGTTGACTCATAAATACCACTTCAATGAGATTGTCGTAAAGAAACGCGTTATTTACGTGGAGTTGCCGACGAGGCCAATGATGCGTAACTGCAAGAGTGAGAATCATGTGAATAGTAATGGGTTTGCCGAAGGGGTTAAAAATATCATTAAAATCAAGGCACGGTCGTTGATGAAAATCCTTCGACACAAGTCGGGCTTTGTACTTGTCAATCGTACCGTTGGGAAGGCATTTGATACAGAAGACCCATTTGGAGCGAATGATATGCAGCTGGTGTTGTTACCTACGCATAATCAACAATGGGATGGGCTTTTGACCCTTCAGTCGCGGAAGATGCCGCTCTTTTGCTTGCATTGAAGAGAGCTTTTGAACTTAATATCATGTTGGTAACGTTCGCTAGTGATGCAGAGAAGGTGACGACACACAAGTTAATGTCCATATTGAATCGGTGAATTGGAGCAGCCGTGTCAATATCCTTGAAGCCCATTCTCTCTGTCTCAAGATGCCTTATTGGGAAGTCTTGAAAATTCCTCGTGAGCTAAATCTCAAGGCACATAATGCAGCAAAATGGACGATGGCGAACAAGATGCCTTGTTTGCTTGCTTCTTGTTTTGGTTATTTTGCCTTTCCAGATGGCATACTTTTGGAGTTCCTATTATACTTTTGAATATTCTCTTGGTTAAATTTATATAATTTTATTCTCGTAAAAAAATTAAAAAAAATTACTGCGATGAGGAGGCGCATCGGTAAGAGACCAAGTACCATGTTTGACAGGCGCCATAAGTTCTTCAATCATCGTCTTGCGCCCTTCGCATTTATTAATGCTTGACTAAGGCATGTGGGTTTAAGAGGACCAACCAATGGATGGATGCTTAGTGACAAGGTAAATTTTGTTAGGCTTGAAGATATTGTTGCGATATTGGGTTACCATGGGAGTAGGGTCGGATAAATGAGACTTGATAGGGGGCGATGTCACGGGATCGGTGGGACTCGGTAAAAGGGGATCCAAGACAGGCGGTGGAGCTGCACCCAATGAAGGCGGCGCAATAGGCGGTAGAAGGACAAGAGGTCATTGAGGACGCTGAGAAGCCACGGGCAAGGGATCCAAAGAAGAAAATCGTGAAAGAACATCCTCTGCAAACTAAACATGGAGCAACACATAAACCCGATGAGACTCAATGTCAAAGCACTTGTAAGCCGATTGAGAAGTGGAATAGCTTATAAAGAGACATCAATGAGACGGAGGGTCAAGTTGCCTTCGAATATATAACCGAAGATGAGGAAAACATAGCAGCCAAAGACATGCAGTCGCAAGTAATTAGGCAAACGCCCCTGCAAGATAGAGAACGATGATTCTCATTAAGGACTTGTGTAGGTAGTCAATTCATTAAATAAACGGCTGGTGCAAAATAAAATTCCCAAAATTGAGATGGAAGCCGAGGCCGAGAAAACAACATGCAGCCAAGAGAGACCACTTGCAAGTGGCAACACTCAGTGATATCATTCTGCTGTGGCATATGAGGAGCAGATGTGAGCTAACTAATACCCTGAGTAAGAAGATAGGAATGCAAAGCAACAAGTTCCCGACCATTTCCAGTGTAAAAGTTCTTGTTAACATGCCCAAATTGTTTCTCAACAAGAACACGGAACTGACAGAAAATAGTAGCAACTTCATATTTAGTAGCCATAGGAAAAATGCAACTATATTTCGAATGATGATCAACCAATGACAAGTAAAACCGAGAACCGCCAATAGAAGTAGTAAGGGCAGAGCCCCAAACATCATCACAAATATAGTGTAAAACGTGCTCAGAAATAAGTGAAGACTGGGTATATGACAACTCTTTGCTTTTATTCAAAAAACAAGGTTAGCAGAAGATTCAACGCATGGTAATTTAAACTTCTGTAAATAAATGAATTAATCCTAGATGAAGGATGGCCCAAACAATCATGCCAGCAATCCTTAGAATTTTGTTCACCAACTAGCGCACGCACACGTGACTGGAGTACCAAAGGGAGCCGCAACTGATTAACTCCACTTGTGCACGGTCTGGTCAATAACCTATTACCCGTATTGAGATCCTTAAATTCAATAGTCACACTATTGAATTTAGTGAATTGGTGCATAAATAAAATATTACGTCGTGAAGTAGAAACACACAATACATTGTCAAGAACCATACGACGGTCAGAGTAATTATTAAGAGGGGATCCAACATGTGATATTTTCAAACATGTACCGCCTGCAATACCAACCTCATCCCGGCCTTCATAGTGAATGGAGAGATTTTAAAGATCGGATGTAAGGTCATGTGACGCGCCTAAGTCAACAAGCCAGTTCCCCGACGAAGAAATAGGGGCTAAGGGCGAGGTAGCGAAGTTTGCATTTGAAGGAGTGAATAGGCGATACGTGCGTGCGGCGTGGTCCAAGATATTGCACAGTTGGCAGATCACGGTGGTACGAGAGGAGAAGCCCGAGCGGTTGGAGTTGTGGTTGTTATTGTTGCGATAGCCACAATTACCCCCAACCCATTTTTTGACTTCGACCATTAGACGCACGACCACCAACATAATTGTTTTCATGACTAGAATTCTGTCTACGAGTGTGAGGAGTGTGAGACTAAGATACACGATAGTTGGCCGTGTAAACGAGGGTTGTAGATTCCGATTCAACCCGACGAAGAAAGGCCTCTTGCACAAAGAGAAGATCATGAAGTTCGTTGAATCGGAGAGAAATTTCACGGGCAGATATGGGACTAGAAAAATCGCGGTAGACAAGGCCTAGTTCACTCAAGATGTATAGCGTGATATCATCGTCATAAAGATGATGATCGATAATAACAAGTTCATCCGCCTTAGCTTTGACCGCATGAAGGGACTCATCAACTGACCGAGAACCGAGTTTGATGGTATTGAGATCATTCTTCAACTGCATAACACGCGGACGAGAGAGATTGACATACGTTCATGGCAAGGTAAGCCACGCCACCGTTGAAGTTTCGTCATTGGAGATTAGGGTGGTGATCATGTCAGTGACGGAACCAAAGATAGAGGATATGATTAGATAATCTTGTCGAGTCTAGTGACTGTGACGAGCAATAAGTTCTCGCGTTGTGTGACAGGGAGGACACGAATTAACGTCGTCGAAGAAGCCAAAGGAGTCAAGACCATGGAAGAGGTGGGGTACTTGAGAGCGCCACGACTCATAGTCGTTACCATCGAGTTGGAGCGAAAGATGGTGGTAGGCATTGATCGGAACAACCGGGTCAAGGCCAAAAGAGAAGGATGTAGCAAGCTGTTATTCAGTATTGGTGGCGCTAGGATTGGTAGGGTTGGCCATAAAATCACTGTCTCGTTAGATAATTTAGACTCGTGATATACCATGTAAGTATATAAGATTATTTTGAGAGTGATAAGTTTTTCATTAACCACAAATATATTAATACATAGTTAGAGATGTAAGGTTAGTAACTATATCATGATTACAAGGAAAAAGATAAATACAGAAGATTTTCCAAAGATATACAAAATTACTAGCTAGATCTATTATAACCTTATTGGACTAGCACGTCTAGGAAATTGTTTGCTTTTCCATATGTACACGAGACGTCAAGCTGGGTAAACTCACTTCGTGTTCGGGTCAGACTGCAAAATACAAATTCAGAATCAGTTTCAGTTATTTTCAATTATTATCATGCGAATCGAAAGCTGTAAAAGGGAGAAGTACACACTAACAAATAGCTCGGGGTTGAGCCACAATAATAGTGCTTGTTCCCCTAGCCTCAAAGAAAACACAACCGTATCTACAGAATCACGCAACATGTGCTTGATTACGTATATTTTTATCTATGCCAGTGTAAATAGTTGACAAATTCCGAGTATGATACTATACGCTAAATGAAAAATAGGAAAAAAGTAAAAATATTGCAAACAGATATCTTGCATGTCTCTTTCATCATTCATAGGCTACTAGATCGATTCATAAAATGTTGGACATACGTGGAACACATAATTGTTTTTGGGATAAGCTCGTTGAATACGGATTCAACAACACAATGAATTTGTGTAGTACATGTGGTTGGAAATTAAAGTGACACACAGAGTTCATTTCAAATAATGCCGTAGTAGAATTATGGGTAACTAATATATATATATATATATATATATATATT
This sequence comes from Linaria vulgaris, assembly GCA_948329865.1. Taxonomy (NCBI): domain Eukaryota; kingdom Viridiplantae; phylum Streptophyta; class Magnoliopsida; order Lamiales; family Plantaginaceae; genus Linaria; species Linaria vulgaris. Next base: position 18,302,053 of record OX415254.1, on the reverse strand, counting down.
GTTATAGTTATATACATACATATATTCATACTACATACGTACACACACAACTACGCGACATGTTATCGATATGCTTCAAACCACTATTCCCATTTTATCTTTCTATTGAAATCCTCAGTTTTCGGTAGAGATTAATTAGAGTTTCGTTGTATTACAATGTAAATTGTAAGCGACAAGGAAGAAATTGCATTATTGCATGTACGATGCATTATTACGTATGAACTAGTTTTTGTATATATGTATGTGTTAATTAAGGTTGTATTATGTTTTGTATAAAATCGCTTTTAAAATCTGTTTTTGTATCATCTCTGCATCCATATATCGTGTGCTTCACATTATTAAATCACGTGACCATATATTTTAGTATTACAAGTAACATTATTTTCTATTTTGCCCGGCGTCCACCTTTGTCCGATAATACTCTTTTTTATGGTCCACTTTCACTATAAGAATCCGGGGTCATTCGTGACCGTCGGCTCGTGACCGCCGGGCGGTCACGAGAATCCGTGACCGCTCGGCGGTCGCGGATGCCACCGTGACCGCCGAGCGGTCACGGTAAACAACGCCCGTGACCGCCCAGCGGTCACGGGAAGCCATAGGCGGGAAACTTCCCGCCTATGGCCCGCCTAGTGCGTCCGCGACCGCTGGGCGGTCGCGGATGAGTGGCATCCGCGACCGCCCAGCGGTCGCGGATGGGAGGGGGGTTTTCTATATAAACCCCCCTCCTCCTCTCTCATTCCTTACATTTGTAAGTCCCCTCCTCTCTCTCTCTCTTAAATATTTATCTTTTTAGTTTTTTAATTATGTTTTATATTTAATGTTTTAATAATAGTTTTAATTGTTTAATTATAAGTTTAGTTTTATTAATGTCAAACTTAGAAATAATGCCTTTTGGAAATCTTTATAATTTAGGAATAGTGCCTTTAGGTGGTTTTTATAACTTAAAAATAGTGCCTTTAGGTAGTTTTATAGCTTAAAAATAGTGCCTTTAGGGGAATCTTTATAACTTATGGATAATTCTTTTAGAAAATATTTATAACTTAGAAGTAATGCAATTAGGTGATCTTTATAACTTAGAAATAATGTTTTTAGAGAATATTTATATATTAGAACAAATAATCTTAGGGGTTCTTTATAACTTAGTACAAATGATCTTTAGGGAACTTTATAACTTAGAAATGATGCCTTTAGAGAATCTTTATTTAATATTAAATTTTTAATTTAGGTGATTTAATGTATTATTATCCGTCGCGGTAATTTAATGTTAAACTATTAGTTTAAATGCATGTCAAATTATTGGTTAATGTTCTTTTTGTAGAAATAACGCCTTTAGGGAACTTTATAACTTAGAAATTATGCCTTTAGAGAATCTTTATATATTAGAACAAATCATCTTTAGGGGTTCTTTATAACTTAGTACAAATGATCTTTAGGGAACTTTATAACTTAGTAACGACTGAATTTTAGGGAATCTCTCTAAATCATCTAACTTAGATAATTTCTCGTATTTTTCTAGCATATATTCGATATGGCAGGCAGTCGTCGTCGTCGGGTTGGCAGTGGTCAACAACGTTCAAGTGTTTCTGATGATCCGGAGTTCCTGATGTTCCCGATATTCTTGATGTTCCTGATGTTCCCCCTACTACTAGTGGGCGAGGTAGTCTTGGACCTCGTATAGTTATCACACATGGCGGTCGTAGTCGCGATGCCGCAACCCCCAACGCGTCTACAGCGTTGACGCCTTTACTACATCGCCGACTTTCTTTTGATGCCACTGCCGTGCTCGATGCCGCACCCACTGCATCAGGATCTAGGGCTAGAGCACCATCGTCCGCTGGTTCCACCGGAGCTGGCCCGAGCGAGAGGCCGAGTGATACTCCAGCATCGGGAGTATTCAATGTCACGCAGCAGCGTCCACCTATAGGCACCTCTAAAGGTGCACAACAACCCAATGACCAGACTCAAAGGCAGATCATTAAATTGTGTCCTCGTGGTCTGTTTATGAACCCCGCTAGCAACGAGGTTGCGACTACGATCACGGAGTTGATCAGGTCATTCATGAAGGAGTTCTGGCCTTTCTACTTGTCGATGCCCAAATCTGTGTGAGGCCAAATGTTTGTTAAATTTACGGTGAGGAATTATTTCACAACTATATCATATTATTTAATTTAATATATTCATAAATCAAATTTTATTAATTGGCAGAAAATATATGGTATTCGTGAGAGAGAAAAACACGCAGTACAACGGGCCTACGAAACGAAGGCGAAGTCGTGTTATAAGAATTTGATCTACAACACGAAGAGACAATACTTTGAGAGGGTTGTGGATCCGAAATGGGCCGGGAAAGACAAAACTTGGATGCACGACGGGTTAGAGGCGGCGGCGATTAAGCATTGGGCCACCGAGGATCATCAAGAGGTGTCGCATAAGTCTAAGAAAAACAGGAGAGGAGGCGAGGAGCCAAAGGAGGGGGTGAAGGCACCTCCCACTTTTTGGGGTGGATCCCTCGACCTAGAGGAGCTCAGACGTCGGCTGGTATGACTTATGACAATTAACAATATGGGTGTAATTAAGTAATCTTAATATATGTGTAAGCCAAGTTTAACGTACTCTTTCTTGAAATGTGTAGGCTGAGGAGGACCCTATACGAACAGACCCTATTCGATATGATGAGGCCTACAGACGTGGTCACACGCAGCGGGTGAAGGGGACGGGCGGTGACACAGGAGTTCCAGCTCGGTGGACTTGGGTAGATGCTGCGTCGAAGGCAATTTATGTAAGTTATTTCAACCTCATACTCCTTTTTATCTTCCTCAACTAGCTTTAAATTACTTATTCTAATATCAGTACTGATTCTTTCAAATGTTAATGCAGAAAAAGTACATGGAACTATTGAGGAAAAGATATCCCCGCCCAGCTAAGCTCCCGGTGTTCGATCCCGACTGTTGGACCGATGCATTTGGTCCTGTGAAGAAGGGGAAGGCGAAGGGCTTACCGAGGGATGCACGCCCGGAGGCGTTCAACATTAAATACAGGAAACAAGAAGATTATTCACAGGCCTGCATCGACGAATTACAAACGCAGAATGATCGCAATATCTATCGCAGTGATCAAAGGATGACTGATATGAAAGCCACTATGGAGCTATGGAGATGCTTGCTTAAAGAGAAGGTGGACGTGGACCTTCCACCGATAACAGATTCTATATTCATGGGGAAAGCACGTAGGAACGAAGCACCGGTTCGTATGCCGCATCGTAGGCCATATCCATTTGCTCCCAGTTCTTCCGATAGGCCTGCGTATATCGAGGAGTACTCTGATGGCGATGATGATGACGATGGCGATGGTATTATGGCGTCGTTGCTAGCGGACGATTATGTAGAACTGAGTGTTGAGGATGGTGTTGGGAGTGGTGAGGATGATGGGGAGGATGATGGTGAGTATGATGGGTTGGATGATAGTTCGGATGATTAGTAGTATTTTTCTTATTGTAATATTGGACTGTTAAATTTTCTTTATTGTAATATTGCACTGTTAAATTTTCCTTATTGTAATGTTGGACTGTTAAATTTTCCTTATTGTAATGTTGGACTTATGAAAATTTTCATTATTGTAATGTTGGACTGTTAAATTTTCATTATTGTAATGTCTTTTACAACACTACCAAATCGTTACAAATAAAGTGCGTCACAAAGTAGTGTTTTAAATTATTACAAAACACTTGAACTAATCAGTATCGCTATTTAGCTCCATGTTTTCACTTTCTTCGTCTTCCTCTTCAGCTTCTTTTTCTCCTCCATCTTGTACATCTTCGACGATCTCAAACTCATCTTCCCGCCCCAATTGTATATCCATATCAAACGCGTTAAAGTCTACGAACATATTAATTCCTACAGATGCGTTCTCTTGGAACACTTCCGCTGGCATCCCTATTTCTGTTTATGTTTCACTCGAATCACTTAGTGACGACATGTCGATCACGTGCCTAGCCGGTATAGTAGATACAGCCATCCATCCATTTTGACCTGGTCGACCATTCGTAAGTTGTGGATACGGGGCGTAGTACGACTGAAGGGCCTGATTGGCAAAAATAAAAGGCTCGTTGGTTGTGAGAGACCATCGTGGATTAATATCAACCAGTTTGTACGTCTCGTGAACACGAGTCCCTCGAGCTCTAATATCATACCACCTACACTTGAATAATACAATGTATATCGGTCTTCTATGCCCCCAATATTCCACCTCTATGATTTCGTTCAATGTCCCGTAGAAGTTGGTGGCGTGGGATCCTCCCATGTCCCCCTCCACATAAACCCCACTACAATCACTCTTCTTAGGGCCCAAACGCATATCTATGTGAAATCGGAACCCATTCACAAGGTACCCTTCATAGTACAACACTGAGTTGAGAGGACCTGCAAGGAACGGCTTAACACGATCGTCTGTCATGTACTTGCCACTCGAGTAGGTCTGCTTGAACCATGCCACGTACTCGCAGTTTCTCTTCTTTTGTACCTCCATGGGAGTAAGTCCATTACACTCCTCCTCAATAAACAACCTGTGAGTTACACACAAAATAAGTTAGAAATACGTGATACATACAAGTTATCCTTAATAAAGAGTGTTTGCACGTAAAATAAAGAATATTGACTTACTCGACCCATCCATCCAGCTCTTCACAATTAAGAAGCGTGTACAGTTCAATTTGCTCCAACTCTTCAGACGACAACCGCCTCTTCTTGTTTAGTGGCCCAAGGGCCTTCCCTTTCTTTCGAAATAACATCAGCTCATCATCCCACTCTGAACTCTCAAAAGTCTCGTTCATATTGAGACGGTTATATATAGTACTCGCGGAGATACCTAGATATTATGCACACATATTGGATAGCTCTGAAATGAGGTAGGAATTCGCTATGCATCCTTCTACCCTTGCTTTGTTCATCACTGACTTTTTAAAATCAAACATACGCCTGGGAATACCGAAAATTCAATAACATATAGAATAACAGTAGCGAATTAAACTCATTAAACATTGTGTACCTCTCGAATGGATACATCCATCTGTAGTGAACCGGGCCGCCTACTTTAGCCTCTATGGTAGGTGTGTGGCCAAATGCTCCATAGAATTGAAGAAGGAAGGAGGGAATATCCTCTCAAGCTTGCACATCGTGACTATAATGGATTCCTCAAGACTTCTCATATCGGTGGCCGAAACCTCTGAAGCACAAATTGCCCGGAAGAATAAACTAATCTCCACCAATGTTTCCCAAATGTTGGTGGGCAGTAAGTCGCGAAAAGAAATGGGAATCAATCTCTGCATGAAGACGTGACAATCATGACTCTTCATACCAAAGAGCCTATGTTGTTCCTTTTGTACGCATCGTCCCAAATTTGACGCGTATCCGTCCGGAAATTTCAGATCGCCCAATCATTTCAAGACCTTGACCTTTTCATCCCGCTTGAGACAATAGGTTGCACTTGGCTTCACATATGCGCCTCCTCGTGATTGTTCTAAAAATAGCTCTTCACGGATAGTCCAAATCTTCAAATCATGTCTAGACTTGATGTTGTCCTTAGTCTTAGAGTCATCCAATACTGTGTTGATGATGTTATCGAAAAAGTTCTTCTCACAATGCATGACATCTAAATTGTGACGAATCAAGTTTGTGGACCAATAGGGAAGTTCCCAAAATATGCTCTTCCTCAGCCAATTATGATCCGTATGAAAACCCGGTAGATTGTTCACTTTGGCCCCAAAACCAACATCCCCAAGTCCCTCCACAATTTCCCTCATTTCGTCGCCCATTTTCCTGCAAATAGGTTCTTCTAGTGACTTTTCCCCTTTTTTGAATGAATTCTTGTCATGCCGCCACCTATGATTTTCGGGCAAAAAACGACGATGGCAATCGAACCAACACGGTTTACCACCATTCTTCAACGTAAATGAATTTGTATCTCCCATGCAATAAGGGCACGCTAACTTCCCGTGCGTACTCCACTGAGACAACATTCCATACGCTGGAAAATCGCTAATCGTCCACATCAGGGCCGCTCGTAATTGAAAGTTTTCCTTCCTTGAGCTATCAAACGTCTCCAAACCAGTGCTCCATAAAGCATTAAGCTCGTTAATTAGTGGTCTAAGATAAACATCCAAGTTCTTCCCGGGACTATCTGGACCGGAAATGATAAGGCTAAAAAATATGAACCCCTGCCTCATGCAAATATCGGGGGGGGGGGGGGGGAGGTTATATGGGGTTACCATCACTGGCCAACAAGAGTAATTTTTCCCAGATGAGCCATACGGTGTGAATCCATCCGTACATAAGCCGAGTCGTACGTTCCTAGGCTCAACTGCAAAATCCGGATGTGTCCGATCAAAGTGTCGCCATGCCTCACTGGAAGCCGGGTGAATCATTCGATCCGTAGCCTCTCGACACTTCAAATGCCAAGTCATATGCTTTGCAGTACCTACGGTATAATACATCCTCTGAAGACGAGGACCTAGGGGGAAATATCACAAAATGCTTCTTTGCGACCTTTGACTTCCTACATTCCTCGTATCTATCAACCCCGCATATCGGGCATTTTAGGAAGTCCTTGCTCGCCGCAAACCCGTAAAATAGAAAACACTGATTTGTGCAAACATCGATCTTCTCGTACCCTAACCCCAAGGTTCGCTCCATCTTATGCATCCCTTTCGTGTCTTTAGGTAACAACTTCTCAATCTCAGGGTCGAACCCATCTTTAGACATCTTTAAAAAATGGTCAGAAACGATGTTACTCGCCTTGTGAATAGTTTTGTAATTCACCCACTCTTCTTAGGGTGCATCTTCACCTGACCTAGACGCATCAATTCGTAGAAATCTCTCGCATCGGGATTCAGATCCTCGTTACGCACAGCGTCCTCATCAAATCGGCCTCCATATGCATCCACGACCATCTGTCTAAACGAATCGTCAGCACGAATAGGGCTGTCGGGAATATTGGCGTGTGATGGGCCGAGAGGTTCGTCTATAAACGTCATAGAAGTGGTGGTAAACTGCTCTCCATGCAAAACCCACTCAAAATATACAGGCGTAAATCCCGACTTATGAAGATGATCACGGACTAGGTATCGATCAAAAAACTTTGAATTGTTACATTTTTTGCACGGGCACCTAATACGCCCCCTTAGATCTAAATAGCCATCTTGTCGCGAAGCAAATTCTATGAATGTGCGAACCCCAACCACAAAACTATCTCGCAAATAACCACTGCTCTCGAATCTATCGTACATCCAATTTCTATCTACTTGATAGTCCATTATTTATCTAAGATGTAAATTTTAAAGGAAATAATTAATTACAATTAATACTACAAACAATTAAAAAATTAACAATTTAATTAAAACGTAACAATTATCATGCACGATAAGGTTGTAGAGTGATAAATTGATCAACTTACTTCTTGAAGCGTAAAAAAACGATCTTCAAGAATCTTGTGTCCTCTACGAGTACCCTCGATGTGTTTACGCCAATATCTATCAAGAAATGAATAAACAAGTTAACATATCATACCAATATTTAGTATTTAAAAATATAGTTGACCATCTAAATGAAAAAAACGAGAATACCTTAAGAAATGGTGAAGATTGTTATGAATTAGGAAAGTAAGGGAAAGGGTATTTATAAATGAAAATCTGGCAGTTCGTGACCGCCTAGCGGTCGCGAATGCCAACTTCCCGTTGTCATTCGTGACCGTCGGGCGGTCGCGAAAGCCAACTAGCCGTTGGCATTCGTGACCGCCGGGCGGTCACGAAGCAAACTAGCCGTTGGCATTCGTGACCGCTGGGCGGTCACGAAAGAGGGGTCATTCGTGACCGCCCGGCGGTCGCGAATGACATTCATAAAAGAAAATTTGATTTTATGGATTCATATTGATGTGTTTATGATTTTTAACAATAAGTCTCATTACTACATGTGAATTGAAGTAATAAATTAGTACAACATTAGTAATTAACATATTAAAATAGCGAATTACATGTGATTAGGAGAGTTATGAACGAATAACCTATTTTATGTTCTACAACTAATCATCATATACACTAAGTTGTTTTAGATGTAATGTGTAATTTTTTGATAAAATCTCTTTTAATTAACTTATTAGTAACTATTTTATCAATTTAACAAACATCGCACCTTAATTAAACAAACGAAAATCAAAACTTTCGAATGAGACTTATTCGTGACCGCTAGGCGGTCACGAATAAGAGTCTTTCGTGACCGTTGGGCGGTCACGAAAGAGGGGTCATTCGTGACCGCCCGGCGGTCACGAATAATATTCATAAAAAAAAATTTGATTTTATGGATTCATCTTGATGTGTTTATGATTTTTAACAATAAGTCTCATTACTACATGTGAATTGAAGTAATAAATTAGTACAACATTAGTAATTAACATATTAAAATAGCGAATTAGATGTGATTAGGCGAGTTATGAACGAATAACCTATTTTATGTTCTACAACTAATTCATCACATACACCAAGTTGTTTTAGATGTAATGTGTCATTTTGTGATAAAATCTATTTTAATTTACTTAGTAGTAACTATTTTATCAATTTAACAAACATCGAACCTTAATTAAACAAACGAAAATCAAAATTATCGAATGAGACTCTTTCGTGACCGCTGGGCGGTCACGAAAGAGGGTCATTCGTGACCGCCCAGCGGTCACGAAGTAGGTTCGTGACCGCTGGGCGGTCACGAAAGAGGGGTCATTCGTGACCGCCCGACGGTCACGAATAACATTCATGGTGAAAATTTTGGATTTTCAAAAAATTTGAATTTCCCCCCAATTCCAAGGTCTTTCGCGACCGCCTGGTGGTCACGAAAGACCCCTCGTGACCGCCAAGCGGTCGCGAAAGACCTTGGAATTGGGGGGAAATTCAAATTTTTTGAAAATTCAAAATTTTCACCAAAATTATATATATACCCACCATTCCACCCATTGATTTTCATTACACTCAAATTAACTTCTCTAAAAAACCCAACACTTTCTCCTCCTTTCCTCATTTCCCAATCCAAAACATAAACACCAACAATTTTTCTTCTCCTCTTTTCTTATATCTTCAAAAAACAAAACACCAACAATTTTTCTTCTCCTCTTTCTTTATATCTCCAAAAAACAAAACACCAATTCTCTTATTTTCTTCTTTTCTTTACTTATAAGTTATAACACAAATCATTCTCTTAAATGATGTTTATATAAAAAAAATCGTCCAACCATACATTATATTCGCAAAAAACAAATATTTATTCCGGTAATTTACCGGAATATTTTTTTTATTTCGTTAAATGTCATTCGTGACCGTCGGGCGGTCACGGATGACTTGAATATTATCTGTGACCGCCCAGCGGTCACGGATGGTTTAAATATTATCCGTGACCGCTTGGCGGTCACGGATGACCCCCGGGGTTTCCCGCGACCGCCGAGCCGTCGCGGATGACCCCGTGGTCATCCGTGACCGCCAGGCAGTCGCGGTGTTGCCCGCGACCGCCGAGCCGTTGCGGATGACCCCGGGGTCATCCGTGACCGCCAGGCGGTCGCGGTGTTGCCCGCGACCGCCGAGCCGTCGCGGATGACCCCGGGGTCATCCGCGACTGCTCGGCGGTCGTGGATGACTGCCGTGACCGCTGGGCGGTCGCGGATGACTGCCGTGACCGCTTAGCGGTCACGGATGACCTCCACGACCGAGGTCATCGGCGACCGCTGGGCGGTCGCGGATGACCATCATCGACCGGAAATGGGTCATTCGCGACTATACGTAACGTTAGAAGAATCAAATTAAATATATATGAGTACACAAATATAATCACCCAAACGTGAAAGTACATGAGTACACAAGGACTCAACAAATTGGTCAACTAAAGCTAGTACGTGTGTCATATCCAGACTATAAATTGAAAAGGGTTTTCGGCCGAACATGAAATGATAAATTTTGTCCTCCTATAACTGAAGAATTTGGAACACCACTTAACTGAAAATATCTGAATTTTACTACTGATTAATAACTCAATTTATCGGTCCTGATTATAATTAGTCCTTGGAAATTGAAGGCAGCGGGCTTTTTATAATTTCTGCCCGTTAATTTCTACAAACTTCACATTTTGCCCTTTTTTGGACCGGGCTTTATTTTTGCCCGGTAATTGTTTAAATTTTTTTAAAAAATGCCCGACGGGCTTGGTCGAAGCCCAGAGTTGAGCCCGTCGGGCATTTTTTAAAAAAAAAAAACAATTAACGGGCAAAAATTATAAGTTGGTGGAAATTAACGGGCAGAAATTATAAAAAGAGAAAATGTTGATGGCTTTACCCCGCACTTTGTCTAATTGCTTAGAATTAATTACCTATATCGGTCATGGAGTTAGATAAAATCAATGAAGAATATATATGTGTGGCTAATTCTATGTTAAACGCCTCTCGATTGTTTTCTTCCTTAATTAAGAGGACTTTTTTACTTGCTTACTGATTTACCCTTGTCAACATCAAAACCTCCTCTACGCTGTCGCCGCCACCACCACCTCCCCTCCCCTGTTTGATTGACCCATTTCATCAAACACCTCAACTGCAAAACCGAAAAAGAGAATTTCAAAGAGAAATGGCACTAGCCGAAGCAAAGGCTTCTTGGCAGAGAACGGCCAACCGATGCTTGGTCTAAGAAGACGCCAAAAGAGCTTCGAACACGAGCTCCGTCCCTTTTAACCGAATCCCTTCGTATACTAATTTATCACCAAATTCAAAGTGGTGGCTACAAATGCCATCAAATTACGTCTGTCAACAACAAGTTTTCATCGACAAACAATTAAATTCCTCTGATGGTGATATGGAAAACTGCCAAATGAACGAAAGCTCACCGGATTTGGAGTCTTTGGTTCATGATCCGAGTGAAAATTATGCAACTTGCAACAAAAAGAGAGTATAATAATAGTCGGAATTGCCAAGAATATCTCCAAACACCACCCTCATTTCCCCTAAGGGCTTTTTATATTTTCTGCCCGTTAATTTTCACCAACTTATATTTTTCGCCCGGTAATTGTTTTGTATTTTTAAAAATGCCCGACGGGCTCAACTCTGGGCTTCGACCAAGCCCGTCGGGCATTTTAAAAAAATAAAAACAATTACCGGGCAAAAATAAAGCCCGGTCCAAAAAAGGGCAAAAGGTGAAGTTGATGGAAATTATCGGGCAGAAATTATAAAATGCCCTTATTAAAAATATTGTAGCTTATGTTCTTTTTACCTTTTGTCTTGTAACTCTTTGGGTCGTCATTTAGCTCTGTAATTTTTAAAAAATCGACTAAATGCCCTGACATGCTTTTTGCACCCATGACATCCACGTTATAAAAACACCGTCATGTGGATCTTAAAAATGCCCTGTAACTTATGCTCTTTTTACTTTTTGCCATGTAGCTCTTTGGGCAGTCATTTTGTCCTATAACTTTCAAAAAATCGATTTATATAATGCAATGTAATATCACTTTAAACAAAAAAACTACTTCAAATTAAAAGTAATATTACTTTAAACAACAACAATACTAAAAAAATTATTTATTTCTTCTTAATTAAAAAATAAAATTAATTTTATTATATATTATCTAATCACAAAAAACTTAACTATATAGTTTCACTTTAATTAAAAATTTTATCTTAAAATATTTAATAAACTTATATTTAATATTAAATATTAAGCACGATATATTAAAATGATATAGATTTCTTTTTTCAATTCATCAATATAATTAACTTTATTTATCAAAATTATAAAAACTTATTATATAATTCTAATTTAAATAACTTGTTTTCTCAATAACTAATAAACCAAAAACAAACAGGAAAAAAGAAAATACTACAAGAAAATTGCCTCATATGCGGTTGCAGATAATCAAAATGCGGTTGCAGAAGGCTTTCTGCAACCGCATTGCGGTTCCAATTACGTGGTCCCAATTGAGCTCAGTCGCTTGTCATCAGAGACCGCGATGCGGTCCCAGAAGAGGGCAATTGCGACTCAATTATTCTGGGACCGCAACGCGGTTGCAGATATAAATAAGAACCACAACGCGGTCCCAATAATCCATCGAGTGTCTGGAACCGCAATGCGGTCCTAGATATCTGAAGAACATCTGAGACCGCGTCACAGTTCCAGAATGTTGAAAACAAACTGCAACCGCATTGCGGTCTCTGATGCTGGAAAGGCCTATTGAAATGGCGACGCAGTTGCAGTTATTATTCAAACTCTGGAATCGCGGCGCGGTCCCAGATAGTATGAATATTAACTGCAACCGCATCGCGGTTGCAGATACTCTGTGAACGAAAAAAAAGAAAATATTCCAGTAAATTACTGGAATATTGTTGATTTTTTGGTAGGAATTAGATAAATAACTATATAAAAGAATATAAAAGAATAAATAAATTACATATGAATAATGCCAACAAAACAATATAAAAGAACAAATAAATTAAATAATGAAATGAAAGATTAATATATAAAGAAATGTAATAAAGACGAACAAAAAAAACTAATGAAAGATAAAAAAAATGAATTGGAAAAAATAAGAAGAGAAATTAAGAAGAAGAGATAAGACTCTTTGATTTGGAAAAGAAATAATAGTAGTGTTTGGTGTTTGTTTGTTTTTTTTTTAGAAAACAAAGAATAGAAAAGTATTTTTTGTTGATGTTTTGGTGAAGGAAGAGTTGTGTTGGTGATAGTTTTGAAAAAATTAAAGGATAGTGGTGGGTATATATAGAAAATGGGGTGAAATTTTTTTATTTTCGCAAAAATTTGAATTTCCCCCCATTGCCAGCCTGATTTTTTGAATTTTTTGAGGTGATTGCAACCGCGGCGCGATCTCTAAAAGTTTGATAATTACAAATACAGGTTATTTGAGACCGCGTCGTGGTCCCAAATACTATGAATATTATTACGGACCGCAACGCGGTCCCTAATACTATGAATATTATTTGGGACCACGTCGCGGTTGCAATAGAGATTATTTGAGACCGCGTTGCGGTCTCAAATAACATTCATACTTCAAAATCGTTATTTTATGGGTCTATCTTATTGCGTTTGTGATTTTTAGCAATATACATCAATAATACATGTGAAATGAACTAATAAATGGTTACAAAACAAGTAATTGAGCAATGTAAGAGTAGATTGGAAGTGAAATGATCGTTCGAGTCATTAGGGTTGAACTTGTTGTATGTTATATATATCAACTACTCTCATCATACACACCTTGTTGCTTTGTTATTATGATTTGCTTCACAAATTAGAGTATAAATGTCATTAATAGATTTAATTAATATATCATCTTACACATTACGTTAATCTAGGCATGATATATATATATATTGATCATTTTTGTTCGAACTCGAGAGAATCTTCTTACGGGCTTGACTGGCATATAAAATGCCCTTATTTGCAACGTAACAATGAAATTATGGTTGTTTTTACTACTATTATTAGGGTAGTTATCAACTGAACTATTAACGTGGCACCTCAAATCATCGAACATCACTTTGAAGTATGAATATTATTAGTAACCACAATGCGGTTACAAATTCTAGTTTTTGCAACCGCGCTGCGGTTGCCAGTAGTAACGGTAGGAATTCTGCAACCGCATCGCGGTTCTAGAAACTAACGGCTACTTATTTCTGCAACCGCCTTGCGGTTGCTAATTGTAACGTCTACTTCTTTCTGCAACCGTATTGCGGTTGTAAAAACAATTGGCCATTGGTTTCTGGGACTGCGTTGCGGTTGCAAAAAGGTAATTTTTGCCTATATAAAGGCCTTTCCCTCCTCTTCAAACATTCATTCCAATCTTCACTATTTCTTAAGGTATTCACGTTATTTCCCTTAACTATCTCAAATTCTTATTTTCAATAATATAATTTGTTATTAAATTTTAAATTATGTTTATTTGTTTGTTGATAGATAAATGGCACACACACCGAGTGTAATCGTGGTATAAGCAACATTCTTGAAGATTGCTTTTCACGCTTCAAGAAGTAAGTTGTTTATTTTATCGTTTTTTAACTCGATCGTGCATGATAGAAATTGATAGAGTTTAAATTGTAATTATTTGTTTTATATTTTACGACTTAGATCGATAAATAATGGATTATGAAGTGGATAGAGCTTGGATGTATGATAGATACGATAGTGACGGTTATTTGTGAGAGGATTTTGTGTGCGGGGTTCGAACTTTCATTGATTATGTTATGACTCAAGTCACATACCTAGATCTACAATCACAAATTAGGTGTCCTTGCATGAAATGCAATAATATAAAATTTCAAAGTAAATACGTTGTACGTGATCATCTACATAAGTCGGGATTTACGCTTGGATATTTAGAATGGGTATTTCACGGGGAAACGGCAAAAGAGAATATACCGTCATATTTGCCCGAGACCTCCACCTCATCAAACACCATTATTCCCGACATGGCAGAATTTGTTGATGTGCCGTTTACAGACATGATCATAGATGCATGTGGAGGTCGTTATTTTGAGGACGAGGCCCCTAACCCGGATCCCAATCCGGAAGCGAAGGCTTTCTACAAATTGATGCACCTAGGAAAGGTGAAGTTACATCCAAATACAAATATAAGTATCCTTCAGTGGATCGCAGACTGGTTGGAGGACAAGGCACACCACAAGGCAAGTAATGTTTATTCCGATAAGGCTTTTAACAAGGCAAAGCTAGGTTTCATGCCAGAGAATGTGAAGTTGTTACCAAAGGACACGAAAGGGATGCGTACGATGTTGGAAACAGAGTTAAGGTATGTTAAGTACAATTGTTGTCCAAACAATGTTTTTTGTATTATAGTGAGGGTAAGGACTACGACAAGTGCCCGATTTGCCTTATACCTAGATATATTCCTGGTTTTAAAGCGAAGGTCGGGAAGAAGAAATTGTGGTATTTCCCTATTATTCCTCGTCTTCAGAGGTTGTTTTATACCATAGGAACTGTAAGGCATATGACATGGCATTTGATATGTGAAGGAGTTATGATCGAATGATTCACCCAGCGACAGCGGAGGCATGGCAACACTTTGACCGTACGCACCCAGATTTTGCAGCGAAGCCCCGTAACGTAAGACTTGGTTTGTGCACGGACAGATTTTCTCCGTATGGAGCATCTGGCAAGAATTACTCATGTTGGCCAGTGTTTGTCACACCGTATAACCTTCGTCCGGATATGTGTATGAGGAACGAGTTCATATTTTTAAGCCTAATAATCTCTGGGCCTTATAGTCCTACAAAGAACTTGGATGTTTTTTTGAGATCACTTATTGACGATCTTAAGTTAATATGGAGCACTAGGGTCGAGACATACGACATTTCTAGAAGGCAAAACTTTCAGTTACGAGCAGCCCTTATGTGGACGATTAGCGATTTCCCGGCGTATGGGATGTTGTCGGGGTGGAGTACGCACGGAAAGTTATCGTGTCCTTATTGTATAGGTGACACGAAATCCTTTGCTTTGGCAAATGGGGTAAACTGACTTTTTTTATTGCCATCGCCGGTTCTTGCTCAGAAGGCACCCTTGGAGAGACGACGTTATTAGTTTTTAGAAAATATAAAAAATCACATGAAGCACCGATTCCTAGTAAGACAGGTGACCAAATGCGGGTAATTGTGAATGGGCCAGGGCGCGTGGGATTTGGTACACAATTCAAGCCCCTACCAAACTTTGGTACCAAACATAATTGGGTGCGGAAGAGCATATTCTGGGAACTACCATACTGGTCCACGAACTTGGTTCGTCACACTCTAGACGTCATGCACTGCCAGAAGAACTTTTTGGATAACATCATCAACACGGCGTTGGATGACTCTAAGATGAAGGACAACATCAAGTCCAGAAAAGATTTGAGGCTCTACACCAATCGAAGTGAGCTCTTTTTACAACCAGGCCCCCGAGGTGGGGAGTCGATAAAGCCTTTGGCACTCTATTGTTTGACAAGAGAGCAAAAGAAAATGGTGTTAAAATGGTTGGATCAGCTGGGTTTTCTGGATGGATACGCCTCGAGCCTAGGACGATGTGTACAGATGCAGCAACAAAGGTTGTTTGGTATGAAGATTCACGATTGTCACGTGTTCATGCAGAGATTGATTTCGATTGCTTTTCGTGAGTTCCTAACATCAGACATTTGAGATACGCTGGTGGAGACCAGTTTGTTCTTCAAGGACATTTGGGCTTCAGAGGTTTCGGCCGAAGATATGAGGGGACTGGAGAAATCTATCGTTCTCACAATGTGAAAACTTGAAAGGATATTCCTTCCTTCCTTTTTTGACTCTATGGAGCATTTGGCTATACACTTACCTTACGAGGCTAGAGTTTGTGGTCGGTTCACTACAGGTGGATGTATCCATTCGAGAGGCAATTAAACGTTTAATTTAGTTAATATTCCTATAAACATCATTGCCTTATTGTACTTATTATTACTGTTTTTTTGTACAGGCGCATGTTTTATTTTAAGGGTGTTGTGCTGAACAAAGTGAGGCCCGAAGGATGCATAGCCAATTCATACCTAATGGTGGAGCTGTCAAATTTGTGTTCCCAATATCTTGATAAAGGCTCTGGTTCTACTCATAAAGACTAAACAGGAATGAGACTTTAGAGAGTTCAGAATAGGATGATGATCTCTTGGTATTTCGGAAGAGGGGGCGACTGATTGGTTCGTTGAACAACAAGAAGCCATTAACGTCGGAAGAAAATGAGTAGATTGAGTTGTACACACTTCTTAATTGTGAAGAGTTGGACGGATGGCTCGAGTGAGTGAACTTTTATTTTTCTTAACCTAATGTTACGTCTTGTATTATGTTAGTGTACTAAATTGTTTGATTTGTGACTCGCGGGTTGTTTATTGAAGATAAGTGCATTGGATTGAATCCAATGGAGGTGCAAACGAAGAGGAACATAGAGTATGTGGCATGGGTCAAGCAGACGTATTCCAGTGGAAAGTACATGTCGCACGATCGTGTAGTACCGTTAATTTATGGCCCCCTCAACACGGCGTTAACGTATGAAGGCTACATTATTAACGGGTTTCGATTCCATGTTGATACGAAATTGGGCCCTAAGAAGAGTGATTGTAGTGGGGTGTACGTGAAGGGTATCATGGGAGACACCTGTTCCACCAACTTCTATGGGACTTTGAAAGAGTCTTAGAAGTGGAATATTGGGGAGGAAGAACTGGAAAACCACTGTACATTGTATTTTCCAAGTGTAAGTGGTATGATATCACAAGACGTGGCACGGAGGTCCACGAGACGTTCAACCTCGTTGATATCAACCCGCTTCGATCACTTTCAACCAACGAGCCATTTATTTATGCGAATCAAGCCCTACAATCTTACTATGCGCCTTATCCGAATATGTCGAATGGAAGGCCTGGGAAGAGGGGATGGCCATCGGTATCTCATATTCCCGCTAGGCACATCATTGATATGTCATCCGTTAGTGGTTCTAGTCAAACTGAAGCGGCGGTGCCGGAGGAACCAAAATCCTTCAGTAGAACGACTCTTTGGGGCTCAATATATTTGTAGACTTTGCACCGTTTAATATGGATGTTCAATTGGGCGTTGGTGAGTTTGAGGTCGTCAATACGCTCGATGCGAACGAGGAAGAGGGTAGAGAAGAAGAAATTGAAGACATGGGACTGATGGTTCCAGATGAGGATATTTATTATTATTCATCGGATGAAGATTAGATTTGTATTACGATGTATTGATATTTTAGAGTTTATTGTTCCAATTATATTTTGCTTCTAGTTTTTTGACATTATAGTTTTTTTTTTGTATGTTAATATTGATCGATGAGTTTTGCAGGGTTTGTTTTACAAAAATTTTGCACCTAATTTTTTTGTTTGTTAAAAGTGATCGATGAGTTTTCCTTCTTTTTTTACAGAATTTTGTACCTAATTTTGCACCCATTAATAAGACATACAATAACAACAAGATAAATAATTGGTAAAAATTGTCATCTCATAGAACCAAATCATTTGCAGTCAGTCACAACAAAACTAATCACAAACTGATCACAAAAAACAACAAAACTTGGTTCCAACAATGACAACTGGCTATAAAACTTGGTTCCAACAATGACAACCCAATTTTAACTTTAGAAAATTGGAACCGCGTCGCGATCCCAATTGAGTCACTGAAGACAATTAGAACCGCGATGCAGTCCCAATTGGTCCAGAGGATCAATTGAGACCGCATTGCGGT
Organism: Linaria vulgaris; assembly: GCA_948329865.1. Lineage (NCBI taxonomy): Eukaryota > Viridiplantae > Streptophyta > Magnoliopsida > Lamiales > Plantaginaceae > Linaria > Linaria vulgaris. The sequence continues at coordinate 18,283,777 of OX415254.1, read as the reverse complement.
TCCAATTGGGTAGCAATCGCGATGCAGTTACTTTGCGGTCTCAGAAACTTGCAGTTGCTAATTTTTGGTCCCAATTGAGGCCCAATTCTTGTAGTGAAAAGAGTTTTTAATGATTTAGATAATACATGAAAAGAAATTGAATTAAAAAATATATACAAAATCTCTAGTATTTTTGTTGTTTAAAGTAATATTACTTCTAATTTTTAGTGTTTTTGTTGTTTAAACTTTAAAGTAATATTACAGGCCATTTTTAATCAAGTTTTTGAAAGTTATTAGGCAAGATAACGACTCAAAGAGTTAAGAGCATAAGTTACAAGGCATTTCTAACATCACGTGTGGTCTTGTTTTTATGACGTGGATGCCACAGGTGCAAAATGCCTGGTCAGAACGTTTTAGTCAATTTTTTGAAAGTTATAGGGCAAAATGACGACCCGAAGAGTTATAGGACAAAAAGTAAAAAGAACATAAAGTTATAGGATATTTTTAATAATCCTACCAGTGAAATGTCATGTAACTATGCTCTTGGAAGAAATTCCTTGTAAAAGAGCATAAGTGACATGGCATTTTTCAAACATAACTTGAGCATATATTTTCTTGGAAGCCATTTCTAAGTAACCTTTTTTCAAGAAAATACAAACTCTCATTTTGATTATAAATAATAAATAATTGTGAACATAAATAGTGAGAATGGAGCTTCTAAGTTCTTCCTGAAAGTGCAAGGTATTCTGGAATCAATGTTATGCGATGTTCGGACAACATTGAGGATAACATTGAAACCAGAGAACCTGCAGGCAATTTATGCTTTAAACTGTTTTATTTGAGTTTTGCCTTTATTCACTAATTGATCAAGTTCCACAGTTTTAGTTGTTTATGTTTATGTCCAGGAATGTATCTTAATCATAAGAAAGAGTTTTGGAAGATTCCTTACTTGAAGTTTCCATTATTCAAGTTGAGAAGAATAGTCAACTCAACACGGTTTTAGAAAAGGAAACAATTGGAGTTCCACTGCAACTAGGATTCTTTCCAGGATTACTCCGAATTGAAGAAGATGTTATTACCTTATTAGAACTCTAATAATGGGAACAATTATTCAAGAAAGAGGTCGAGTTCAAAAGGAAGTCCAATTCAACAAGAAAACAACAAGAGTTACCAAAATTGTGAACAACACACCTTGGAGTGCAAGTTTCAAGAAACCTATATATAGGTGTGAAGTTCATCAAGATGATTACAAGATAATAGTGTTAAATAATCCAAGAGATTAATCATTCGTTGTATTGTCTCCGTCTTGCTTTTGTGAAGTTTTTGTATTAGTTACTTTAAGTTCTTAGAAGTTAAGTAGTTCGTGCTTGTCTGCTTCGTTGAGTCCGGTCAACAAAACCGTTTTCGGTTATTTCGCCTAAAGCTAGGAAGGTTTTAATAATATTGAAAACTTCTTAACATTATATTTTCTTGCGTTCTTTATTTCTGTTGCATATTACTCTAATCAAGAAGATCATTGAAGAGTTAAGGCAACGCCAGCTTAACTCTCAAAGTTGTTGTGTCAATCCACGATCCGACAATTACAATTGGATTACACTGGTGGTTTGGAGGTGATACAACACAATGGGCAGTGTCAATCCTAATACCAACATGATTTCAATTTTGGATGGCTCCAATTATGCATACTAGAAGATCAGGATCTGGTCTCACATCAAAGCTATTGATACCCGAGCCTGGCAATTTGTGATCTATGGATACTCTCTTCCAACATTACCAAGAGATGGTGAAGGTGTTCTAGTGCCAAAACCAGAAGCAGAATGGACAGCAACAGAGGTAAGTCTCTATAACTCTAATGAAAAAGCTCTCCATGCTATTTTTAGTTGGGTTAATCATCACATGTTCAAGTAAATCCAAAATTGTACAAAAGCCAAACATGCTTGGATATACTTAAATTACATTGTGAAGGAGATTATGTTGTTAAAGATTCTAAACATAGACAATTGCTTCAGCAATTTGAAAAACTTGAGATGGGTGAAGATGAAAGTGTTGATAGTTATTTTGAGAAAATTCTTGATATTGCTAACCAATGTGAAAATCTAGGTTTTTCTATGACTAATCAAGAGATAGTTTATAAAGCAATGAGAACACTGTCATGTAAATTTGCTCTCAAAAAAGTTGCAATGAGTGAATCTAGGAACCTTGCTAATCTACAGTTTCAAGTCTTGGTGAATACTCTTAGAAAATTTGAGATGGAGCTTGCCTCACAACCTAGCAAACATAGGGTTGTTGCTTTAAGGGGATCAAGTCTTGATAATGAAAGTGATGAGGATTGTGAATTAATTTCTTCAAACTATGGTAAGATTACTAAGAAATTCAACAGGTTGAACTTTAAAGACAAATCTAAAGAAAAGAATCTTAGTAATAATGCCCTTGGTTACAAGAAATTACCTCTTAAGTTTGTCAAGTATGTCAAGTACATGGCATCAAAACCTACTCCTTAAGTTGATAAGTTAAAAGATGTTCAATGTTTTGAATGTAAAGGATATGGTCACATGGCGAATGAATGTGCTAACACTCTTAGAGAAAGAGAAAATTCTCATTGGGTTTGTGTAGATGATTTCTATGAAGATGACTTTAGTTCTGAAGAAGCTGAAGAACAATCAGAAGAGATTCACACTGCTGCGCTACACACTCAGATTGACTGGACACCAGAAGACTCCCAGAACTACCTCGGATCTCAATGTTACCCCAACATTCAGAATCCAACATCAGAATAGGAGACATTCTTTGCAGATTGAGATGAATATAATACTAATATTGAACCTAATCTTGAGTCTAACAATGATGAATCTAACTTTGATTGTTTTCATGGCTCAGTGGATCTAGATGAAGAATATTTCTTTGAAGGTGAAATGTTCAAAGAGGAAATCATTGAAGACCTGAAGTCTACCTACCACAAACTACTGCTTGAGAATCACAAACTCATCAAGAGCAACAAAAGCTTGAAGGAAGAGATTGGATGCATGAAGGAGATGTTGAAACTGTATGAGAAAGACCTTGACAAAACTGAGGATGAACCGAATGAGGTTAAGGGAAATTTTGATAAAGCTGAACAAACCATTGCCAAATGTAACTCATCTACTTCTAAGCTTGATGAAGTGTTGAGTGTAGGAAATCATGGTAAAAGTGGTTAGGGCTATGTTGAGAAACCTCTCTCTGAAGATGTTAATTCTGCCTATTTGAAAGATGGTTTATCAAGGAAAGTAATAGCTTGAGTTGTGAAATTCCTTCCAACACTGTGAAAAGGCCTACTTTTATCTGTCAATATTGTTTTCAACCTGGTCACATTAAGCCTTATTGTAAAAAATACAAAATTGTGATTGAGAAGAAAACTGTAATTAAGAACAGTGCCAATGTTAGAAAAACCTCTGATCTGAATGTTATCCCAACATTAGGTAACAATGTTGAAGGACAGAAAAGTAGAAATTGGATTGAAAAGATAAAAACTCCTAAGATTAAGATTGTTTACAGCGTTGTCTTTTCTGTTGTTACTCAAACCTTGCAGGTAAGTGGTATTTTGACAGTGGATGCTCAAGACACATGACTGGAAACATTGAAAATCTGAAAGATGTGCTCCCTTTGACTATGAGAACTGTCACCTATGGAGGAGGCACCAAAGGGAAAATCATTGGAAAATGAGTACTGGATGTTGAAGGATTTTCACCTCTCAGTGATGTTTTGTTGGTTGAGGGATTGAAAGAAAATTTAATTAACATTAGTCAACTTTGTGATGATAACTTGCTAGTTACTTTTGATCAAAGTTCATGTGATGTGTTTAATAGTGACAATGTATGTGTCATGACAGGTACAAGATCAAAGTATAACTGCTATCTTGCTCAAGATGAAGCAGAATGCTACCATGCCAAGGTAAATGAATCTGTCATGTGGCACAAGAAGTTAGAATATATGCACTATAGAAATCTGGAGAAACTACAGAAGTTAGATGTTGTAAGAGGTCTACCTAAGTTAACTTGTCCAGGTAAAATAGTTTGTGAAGACTGCCTGAAAGGTAAACAAACAAAAGTTGTTCATACTCCACTTCAGGTACAGAGTACTTACCCTAGAACTAATAAGTGATTTGAATTGCTACACATGGAACTCATTGGTCCTATTGAAGTTAGTAGCATGAATGGTAAGAAGTATGTTTTTGTTATTGTTGATGATTTTTCAAAATATACATGGATTACATTTTTGAAAGAAAAATCAGAAGCATTCAACACATTCAAGATTTTGCATGCTAGTATTAAAAATCTTTATGGCACTTCTGTAGGAAGAATTAGGTCTGACCATGAAAAAGAGTTTGAGAATGTAAGCTTTGCTAATTTTTGTAAAACTAAAGGCATTTTCCATGAGTCCTCTGCACCTAAGACACCTCAGTAAAATGGGATTGCTGAGAGGAAGAATAGAACACTTCAAGAGATGGCTAGAGTAATGTTGTATTCTAGAAACTTATCTAAGAAACTCTGGGCTGAAGCTTTGAATACTGCATGTCATATTAGTAATAGAGTTTATCTTAGACCTGGTACTACTATGACACCTTATGAAATCTTGAAGGGTTCAAACCAACTGTTGCACATTTTCATGAGTTTGGAATTGACAGCTATTTGCTAAAATATAGAGATTATTTGAGCAAGTTTGATCATAAAAGTGCAAAGTGTATATTTGTTGGTTATTCTCCTAATAGTGTTGCTTTCAGAGTCTACAATCTAAGATTGCATACTATTCAAGAATCAGTTAATGTCATTTTTGATGATTTAACTGTTTCTGCAGGTACTGAGGAAGTCACTGTTTTAGATGTTGCCCCAACATTGGACCCAACATTGAACACAGAAGCTGGAGAACCTGAACTGGAGACTGGAACCAATGTTGACTTAACACCAGAAACACCTAATGTTAGGCCAACATCTGTACTATCAAATTCAGAAGATGAACAAGTTCCAGAATCCAGAAGAGATCCTCCAGTTAGGATACAGAGAGATCATCCAACCACTCAAGTAATTGGTCAAATTACTAAAAGATTGAGAACACACAACAAAGAAAAGGTTAATTACATGGATATGGTAAGGTTGTGTGTTTGTATGTCTTCTTCATTGACTGTTGATAATGCATCTTGTTTTGTGTCCTCCATTGAACCTAAGAATGTTAATGAAGCTCTTAAGGACAGTTAATGGATTAATGCCATGCAAGAGAAACTCTTACAATTCACCAAAAATTGAGTTTGGAATCTTGTGCCTAGGCCTTCACATGTGAATGTAATAGGTACAAAATGGATTTTCAAAAATAAAACTGATGAGAATGGTGTAATTATGAGAAACAAAGCTAGGTTAGTTGCACAAGTTTATACTCAGGTAGAAGGTATAGATTTTGATGAGACTTTTGCTCCAGTAGCTAGGATAGAATCTATTAGATTACTTCTCGCTTGCTTGTTGTCTTAAGATTAAATTTTACCAAATGGATGTGAAAGGGGCCTTTCTGAATGGTTTAATTGACAAAGAAGTTTATGTTAAACAACCTAAGGCTTTTTTGACCCTAAACATCATGACCATGTGTACAAACTTGAGAAGGCTTTGTATGGCTTAAAACAGACACCTAAAGCTTGGTATGAGAGACTAACTGGTTTTCTGTTAGATCTAGGTTTCAATAGAGGAGATGGAGACAAACATTGTTTATCCTTAGAAAAAGCTTTGATGTTTGTATTGCTCAAATTTATGTGGATGATATAGTATTTGGTTCTACTAACAAGTCTACTTTAGACAAGTTTGTTGAGTCAATGACATGAACATTTGAGATGAGCATGACTGGTGAGCTTAACTACTTTATGGGATTACAAGTGAAGCAGCTGGAGAATGGTATCTTCCTGAACCAGGAGAAGTATGCAAGTAATCTAGTGAAGAGATTTGAGCTACATGAGTCCAAGCATTGCAACACTCCTTTGTCCTCTTCAGTGAAGATAACAAAAGATGGCACTGGAAGCAATGTTGACCCAACATTGTACAGATTTGTGATTGGTAGTTTGTTGTATCTCTCTGCCTCTAGACCTGATATCATGTTTTTCGTATGTGTTTGTGCTAGGTACTAAGCTGATCCAAGGCAATCTCACTTGATTGTTGTGAAGAGAATTCTTAGATATATCTCTGGAACTTCACTTTTAGGCATTGGTATTCTTATGACACTAACACCAACCTTGTGGGGTTCAGTGACTCTGATTGGGCAGGTGATGTAGATGACAGGAAATCCACAAGTGGGGGTTGTTTCTATTTGGGGAACAATTTGGTTTCATGGTATAGCAAGAAACAGAACTGTGTTTCATTATCAACAGCTGAATCAGAATATGTAGCTGCTGGCAGCTGTGTTACCCAGCTTGTATGGCTCAAACGTATGCTTTCAGATTATGGGTTAGATAGTGATACACTTCTCATATTTTGTGACAATCTAAGTGCCATAAGTATCTCTAGGAGTCATGTCCAACATTATAGAACTAAGCATATAGACATAAGGCATCATTTCCTGATAGATATGGTAGAGGACAAAGTTATCAACATTGAGCATATTGAGACAACCAATCAGCTTGCTGATATGTATATAAAACCTTTAGATAGTGAGAGATTCTTCAGTGTGAGGAAGTCTCTTGGCATGTGCAATATGTGAGAATGTGGGATCACAAGTGTTGGCATAACACCACTGTCTAGCACTGGTTTAATGGTTGTGGTGTAGTAGGTATTATGTTGTTTTCTTTTGTTGAATTTATTTCCTTGTGAGTCTCATTTAATCCTTGTTTTGTCATATTTGGTTTTTTTGGTTGAACTCTTTGATGAACAACTCTTTCTAGTTATCAGTTTCACATCTTTGTTTTGAAATAGTAATAAAACTCTTCTGTTTGTCTGAGGTTATGATTGTCTAACATATGGAGAAGTTGGGGTACACAAAGTTCACTACTTTGATGTTTATTCAGTTGTGTCTTATTCATATGAAAGGTGTACAGAACATGTGGAGAAGCTGGAGTACATGATGTTGACAGCTTCAGTGTTACTCAGTTGTGCTTATTTACATGTTTATGTTTGTTTGGTCAAGGAACACGTGAGGGTGATCCTTTCTACTAGGGTGTTTGGGTTTAGATTTCTTACACTTAGTAGCACTGATCACTTGGTAAGTTCTCTTGAATGCAGGTTGGTAGACAAGTATGCATAAGGAATTGGGGTGTTGGGGTGCATGATAAATGAATTTCCAACATTCAAGGCCTTTGTACTTGCCTAACTTGTTGTTGTTAATGTTGTTACTAGGGTGTGTGGAGTTCAGGCTGCCCTCATTCAGTAGTGACATTAGCTTTGTGTTTAGCAACCTTCAATTTTTGGTTCAGATGAGTTATGAAAATAAATAAAGATTATATAGAGATGTGAACTGTGCTGGTTTGAGGAGTTCTTCATAAGTGTTTACCATCTGCCTATTTGACATTACATTGTTGCATTCATGTAGAACTGCATTGTTTTCTTTCTTGTTGTTGAGTTATGTCGGTTTGGGCTTAAGGGGAGTATAATTCATGCGTTGAGGCATACACTTTGGGTGACATAATGCAAGTGACACACTTTTCTGTGACTTTTTATGATGTGGAAGTGAATTTTTCCTTGAATTCATAAATGCTTATCTTTGTGTGTTTCTTGTTATCTATGTTGCTTACTCATGATCTTGATCTGAACTTTATGTATGTGGTACTCACTTGCTATATTAGTTAAGTTTCAGATGTAATTTTGGATGTATCTCTCGTCTCACATGAATTTGCCTTGGTGAAGCCTTGTACCTCCACCTTCTGGTTTGAATGTTATTGAATGTTATCTCAACATTGTCCATTGTCGCAGGCCAACATTGAAAACAAGAACTTATAAGTTTTCAATTTTTTGAAAACCTCTCTGGTTACTTGTTACTTTAACATTGACATGTATGCTCTTGAAAACATGGCTGGATGATTTTAATTGTTTAACGATCATTAACTACCCACTAACGTTCACTTTGTCTCCACTACTCACGATTATATTAGGAATCACAACCCTAATTTCTTTACTTGTGCTTACAATTTCTGAAATTTTACTCTCTATTCTCAAAATTCTCTCAATTTTTCTTTGCAAATATCTCTTATTAACAATGGCAACCAAGTTTCCTATGGATAATCTTGCAGATGTTGCTTTGAACAGTGAACCCACTACCTCACGCACTCGCTCTCACACTACAGAAGATGCTGCTAAATCAAATGATGGTGCAAAGCGAAAGATAGTTCACTATACGTTACGAGGAAACAAATCCAAGCAGGGAGAATCGACTTCAAATGTTGACCCAACATTTGAGGCAACCACTCCAATCATCAATGAACCTGAAATCGAGGTAAATATGGTTGAACCTAACCCTGGGAATAATGTTGATATATCTATTGATGGGGAGGTTGCAGAATCTGTGGATGAGTTGGTGAATGAGTGGATTAGGGCTCAGAAAAAGAGCAAGGGGTCTGTTGATAGCTTTGTGAGGGGTAAAAAGATGTCTGAGTCTGCTAAGAGACACGATGAGGCCAGAAAAAGGCAAGTTGAGAGTTATGCTCAGAGGAAAGCTGCTGAAGCTGAGAAAAATGCTGAAATAGAAAGGAAAGCTGCTGCTGAGAGAAAGAGGAAAGGGAAGCAAGTTATGAAAGAGGAAATTGAGTTTGTGAATATTGAGGAAGAAGTGGAAGAGGAGGAGAAAGAAGAAGAGAAGGAAGAGGAGAAGTCTGATGATCAAGAGCAGGATGTTGCTGTTGATGTTAGGGCAATATCAGAAACAGAGGAATACTCAGATGGGTTGTATGTGATTTACCCTGAAGATGAGAAGGTCTACTACTCTTTTTATTACCTTACCAAAGGTTTGGAAAATAAGTGGATACTTTCAAGACAAGTGAAATTCACCTTGAAAGAGCTGTAGAGATGGCCAATTTTAAAGAACACAAAGTGATGGACTTTCTTGAAGCAAGAGGGATTCATCAATTCGTGATGGAGTTGAATGATTATGCTCTTGAGATTGTTATGGAATTCTACCTGAATCTCTCCAAGTGGATTAGAGATTACAGATCTCCAAAGTATGGAAAATCTTGGGTGAGGGGGAGAGTATTCAATATTGAACCCCACGTTATGAATAAGATTTGGGGATTTCCCCTTGTTGAAGAATATGAGCACCCTTAATACAATGATGTGGTTGAATATTTGAGAGGAGGGTTGGTCAAAGTCTGGAAAGATGATCTGCCAACTACAAAACTCACTTCCCTTAGTGTTATCTTGCATAAGATTACATACTTCAATTGGTTGTCAAGTAAGAATGTTACTGTGCTGGCTAAGGAATTTACAATCTTAGTGTACAAAATCAAGAATGGGCTAGCAGTGAATATGTGGGAGAGTATTTTGACGTCAATGTCTGAAGTTGTTGGTAGGAAGAATGGCATGCTGCCTTTTCCCTCACTCATCTGCAAAATCCTTCTCAAGTAAGGATTGAAGACAAGTCCAAAAGTAGGTTGGAAGAAGAATGATACTGAACTTACAATCCTTCCAAGTTACTTGTATGGTTCAAGAGTGAGAGATCTTCCCTAGAACCCAAAAGGAGTGGTAAGAAGCAAAGAGAAGAAGAAGGCTCAGGAGTTTGCTAGAACTTCAGTGCCAATGTCCAAAGATGAAGATTGCATGGTCATAACCTCAACTTTTTTGGATCATCTGCTGAATTGGTTTAGGGGCATATTGCTGAAACTCAGAGGGAGATTAAGGATAAGAATGAGCATCTCAAAGAGCTGGGAAATTTGGTGAAAAAATTGGAGAAACTCCCTTCTTCACAAAAAGGGGGAGAGTAGTTCCAATTTTTAATTTTGGTTTTCTAGTTCTCTGTTTTGTTTCTTTAATTGCTATATTTGTGTGTTTGCTGGTACATTATCTCTATGTGTTTTGATTTGATCAAGGATCATGTTCCTTGTTATTAGTTATAGTCTGTAATTCTTAGTATTGCTACTTATGAACTGCTCTGACTGTTGTTGCTTATGAAAGCAATTCATAACTGTTTTCCTATTTAACTTTTCCTGCAAAAACTCATTGGTTTCAATGCTGAGGAAACATTGATGAATGTTAAAGTCTAAATATTTTTTATGTGATGATGACTTTAATAAATGTCTTTGTTATTTTAACGTTGAATATGTTAGTTTGCATTGAGGGGGAGCAGTTTAGTAGTTTTAATTTGTTTCATGTTGAAGATTAATTTCTGGATATAAGACTTGATTGGAACAGGTATTGATTTTGTAAAGAAAGGAAAAAATGGGGAGATTGAAAGTGCAAGGTATTCTGGAATCAATGTTATGCGATGTTGGGACAACATTGAGGATAACATTGAAACCAGAGAACCTGCAGGCAATCTGTTCTTAAACTACTTTATTTGAGTTTTGTTTTTATTCACTTATTGATCAAGTTTCACGGTTTTAGTTATTTATATTTATGTCGAGGAAAGTATCTTAATCATAAGGAAGAGCTTTGAAAGATTTCTTACTTGAAGTTTCTATAATTCAAGTTGAGAAGAATAGTCAACTCAACACGGTTTCAGAAAAGGAAACAATTTGAGTTCCGCTGCAACTAGGATTCTTTCCAAGATTACTCTGAATTGAAGAATATGTTCTTACCTTATTAGAACTCTAATAAAGGGAACAATTACTCAAGAAAGAGGTCGATTTCAAAAGGAAGTCCAATTCAACAAGGAAACAACTAGAGTTACCAAAACTGTGAACAACACACCTTGGAGTGCAAGTTTCAAGAAACCTATATATAGGTGTGAAGTTCATCAAGATAATTACAAGACAATAGCGCTAAATAATCCAAGAGATTAATCATTCGTTGTATTGTCTCTGTCTTGCTTTTGCGAAGTTTTTGTATCAACTACTTTAAGTATAGGTCTTAGAAGTTAAAGCAGTTTGTGCTTGTCTGCTTCGTTGAGTCCGATCAACAAAGAGCGTGAGTGAATTGTTGTGATGAACGTTGTGTTAAAACTATTTTCGGTTATTTCACCTAAGGCTAGGAAGTTTTTAATAATATTAAAACCTTCTAAAAATTATATCTTCTTGCATTCTTTATTTTCGCTGCATATTACTCTAATCAAGAAGATCATTGAAGAGTTAAGGCAACGCCAGCTTAACTCTCAAAATTGTTTTGTCAATCTAGGGAAAAAATCAAGTTTGGTACCTTAATTTGGCTTCTGTTTCTTTTTGGTACCTTAATTTGTCACGCCACATTTTTGGTACCCTATGTTTCCAAACTTAATCACGTTTGGTACCTCCCTAGCGGCGTCCCCAATTTAACCACCGCGGATCCTACGTGGCTTGCCGTTGACCACCCCATACTCAATTTTGACCTAATTAATGCTACGTGTACATGCTGACTGGGATTAAAAAAAATTAAATCAAATCTAAAAACATATATATAACTATTTGTAAACATAAGAAATATATAAATAAATAATAATAATAAACAAATATATACTATTTGTAAAAATAATAAACATATAAATAAATAATAATAATAATAATAATAATAATATATAAATAATAATAATAAACATATATATATAAATAATAATAATAATAATAAATAATAATATGTAAATAATAATAATAAACATATAGATACGTATATATAACTAGTTGTAAAAATAATAAACATATATACATATATAAATAATAATAATTATAATAATATGTAAATAATAATAATAAACATATATATATAAATAATAATAATTAACATATATTATATAAATAATAATACTAAATATATATAAGTAATAGTAATAAACATTTTAACAAAATATGAAAATAAAATTAAAAACAAAAAAAATATTAATCATCATCTTCTTCACCACCCACGCTGCACCCCCCCCCCCCCCCCCCCCACCCCCGCCCTCCCCCGCCGCTGTCGCCGGCGCCGCCGTCACGAACACCACCACAAATCATCGGACACCACCACAAATCGCAATCGAAAGCAAGCAATTGTTCAAATTAAGAAAAACCCCACAAAATTACCAAAATCCCTTAAATCGAAATTAAACAAATTCAATGGTGAGAATCAAAATTCAGCCACATTTTCCCCATCGACCTCGGTCCTCGGCTTCTAATGGCGAAAGAACAATCCCACCTATTATTATCGTTGGAAACAAATAGAAATCGATCCCTTATTGTTCCGAGTTGAGGAGGGGGGGTGACGGGGTGACGGGGAGAGGGGGGGTTTGGCGGTGGCGGTGGCGGTGATGAACTGGTGGTGGTGGTGGTGATGATGATGATGGGGTGGGGGTGGTGATGGAAGGGGCGGGGGCCGGGGGGGGTGGGTGGGTGGGGGGCTGCTGTAAAGATGATATAACATTTTTTTTCTTTTAGATTTGAGTTTTTTTTTTTGGAAAAAATAACTTATATTTATAATAGTATATATTTAATAGTTATGACTTTAAAGTTAATTACA